>CACVBM020000153.1:0-15923 GCA_902728155.2 Microthlaspi erraticum
CTTTCTTCCGGTTCCCAAATTTGGTCCATTTGATGTTCCTCCCTTGGATTGAGACCGTTTCACTCATGTTTGTCCTCATAGTCATGTGTAGAACCTATTAATCCATGTTTGGTAAGTATGGGTCCATCTAGTTCATCTTATACACTACAAGTGAGTTTCCACAATGTGGAGGCACAGAGGTACATTTCGGACTCCTTACCTCTTCCGGTTCCCAAATTTGGTCCATTTGATGTTCCTCCCTTGGATTGAGACCGTTTCACTCATGTTTGTCCTCATAGTCATGTGTAGAAGCTATTAATCCATGTTTTGGTAAGTATGGGTCCATCTAGTTCATCTTATACACTACAAGTGAGTTTCCACAATGTGGAGGCACAGAGGTACATTTCGGACTCCTTACCTCTTCCGGTTCCCAAATTTGGTCCATTTGATGTTCCTCCCTTGGATTGAGACCGTTTCACTCATGTTTGTCCTCATAGTCATGTGTAGAAGCTATTAATCCATGTTTTGGTAAGTATGGGTCCATCTAGTTCATCTTATACACTACAAGTGAGTTTCCACAATGTGGAGGCACAGAGGTACATTTCGGACTCCTTACCTCTTCCGGTTCCCAAATTTGGTCCATTTGATGTTCCTCCCTTGGATTGAGACCGTTTCACTCATGTTTGTCCTCATAGTCATGTGTAGAAGCTATTAATCCATGTTTGGTAAGTATGGGTCCATCTAGTTCATCTTATACACTACAAGTGAGTTTCCACAATGTGGAGGCACAGAGGTACATTTCGGACTCCTTACCTCTTCCGGTTCCCAAATTTGGTCCATTTGATGTTCCTCCCTTGGATTGAGACCGTTTCACTCATGTTTGTCCTCATAGTCATGTGTAGAACTATTAATCCATGTTTGGTAAGTATGGGTCCATCTAGTTCATCTTATACACTACAAGTGAGTTTCCACAATGTGGAGGCACAGAGGTACATTTCGGACTCCTTACCTCTTCCGGTTCCCAAATTTGGTCCATTTGATGTTCCTCCCTTGGATTGAGACCGTTTCACTCATGTTTGTCCTCATAGTCATGTGTAGAAGCTATTAATCCATGTTTTGGTAAGTATGGGTCCATCTAGTTCATCTTATACACTACAAGTGAGTTTCCACAATGTGGAGGCACAGAGGTACATTTCGGACTCCTTACCTCTTCCGGTTCCCAAATTTGGTCCATTTGATGTTCCTCCCTTGGATTGAGACCGTTTCACTCATGTTTGTCCTCATAGTCATGTGTAGAAGCTATTAATCCATGTTTTGGTAAGTATGGGTCCATCTAGTTCATCTTATACACTACAAGTGAGTTTCCACAATGTGGAGGCACAGAGGTACATTTCGGACTCCTTACCTCTTCCGGTTCCCAAATTTGGTCCATTTGATGTTCCTCCCTTGGATTGAGACCGTTTCACTCATGTTTGTCCTCATAGTCATGTGTAGAACCTATTAATCCATGTTTGGTAAGTATGGGTCCATCTAGTTCATCTTATACACTACAAGTGAGTTTCCACAATGTGGAGGCACAGAGGTACATTTCGGACTCCTTACCTCTTCCGGTTCCCAAATTTGGTCCATTTGATGTTCCTCCCTTGGATTGAGACCGTTTCACTCATGTTTGTCCTCATAGTCATGTGTAGAAGCTATTAATCCATGTTTGGTAAGTATGGGTCCATCTAGTTCATCTTATACACTACAAGTGAGTTTCCACAATGTGGAGGCACAGAGGTACATTTCGGACTCCTTACCTCTTCCGGTTCCCAAATTTGGTCCATTTGATGTTCCTCCCTTGGATTGAGACCGTTTCACTCATGTTTGTCCTCATAGTCATGTGTAGAAGCTATTAATCCATGTTTTGGTAAGTATGGGTCCATCTAGTTCATCTTATACACTACAAGTGAGTTTCCACAATGTGGAGGCACAGAGGTACATTTCGGACTCCTTACCTCTTCCGGTTCCCAAATTTGGTCCATTTGATGTTCCTCCCTTGGATTGAGACCGTTTCACTCATGTTTGTCCTCATAGTCATGTGTAGAAGCTATTAATCCATGTTTTGGTAAGTATGGGTCCATCTAGTTCATCTTATACACTACAAGTGAGTTTCCACAATGTGGAGGCACAGAGGTACATTTCGGACTCCTTACCTCTTCCGGTTCCCAAATTTGGTCCATTTGATGTTCCTCCCTTGGATTGAGACCGTTTCACTCATGTTTGTCCTCATAGTCATGTGTAGAAGCTATTAATCCATGTTTTGGTAAGTATGGGTCCATCTAGTTCATCTTATACACTACAAGTGAGTTTCCACAATGTGGAGGCACAGAGGTACATTTCGGACTCCTTACCTCTTCCGGTTCCCAAATTTGGTCCATTTGATGTTCCTCCCTTGGATTGAGACCGTTTCACTCATGTTTGTCCTCATAGTCATGTGTAGAAGCTATTAATCCATGTTTGGTAAGTATGGGTCCATCTAGTTCATCTTATACACTACAAGTGAGTTTCCACAATGTGGAGGCACAGAGGTACATTTCGGACTCCTTACCTCTTCCGGTTCCCAAATTTGGTCCATTTGATGTTCCTCCCTTGGATTGAGACCGTTTCACTCATGTTTGTCCTCATAGTCATGTGTAGAACTATTAATCCATGTTTTGGTAAGTATGGGTCCATCTAGTTCATCTTATACACTACAAGTGAGTTTCCACAATGTGGAGGCACAGAGGTACATTTCGGACTCCTTACCTCTTCCGGTTCCCAAATTTGGTCCATTTGATGTTCCTCCCTTGGATTGAGACCGTTTCACTCATGTTTGTCCTCATAGTCATGTGTAGAAGCTATTAATCCATGTTTTGGTAAGTATGGGTCCATCTAGTTCATCTTATACACTACAAGTGAGTTTCCACAATGTGGAGGCACAGAGGTACATTTCGGACTCCTTACCTCTTCCGGTTCCCAAATTTGGTCCATTTGATGTTCCTCCCTTGGATTGAGACCGTTTCACTCATGTTTGTCCTCATAGTCATGTGTAGAACTATTAATCCATGTTTGGTAAGTATGGGTCCATCTAGTTCATCTTATACACTACAAGTGAGTTTCCACAATGTGGAGGCACAGAGGTACATTTCGGACTCCTTACCTCTTCCGGTTCCCAAATTTGGTCCATTTGATGTTCCTCCCTTGGATTGAGACCGTTTCACTCATGTTTGTCCTCATAGTCATGTGTAGAAGCTATTAATCCATGTTTTGGTAAGTATGGGTCCATCTAGTTCATCTTATACACTACAAGTGAGTTTCCACAATGTGGAGGCACAGAGGTACATTTCGGACTCCTTACCTCTTCCGGTTCCCAAATTTGGTCCATTTGATGTTCCTCCCTTGGATTGAGACCGTTTCACTCATGTTTGTCCTCATAGTCATGTGTAGAACTATTAATCCATGTTTTGGTAAGTATGGGTCCATCTAGTTCATCTTATACACTACAAGTGAGTTTCCACAATGTGGAGGCACAGAGGTACATTTCGGACTCCTTACCTCTTCCGGTTCCCAAATTTGGTCCATTTGATGTTCCTCCCTTGGATTGAGACCGTTTCACTCATGTTTGTCCTCATAGTCATGTGTAGAAGCTATTAATCCATGTTTGGTAAGTATGGGTCCATCTAGTTCATCTTATACACTACAAGTGAGTTTCCACAATGTGGAGGCACAGAGGTACATTTCGGACTCCTTACCTCTTCCGGTTCCCAAATTTGGTCCATTTGATGTTCCTCCCTTGGATTGAGACCGTTTCACTCATGTTTGTCCTCATAGTCATGTGTAGAAGCTATTAATCCATGTTTGGTAAGTATGGGTCCATCTAGTTCATCTTATACACTACAAGTGAGTTTCCACAATGTGGAGGCACAGAGGTACATTTCGGACTCCTTACCTCTTCCGGTTCCCAAATTTGGTCCATTTGATGTTCCTCCCTTGGATTGAGACCGTTTCACTCATGTTTGTCCTCATAGTCATGTGTAGAACTATTAATCCATGTTTGGTAAGTATGGGTCCATCTAGTTCATCTTATACACTACAAGTGAGTTTCCACAATGTGGAGGCACAGAGGTACATTTCGGACTCCTTACCTCTTCCGGTTCCCAAATTTGGTCCATTTGATGTTCCTCCCTTGGATTGAGACCGTTTCACTCATGTTTGTCCTCATAGTCATGTGTAGAAGCTATTAATCCATGTTTTGGTAAGTATGGGTCCATCTAGTTCATCTTATACACTACAAGTGAGTTTCCACAATGTGGAGGCACAGAGGTACATTTCGGACTCCTTACCTCTTCCGGTTCCCAAATTTGGTCCATTTGATGTTCCTCCCTTGGATTGAGACCGTTTCACTCATGTTTGTCCTCATAGTCATGTGTAGAAGCTATTAATCCATGTTTGGTAAGTATGGGTCCATCTAGTTCATCTTATACACTACAAGTGAGTTTCCACAATGTGGAGGCACAGAGGTACATTTCGGACTCCTTACCTCTTCCGGTTCCCAAATTTGGTCCATTTGATGTTCCTCCCTTGGATTGAGACCGTTTCACTCATGTTTGTCCTCATAGTCATGTGTAGAAGCTATTAATCCATGTTTGGTAAGTATGGGTCCATCTAGTTCATCTTATACACTACAAGTGAGTTTCCACAATGTGGAGGCACAGAGGTACATTTCGGACTCCTTACCTCTTCCGGTTCCCAAATTTGGTCCATTTGATGTTCCTCCCTTGGATTGAGACCGTTTCACTCATGTTTGTCCTCATAGTCATGTGTAGAAGCTATTAATCCATGTTTTGGTAAGTATGGGTCCATCTAGTTCATCTTATACACTACAAGTGAGTTTCCACAATGTGGAGGCACAGAGGTACATTTCGGACTCCTTACCTCTTCCGGTTCCCAAATTTGGTCCATTTGATGTTCCTCCCTTGGATTGAGACCGTTTCACTCATGTTTGTCCTCATAGTCATGTGTAGAAGCTATTAATCCATGTTTTGGTAAGTATGGGTCCATCTAGTTCATCTTATACACTACAAGTGAGTTTCCACAATGTGGAGGCACAGAGGTACATTTCGGACTCCTTACCTCTTCCGGTTCCCAAATTTGGTCCATTTGATGTTCCTCCCTTGGATTGAGACCGTTTCACTCATGTTTGTCCTCATAGTCATGTGTAGAACTATTAATCCATGTTTTGGTAAGTATGGGTCCATCTAGTTCATCTTATACACTACAAGTGAGTTTCCACAATGTGGAGGCACAGAGGTACATTTCGGACTCCTTACCTCTTCCGGTTCCCAAATTTGGTCCATTTGATGTTCCTCCCTTGGATTGAGACCGTTTCACTCATGTTTGTCCTCATAGTCATGTGTAGAACCTATTAATCCATGTTTTGGTAAGTATGGGTCCATCTAGTTCATCTTATACACTACAAGTGAGTTTCCACAATGTGGAGGCACAGAGGTACATTTCGGACTCCTTACCTCTTCCGGTTCCCAAATTTGGTCCATTTGATGTTCCTCCCTTGGATTGAGACCGTTTCACTCATGTTTGTCCTCATAGTCATGTGTAGAAGCTATTAATCCATGTTTTGGTAAGTATGGGTCCATCTAGTTCATCTTATACACTACAAGTGAGTTTCCACAATGTGGAGGCACAGAGGTACATTTCGGACTCCTTACCTCTTCCGGTTCCCAAATTTGGTCCATTTGATGTTCCTCCCTTGGATTGAGACCGTTTCACTCATGTTTGTCCTCATAGTCATGTGTAGAACTATTAATCCATGTTTTGGTAAGTATGGGTCCATCTAGTTCATCTTATACACTACAAGTGAGTTTCCACAATGTGGAGGCACAGAGGTACATTTCGGACTCCTTACCTCTTCCGGTTCCCAAATTTGGTCCATTTGATGTTCCTCCCTTGGATTGAGACCGTTTCACTCATGTTTGTCCTCATAGTCATGTGTAGAACTATTAATCCATGTTTTGGTAAGTATGGGTCCATCTAGTTCATCTTATACACTACAAGTGAGTTTCCACAATGTGGAGGCACAGAGGTACATTTCGGACTCCTTACCTCTTCCGGTTCCCAAATTTGGTCCATTTGATGTTCCTCCCTTGGATTGAGACCGTTTCACTCATGTTTGTCCTCATAGTCATGTGTAGAAGCTATTAATCCATGTTTTGGTAAGTATGGGTCCATCTAGTTCATCTTATACACTACAAGTGAGTTTCCACAATGTGGAGGCACAGAGGTACATTTCGGACTCCTTACCTCTTCCGGTTCCCAAATTTGGTCCATTTGATGTTCCTCCCTTGGATTGAGACCGTTTCACTCATGTTTGTCCTCATAGTCATGTGTAGAAGCTATTAATCCATGTTTTGGTAAGTATGGGTCCATCTAGTTCATCTTATACACTACAAGTGAGTTTCCACAATGTGGAGGCACAGAGGTACATTTCGGACTCCTTACCTCTTCCGGTTCCCAAATTTGGTCCATTTGATGTTCCTCCCTTGGATTGAGACCGTTTCACTCATGTTTGTCCTCATAGTCATGTGTAGAACTATTAATCCATGTTTTGGTAAGTATGGGTCCATCTAGTTCATCTTATACACTACAAGTGAGTTTCCACAATGTGGAGGCACAGAGGTACATTTCGGACTCCTTACCTCTTCCGGTTCCCAAATTTGGTCCATTTGATGTTCCTCCCTTGGATTGAGACCGTTTCACTCATGTTTGTCCTCATAGTCATGTGTAGAACCTATTAATCCATGTTTGGTAAGTATGGGTCCATCTAGTTCATCTTATACACTACAAGTGAGTTTCCACAATGTGGAGGCACAGAGGTACATTTCGGACTCCTTACCTCTTCCGGTTCCCAAATTTGGTCCATTTGATGTTCCTCCCTTGGATTGAGACCGTTTCACTCATGTTTGTCCTCATAGTCATGTGTAGAAGCTATTAATCCATGTTTTGGTAAGTATGGGTCCATCTAGTTCATCTTATACACTACAAGTGAGTTTCCACAATGTGGAGGCACAGAGGTACATTTCGGACTCCTTACCTCTTCCGGTTCCCAAATTTGGTCCATTTGATGTTCCTCCCTTGGATTGAGACCGTTTCACTCATGTTTGTCCTCATAGTCATGTGTAGAAGCTATTAATCCATGTTTTGGTAAGTATGGGTCCATCTAGTTCATCTTATACACTACAAGTGAGTTTCCACAATGTGGAGGCACAGAGGTACATTTCGGACTCCTTACCTCTTCCGGTTCCCAAATTTGGTCCATTTGATGTTCCTCCCTTGGATTGAGACCGTTTCACTCATGTTTGTCCTCATAGTCATGTGTAGAAGCTATTAATCCATGTTTTGGTAAGTATGGGTCCATCTAGTTCATCTTATACACTACAAGTGAGTTTCCACAATGTGGAGGCACAGAGGTACATTTCGGACTCCTTACCTCTTCCGGTTCCCAAATTTGGTCCATTTGATGTTCCTCCCTTGGATTGAGACCGTTTCACTCATGTTTGTCCTCATAGTCATGTGTAGAAGCTATTAATCCATGTTTTGGTAAGTATGGGTCCATCTAGTTCATCTTATACACTACAAGTGAGTTTCCACAATGTGGAGGCACAGAGGTACATTTCGGACTCCTTACCTCTTCCGGTTCCCAAATTTGGTCCATTTGATGTTCCTCCCTTGGATTGAGACCGTTTCACTCATGTTTGTCCTCATAGTCATGTGTAGAAGCTATTAATCCATGTTTTGGTAAGTATGGGTCCATCTAGTTCATCTTATACACTACAAGTGAGTTTCCACAATGTGGAGGCACAGAGGTACATTTCGGACTCCTTACCTCTTCCGGTTCCCAAATTTGGTCCATTTGATGTTCCTCCCTTGGATTGAGACCGTTTCACTCATGTTTGTCCTCATAGTCATGTGTAGAAGCTATTAATCCATGTTTTGGTAAGTATGGGTCCATCTAGTTCATCTTATACACTACAAGTGAGTTTCCACAATGTGGAGGCACAGAGGTACATTTCGGACTCCTTACCTCTTCCGGTTCCCAAATTTGGTCCATTTGATGTTCCTCCCTTGGATTGAGACCGTTTCACTCATGTTTGTCCTCATAGTCATGTGTAGAAGCTATTAATCCATGTTTTGGTAAGTATGGGTCCATCTAGTTCATCTTATACACTACAAGTGAGTTTCCACAATGTGGAGGCACAGAGGTACATTTCGGACTCCTTACCTCTTCCGGTTCCCAAATTTGGTCCATTTGATGTTCCTCCCTTGGATTGAGACCGTTTCACTCATGTTTGTCCTCATAGTCATGTGTAGAAGCTATTAATCCATGTTTTGGTAAGTATGGGTCCATCTAGTTCATCTTATACACTACAAGTGAGTTTCCACAATGTGGAGGCACAGAGGTACATTTCGGACTCCTTACCTCTTCCGGTTCCCAAATTTGGTCCATTTGATGTTCCTCCCTTGGATTGAGACCGTTTCACTCATGTTTGTCCTCATAGTCATGTGTAGAAGCTATTAATCCATGTTTTGGTAAGTATGGGTCCATCTAGTTCATCTTATACACTACAAGTGAGTTTCCACAATGTGGAGGCACAGAGGTACATTTCGGACTCCTTACCTCTTCCGGTTCCCAAATTTGGTCCATTTGATGTTCCTCCCTTGGATTGAGACCGTTTCACTCATGTTTGTCCTCATAGTCATGTGTAGAAGCTATTAATCCATGTTTTGGTAAGTATGGGTCCATCTAGTTCATCTTATACACTACAAGTGAGTTTCCACAATGTGGAGGCACAGAGGTACATTTCGGACTCCTTACCTCTTCCGGTTCCCAAATTTGGTCCATTTGATGTTCCTCCCTTGGATTGAGACCGTTTCATCATGTTTGGGTAAGTATGGGTCCATCTAGTTCATCTTATACACTACAAGTGAGTTTCCTCAATGTGGAGTCACAGAGGTACATTTCGGACTCCTTACCTCTTCCGGTTCCCAAATTTGGTCCATTTGATGTTCCTCCCTTGGATTGAGACCGTTTCACTCATGTTTGTCCTCATAGTATGTGGAGAACCTATTAATCCATGTTTGGGTAAGTATGGGTCCATCTAGTTCATCTTATACACTACAAGTGAGTTTCCTCAATGTGGAGTCACAGAGGTACATTTCGGACTCCTTACCTCTTCCGGTTCCCAAATTTGGTCCATTTGATGTTCCTCCCTTGGATTGAGACCGTTTCACTCATGTTTGTCCTCATAGTCATGTGGAGAACTATTAATCCATGTTTGGGTAAGTATGGGTCCATCTAGTTCATCTTATACACTACAAGTGAGTTTCCTCAATGTGGAGTCACAGAGGTACATTTCGGACTCCTTACCTCTTCCGGTTCCCAAATTTGGTCCATTTGATGTTCCTCCCTTGGATTGAGACCGTTTCACTCATGTTTGTCCTCATAGTCATGTGGAGAACCTATTAATCCATGTTTGGGTAAGTATGGGTCCATCTAGTTCATCTTATACACTACAAGTGAGTTTCCTCAATGTGGAGTCACAGAGGTACATTTCGGACTCCTTACCTCTTCCGGTTCCCAAATTTGGTCCATTTGATGTTCCTCCCTTGGATTGAGACCGTTTCACTCATGTTTGTCCTCATAGTCATGTGGATAGAACCTATTAATCCATGTTTGGGTAAGTATGGGTCCATCTAGTTCATCTTATACACTACAAGTGAGTTTCCACAATGTGGAGTCACAGAGGTACATTTCGGACTCCTTACCTCTTCCGGTTCCCAAATTTGGTCCATTTGATGTTCCTCCCTTGGATTGAGACCGTTTCACTCATGTTTGTCCTCATAGTCATGTGGAGAACTATTAATCCATGTTTGGGTAAGTATGGGTCCATCTAGTTCATCTTATACACTACAAGTGAGTTTCCTCAATGTGGAGTCACAGAGGTACATTTCGGACTCCTTACCTCTTCCGGTTCCCAAATTTGGTCCATTTGATGTTCCTCCCTTGGATTGAGACCGTTTCACTCATGTTTGTCCTCATAGTCATGTATAGAACTATTAATCCATGTTTGGGTAAGTATGGGTCCATCTAGTTCATCTTATACACTACAAGTGAGTTTCCTCAATGTGGAGTCACAGAGGTACATTTCGGACTCCTTACCTCTTCCGGTTCCCAAATTTGGTCCATTTGATGTTCCTCCCTTGGATTGAGACCGTTTCACTCATGTTTGTCCTCATAGTCATGTATAGAACCTATTAATCCATGTTTGGGTAAGTATGGGTCCATCTAGTTCATCTTATACACTACAAGTGAGTTTCCTCAATCTGGAGTCACAGAGGTACATTTCGGACTCCTTACCTCTTCCGGTTCCCAAATTTGGTCCATTTGATGTTCCTCCCTTGGATTGAGACCGTTTCACTCATGTTTGTCCTCATAGTAATGTGGAGAACCTATTAATCCATGTTTGGGTAAGTATGGGTCCATCTAGTTCATCTTATACACTACAAGTGAGTTTCCTCAATGTGGAGTCACAGAGGTACATTTCGGACTCCTTACCTCTTCCGGTTCCCAAATTTGGTCCATTTGATGTTCCTCCCTTGGATTGAGACCGTTTCACTCATGTTTGTCCTCATAGTATGTGGATAGAACCTATTAATCCATGTTTGGGTAAGTATGGGTCCATCTAGTTCATCTTATACACTACAAGTGAGTTTCCTCAATGTGGAGTCACAGAGGTACATTTCGGACTCCTTACCTCTTCCGGTTCCCAAATTTGGTCCATTTGATGTTCCTCCCTTGGATTGAGACCGTTTCACTCATGTTTGTCCTCATAGTCATGTGGAGAACCTATTAATCCATGTTTGGGTAAGTATGGGTCCATCTAGTTCATCTTATACACTACAAGTGAGTTTCCTCAATGTGGAGTCACAGAGGTACATTTCGGACTCCTTACCTCTTCCGGTTCCCAAATTTGGTCCATTTGATGTTCCTCCCTTGGATTGAGACCGTTTCACTCATGTTTGTCCTCATAGTATGTGGAGAACTATTAATCCATGTTTGGGTAAGTATGGGTCCATCTAGTTCATCTTATACACTACAAGTGAGTTTCCTCAATGTGGAGTCACAGAGGTACATTTCGGACTCCTTACCTCTTCCGGTTCCCAAATTTGGTCCATTTGATGTTCCTCCCTTGGATTGAGACCGTTTCACTCATGTTTGTCCTCATAGTCATGTGGAGAACCTATTAATCCATGTTTGGGTAAGTATGGGTCCATCTAGTTCATCTTATACACTACAAGTGAGTTTCCACAATGTGGAGTCACAGAGGTACATTTCGGACTCCTTACCTCTTCCGGTTCCCAAATTTGGTCCATTTGATGTTCCTCCCTTGGATTGAGACCGTTTCACTCATGTTTGTCCTCATAGTCATGTGGAGAACCTATTAATCCATGTTTGGGTAAGTATGGGTCCATCTAGTTCATCTTATACACTACAAGTGAGTTTCCTCAATCTGGAGTCACAGAGGTACATTTCGGACTCCTTACCTCTTCCGGTTCCCAAATTTGGTCCATTTGATGTTCCTCCCTTGGATTGAGACCGTTTCACTCATGTTTGTCCTCATAGTCATGTGAGAACCTATTAATCCATGTTTGGGTAAGTATGGGTCCATCTAGTTCATCTTATACACTACAAGTGAGTTTCCTCAATGTGGAGTCACAGAGGTACATTTCGGACTCCTTACCTCTTCCGGTTCCCAAATTTGGTCCATTTGATGTTCCTCCCTTGGATTGAGACCGTTTCACTCATGTTTGTCCTCATAGTCATGTGGAGAACCTATTAATCCATGTTTGGGTAAGTATGGGTCCATCTAGTTCATCTTATACACTACAAGTGAGTTTCCTCAATCTGGAGTCACAGAGGTACATTTCGGACTCCTTACCTCTTCCGGTTCCCAAATTTGGTCCATTTGATGTTCCTCCCTTGGATTGAGACCGTTTCACTCATGTTTGTCCTCATAGTATGTGTAGAACTATTAATCCATGTTTGGGTAAGTATGGGTCCATCTAGTTCATCTTATACACTACAAGTGAGTTTCCTCAATGTGGAGTCACAGAGGTACATTTCGGACTCCTTACCTCTTCCGGTTCCCAAATTTGGTCCATTTGATGTTCCTCCCTTGGATTGAGACCGTTTCACTCATGTTTGTCCTCATAGTCATGTGGAGAACTATTAATCCATGTTTGGGTAAGTATGGGTCCATCTAGTTCATCTTATACACTACAAGTGAGTTTCCTCAATGTGGAGTCACAGAGGTACATTTCGGACTCCTTACCTCTTCCGGTTCCCAAATTTGGTCCATTTGATGTTCCTCCCTTGGATTGAGACCGTTTCACTCATGTTTGTCCTCATAGTATGTGGAGAACCTATTAATCCATGTTTGGGTAAGTATGGGTCCATCTAGTTCATCTTATACACTACAAGTGAGTTTCCTCAATCTGGAGTCACAGAGGTACATTTCGGACTCCTTACCTCTTCCGGTTCCCAAATTTGGTCCATTTGATGTTCCTCCCTTGGATTGAGACCGTTTCACTCATGTTTGTCCTCATAGTCATGTGGAGAACCTATTAATCCATGTTTGGGTAAGTATGGGTCCATCTAGTTCATCTTATACACTACAAGTGAGTTTCCTCAATCTGGAGTCACAGAGGTACATTTCGGACTCCTTACCTCTTCCGGTTCCCAAATTTGGTCCATTTGATGTTCCTCCCTTGGATTGAGACCGTTTCACTCATGTTTGTCCTCATAGTAATGTGGAGAACCTATTAATCCATGTTTGGGTAAGTATGGGTCCATCTAGTTCATCTTATACACTACAAGTGAGTTTCCAATGTGGAGTCACAGAGGTACATTTCGGACTCCTTACCTCTTCCGGTTCCCAAATTTGGTCCATTTGATGTTCCTCCCTTGGATTGAGACCGTTTCACTCATGTTTGTCCTCATAGTCATGTAGAACTATTAATCCATGTTTGGGTAAGTATGGGTCCATCTAGTTCATCTTATACACTACAAGTGAGTTTCCTCAATCTGGAGTCACAGAGGTACATTTCGGACTCCTTACCTCTTCCGGTTCCCAAATTTGGTCCATTTGATGTTCCTCCCTTGGATTGAGACCGTTTCACTCATGTTTGTCCTCATAGTCATGTATAGAACTATTAATCCATGTTTGGGTAAGTATGGGTCCATCTAGTTCATCTTATACACTACAAGTGAGTTTCCTCAATCTGGAGTCACAGAGGTACATTTCGGACTCCTTACCTCTTCCGGTTCCCAAATTTGGTCCATTTGATGTTCCTCCCTTGGATTGAGACCGTTTCACTCATGTTTGTCCTCATAGTCAATGTGGAGAACCTATTAATCCATGTTTGGGTAAGTATGGGTCCATCTAGTTCATCTTATACACTACAAGTGAGTTTCCTCAATCTGGAGTCACAGAGGTACATTTCGGACTCCTTACCTCTTCCGGTTCCCAAATTTGGTCCATTTGATGTTCCTCCCTTGGATTGAGACCGTTTCACTCATGTTTGTCCTCATAGTAATGTGGAGAACCTATTAATCCATGTTTGGGTAAGTATGGGTCCATCTAGTTCATCTTATACACTACAAGTGAGTTTCCTCAATGTGGAGTCACAGAGGTACATTTCGGACTCCTTACCTCTTCCGGTTCCCAAATTTGGTCCATTTGATGTTCCTCCCTTGGATTGAGACCGTTTCACTCATGTTTGTCCTCATAGTCATGTGGAGAACTATTAATCCATGTTTGGGTAAGTATGGGTCCATCTAGTTCATCTTATACACTACAAGTGAGTTTCCACAATGTGGAGTCACAGAGGTACATTTCGGACTCCTTACCTCTTCCGGTTCCCAAATTTGGTCCATTTGATGTTCCTCCCTTGGATTGAGACCGTTTCACTCATGTTTGTCCTCATAGTCATGTAGAACCTATTAATCCATGTTTGGGTAAGTATGGGTCCATCTAGTTCATCTTATACACTACAAGTGAGTTTCCTCAATGTGGAGTCACAGAGGTACATTTCGGACTCCTTACCTCTTCCGGTTCCCAAATTTGGTCCATTTGATGTTCCTCCCTTGGATTGAGACCGTTTCACTCATGTTTGTCCTCATAGTATGTGTAGAACCTATTAATCCATGTTTGGGTAAGTATGGGTCCATCTAGTTCATCTTATACACTACAAGTGAGTTTCCACAATGTGGAGTCACAGAGGTACATTTCGGACTCCTTACCTCTTCCGGTTCCCAAATTTGGTCCATTTGATGTTCCTCCCTTGGATTGAGACCGTTTCACTCATGTTTGTCCTCATAGTCATGTAGAAGCTATTAATCCATGTTTGGGTAAGTATGGGTCCATCTAGTTCATCTTATACACTACAAGTGAGTTTCCTCAATCTGGAGTCACAGAGGTACATTTCGGACTCCTTACCTCTTCCGGTTCCCAAATTTGGTCCATTTGATGTTCCTCCCTTGGATTGAGACCGTTTCACTCATGTTTGTCCTCATAGTATGTGGAGAACCTATTAATCCATGTTTGGGTAAGTATGGGTCCATCTAGTTCATCTTATACACTACAAGTGAGTTTCCACAATGTGGAGTCACAGAGGTACATTTCGGACTCCTTACCTCTTCCGGTTCCCAAATTTGGTCCATTTGATGTTCCTCCCTTGGATTGAGACCGTTTCACTCATGTTTGTCCTCATAGTCATGTGGAGAACTATTAATCCATGTTTGGGTAAGTATGGGTCCATCTAGTTCATCTTATACACTACAAGTGAGTTTCCTCAATGTGGAGTCACAGAGGTACATTTCGGACTCCTTACCTCTTCCGGTTCCCAAATTAGGTCCATTTGATGTTCCTCCCTTGGATTGAGACCGTTTCACTCATGTTTGTCCTCATAGTATGTGGAGAACCTATTAATCCATGTTTGGGTAAGTATGGGTCCATCTAGTTCATCTTATACACTACAAGTGAGTTTCCACAATGTGGAGTCACAGAGGTACATTTCGGACTCCTTACCTCTTCCGGTTCCCAAATTTGGTCCATTTGATGTTCCTCCCTTGGATTGAGACCGTTTCACTCATGTTTGTCCTCATAGTAATGTGGAGAACCTATTAATCCATGTTTGGGTAAGTATGGGTCCATCTAGTTCATCTTATACACTACAAGTGAGTTTCCTCAATCTGGAGTCACAGAGGTACATTTCGGACTCCTTACCTCTTCCGGTTCCCAAATTTGGTCCATTTGATGTTCCTCCCTTGGATTGAGACCGTTTCACTCATGTTTGTCCTCATAGTCATGTGGAGAACCTATTAATCCATGTTTGGGTAAGTATGGGTCCATCTAGTTCATCTTATACACTACAAGTGAGTTTCCACAATGTGGAGTCACAGAGGTACATTTCGGACTCCTTACCTCTTCCGGTTCCCAAATTTGGTCCATTTGATGTTCCTCCCTTGGATTGAGACCGTTTCACTCATGTTTGTCCTCATAGTAATGTGGAGAACCTATTAATCCATGTTTGGGTAAGTATGGGTCCATCTAGTTCATCTTATACACTACAAGTGAGTTTCCACAATGTGGAGTCACAGAGGTACATTTCGGACTCCTTACCTCTTCCGGTTCCCAAATTAGGTCCATTTGATGTTCCTCCCTTGGATTGAGACCGTTTCACTCATGTTTGTCCTCATAGTAATGTAGAACTATTAATCCATGTTTGGGTAAGTATGGGTCCATCTAGTTCATCTTATACACTACAAGTGAGTTTCCTCAATCTGG
>CACVBM020000154.1:0-15891 GCA_902728155.2 Microthlaspi erraticum
GCTGGTTTTTGGAGGAAATCTCATTTTGGTATTCAATCGCGGCCCAACTCAACAAGGTTGACGTAAATGACATTGGCCACACAAATTTTACATTGTCACCTGCGTCATAATACCCTCCAATCAAATTGACCTGGTAAAATCACAAGAAAAATTGGTTAAGAGATGGTATAATGTTTATTAATAATGTTAAATTATATATTGATGATATTAATGGAGTTTACATGATCTGGTTCACCGTCGGAAAGGGCAGAATCGGCTCGCCAGTTAACCCGTTGTTTAACCGGGAGTTTACCGGATCGTTGGCCTTCAAAGAACAAGATGGACTTGTTTAGTGCATCTCCATAATCAAGAGCTTCCAAGCTTTCGAAAGCCAAGAAAATACCAACTAACATTATCACCAAGAGCTTGCCCATTATTAATGATCACTTTTTAGAAATGTTTCTTTTTTGAAATGGGGTTTTGGTGTATCTTAATTCTGCATGAAATGGTTCATGGGGGGTATTTATAGATATTGCATGCAACTAAAGTTGCGTACGTGGTTTCATTTCGTGAGCTGTTTCACGTAATTTTAGGGTAATTTGGCTGCACTGTTTTTTTTTATAACTATTTGGTTGCACTGTTCTCTGTTAATGTATTCTTTAACAAGAATGAAGTTTCGATGATTACGGAATTACAATAAAAGGTTTTCAATATAACAAGTTGTCATTTTTGACATAGATACCTTATTTGCTAACAACCATACTTTGTATTTTCTGTTGTATTAAGGTTTATAGGTTTTTTATTTAATGTACGATTTGCAAAATGCACTCTTAAATAAGGTTTTTTAGAAACATTTAGTTTGATTATTCATATTCGTTTAAATAAAAACTATTTTAAAAGGTTATATATGTTTTATATGAGTTTGCAAGTTAAAACTCAATACTAAGTCTCATCTTTACTTCCAAGATCATGGCTTTTTCAGACTTTTAGTCCATCTTGAATCGAACCCATACTAGAGATAATTCATACATGGAGTCATGGAGACCATCGCATTTGGATTAACAATTTAGATTTATCTAATATTATCGATTTTCAGCTCAAAAACCAGTTAGTTATGACTTATGAGTGAATTTACATCTTTTGGCATCAAACTTATTATTTTAATAAATTTCTATATCATTTTATATCGGCTCTCTAAGAAATGCATATTCACTACGTTATAAATACCAAACCTTAAACTTGGAAGGTCTTACGTATATTAAATTATTAATAGGTTGTTTTTAGATAAATTCTGGGAAGTATGTTTTCTTTTTGGATATATGTAAGAAAAGATAGTCCAAGTTTTTGATTTACGAGATGTCAAAATCAATACGCCGGTTCCATGCCTAGACTTTTGGATATACATACAAGCAAATAATAAAGAATGATCACCAATATTTGTTTTTCATTGGTAATTATCCCGCTATCCAAGTTCTAACATACAAACAAAAGAAATTCTTCCCTGAAGAATGACTGATTTTCAGACAACAAACATTTTTTCTGATACGAGCAAGCATATAATACTAAAATTGCATTAGACAAAACATAACATTGGCAGTGTGCAAATAGATTTGCTTGGATTATGGTAAAAGGAAAATATGATCTAAAAATAAGCAGGAATCTTGTCTAAACGCAACCGCTGGCATTTATCACGTTTGGAACTACCTAGTGGTAGACAATGATATGGTGATGCCGTGCCGTAGAAATGCCTGTATAAAATATTTAGTACCCATTCCTCAAAACGTCAATCTAAGATTTTTCGTTAGTTATTTTCCTTTCAGTTGTGATAAACTAATTTCATTTATTCATTACTATAAACAAACTATTCGTTGTTCCTGTTTTCCTGCAAGCCTATTGCGGAAATTTCTTGCGTGTTGTTCATCGTACGTTGTTGGTTTTCTTTCTAGTCATTTGTTAGATAAAGAAACAAAAAGGAACCCAAAAAGAGACGGCTCATTTCTACAGATTTGCTATCTATATCTATACTATTATAAACTGAAAAAAACACCAATAATATATTCGATTATCTGCTTCAATTCGTTAAAACGTAAGAAAAGATGTTACCATGCGCATCTAGAAGTGGAACCATTGTATTTCATTTATACCTCTTTAGTTTGTTCATGTGATAGTGATACTATTATGCTCTATAATTCTGTTTTAGACGTTCTTACAATTTATTACTACTATATATGCTTATTTTGCCTACTCAATCTATGCCAAAGGAAGATCTTTATAGATGTTTTCAACCCCAAAGAAGTTTTTATAGTTACAACATAAAAGATTTTAATTTTGTTTTTTCATTAAATTTTATCCCCTAATTCAAATGTATGTTTGGATAATTCGAATTAGTGGATGAAAGAAAACGAAGTAATGAATTGGAGGAAAGTAAGGTGATGGGCCTGATGGCAAAGCATGTGACAAATTTTTATGGCCACTATTCTATTTTTGCCTAACGCAACTTCGTGTACGTTACATCTCCCCATTAATATTGCGTTAATTGCTCCGCCAAGCACATTTACATGTATGATTTACTTTCTACTATATGATACAAAAAATTATCAAAACTTTCAATAACAGTCACTGACAGAAAATAAAAAAGGAAATATCGTATTTATAGTATAGAGAGATCATTGTTCTTCATCTCGCACCAAATTGGACTTAACTATGTAAACTTTAAACTGTAAGGAATGGAAGGGGCCGCGCGAACGCAGGCCCCCACTGCCACAAATAATGACGCAGGCTCTCCCACTTGGGGAGACCTTAAGCTAAGCACCCCTCCGATATGTGCAATGGAGGTCACTAGCTTAGGCCACTCTTCTTCTTGATCAAGAGTCGACCCCGTCCAGGTAAGTACCTTTCAATGGTCGATACAGGTCTTATTTTATACTACGCCACAGACGAGTGTCCCATGTAAAGTTTCCGATGTGGGAGAAGCGAATGCAAACTTTGATTCTTTGAATAGCCCTTGTTCTAGACCTTGATGGCCTCACAAATTCTGGCCCAAATCATACCCATCCACAAATTTTGTCTGAAAGTCAAAGAGATACATACATGGTAATTTGTTTGGGGGATGATAAGAGAGTGTTGATTAATAAATGGATATTTGATGGTCGACTTATAGTTATAGTTTGCCCCTTATGAAACAATTTCACAAAAAGATTGTCTTCCCTGATGTTTACCAAGCCTATTGTTTAACAAAGAAGATCCTTAGCGTTTGTCACTAAGAAAGAATGGAACCTACACTTTGTTAGATTCTACTTTGTTAAAAACAGGTTATGAAACTAATAGCCTAGAAGTATTATCTTAACCTAAAAGTTCACCATCAGTGAATCCTCTAACATTTGGCATTTTATCATTGATTATATAAAGTAAGAACATATTCTTTTGTCATCAAGTTTGAACAAATTGATATGCAACTACTTAAATTGACCTTACCACATCCACTTGACACAAATGTAAGTTGACTTTCCATATAAATATACACGTATTTGGATATTCCAATATAAAGTTCTACAAAACCGGGAGGAAAAAAGCTTATTGGCTGTTAATTTTGAATCAGTCAAATTGAAAAGTAGAACCAGCACTAACAATAATGGAGTTCCAACTTTCAATTATTATTTTTTTGTTTTTTGGGGACCATTGAATAGTAATTTATGCAACAGACATAAAAACAAAAACTTCATTTGACGGCTATTAAGAGCTAAAAACACATGTTTGACATAAAAAAATTACATACTGTATATGGCCATAAAGAAAAGGTAACAAGCCATTGTCTAAAATAACAAAACAAAGTCCTAACAGAAAATGCTATTCAACGAGGATTAACACTGGTGATTGTTACATCATCTACCGAACAAGTAAAAGACTTGCTGGTAAATTGGCTCGATCCCGACTCTTGAGCTAATGAGTTTGCTCCTGGTCCGTTCGGGAAGAAAAATCCAGGTGGCTTAGGTGCATGCAGACTAAGTGAACTGTTTGTGAGCATCTGGTGAATTTCCGACATTGCTGGACGATCTGTAGGGTTTTCTTGAACGCATAGTAGTCCGATATGGATACACCTAATGACTTCATCCTTTTTACTGTCGTCTCCGATACATTCTTCTTGTATGCTCGGATCTGTGAGTTCATGCAATGAATTTTTCTTCCATAGTTTCCAAACCTGTAATAATAATTTTCATATTTGTTATGATCTCTTGTTTAAGAAAATTTAAACAAAGTTTGAGACATGATTAGTCCATAATTACTCACATAAGTGACTAAGTTGTTAACAGAACCATCCATCGGTGGAAGCTGCTGTTCTTTTGCCACTAATGATCTCAAGATCAATACTCCAAAGCTATAAACATCTGATTTCGTAGAGAATTCGCCATGTGTCACATACTCGGAGACATGTAACCGCTGCAAATTAATAACAGGAAATGTTAATTCTGTTATTCAGCAAAAAAGCGTTTCTTGATCGCTCAATTTAAGAAGTATATACACACTTACAAGGTTCCAACTACTCTTTGTATTGGCGCCACCTTGGTCCATTTCAAAGATCCTTGCCATTCCAAAATCAGAATTTTGGGGTTCATTTTTGATCTAAGAGAATGTTACTCGCTTTAAGGTCACGGTGTATGATTGTGAGCCGTGAATCTTGATGAAGATATAGAATCCCTCGAGTAATCCCATTGATGATTTGTGTCGCACTGTCCAGTCCAGCTGAGCTCTTTTCATAGAGTCTGCATATTCAAATGTATCATTAGCATATTTTCAAAATACCCTATGTAAGGCGAAGAGTATATGAAGTTAAGACAACATACCGAATAAGAAATAATCAAGGCTTTTGTTGGACACAAACTCATAGACGAGTAACTTCTCTTCTCCTTCCAGTGAGAGCCAAGAAGCCTAACAAGATTTATGTGCTGAAGCTTTGCAACGACAAGAACCTCGTTCTTGAACTCTACTTTCACCTTGTCCTGAAGTTTTAGACAAGTCTCTTCACCGCAACTTCAGTTCCATCTGGGAGCACACCCTTTAAAATAATTACAAATATAAACACTTATTTCACTGTTTGTCCGCAAGAAAACAAGGTGGATAAATTAAGATCTTACCTTGTAAGACGTCACCAAATCCACCTTCACCAAGCTTGTTACTCTCAGAAAAGTTGCTTGTCGCAGCTTCAATCGTTTTTAGATCAAATCGACAGATTCAGCTTCATTTAAGACCAACCATCAAGGCTCGTCAATAATAGTTCCAAAACTTGTGAAAAAGGACCAAACCAATCAAGGCTTAAACAAAAATAAAACAGGAACTTACTCTGAAGTTATTCTTGGTTTTGCTTTCTCCTCTTGAAATAACTATGCCTAAAGCAATCAATATTATCAACCACAATAACCAATAACAATTGCCGCCACAACTCCACCAGAGATTCTTATCTGCATAAAACCAATGCAACCAATCAAACATAACTTACACAAGCCAAAAAAAAAGTTGTGAAAAAATTTGCTCTGAAAATGTTACGAATGACTTGCCTTTCTTGGGTATATTGGTCAGGTTGTCGACAGAAGACGGCGGTGAAGGCGGAGTGATGTTGCGTTAGTAGCACATCAAAAGCACCAGAGAAACGATACAATTCCCACCGGAAAAAGCAACTCGGCCGCAATATAATCACACCTCTCTTCCCAGGGTACCATCTCTTATAGTAATCAACGCTGCTCTCTAGCAAAGTTTTGCAATCTTGTGAAGAAACATCTGGAGTGCAATGCATCAACACCGATATGTCCCATAAACCGGCACCGGAGATACATCCTTGGCATAGTATCTACTAGGAGATGACAAAGAAGAAGAAGTAGAAGAATTGTTTCTCACCGAGGAAGAAGCTCTTGTGACCATACGAGACATTAACCTGTCCCACACACTATCAAATTCCTCCGGAGATTTTTCTATGTCCATGTAATTGAAAAGCACTCGATACGGCTCCAAGACGAGTAAACCGGAGAAGGATCGGTTAGAGTAGCGAACAAGGCAATGGATCTCTTCACCGAACCATATGAATGCGTTGGTCTGGTTCAGACAGACCTGTAGCAAATTTCCGGTTGCGTCGTTGATACAGGATGAGCAAGCACCGGGTGCAGCGCCTGGAGCGCACATCCCCATGGCGTAGACTCTGTCGGGACCTACCCCGGTCGAGCCGTTGAAGTAGCCGTCTTGAGCCGTGACGTTAGAAGCCAGAGTAGAGAGGACGAGAAGACGATTCTTGTCGTATGAACTATTGGGTTGAAACGCCCATCAGTTTCGTTACAGATTTGATTTTGTGCAGAAACAGAAATGGCACTCAAGGTTATTATCAAGAAACAGAGGATTGATACAGAGCTCTTCTTTCCCATTCTTTTTTTTTTTTCTTTAGAATTTTCAGATATTGTGTGTTGGAATGTGTGGATTTTATCAATTTGTCCAAGTTTGAATATTACTTGAAAGGACCACACACTGCCGTAATAAATTGACTAGTTTGGATTTCCGTGGGAAAAGTCATCGTTGATATTAAAGTCTCTTTTAACGTTTCATCTTACTGTAAGAATGTAAGCCAACTCGATTTTTGGGCTTGGGACTCCAAAAAAAATTGAACTGTTAGGTATGGAAGGGGCCGCGCGAACGCAGGCCCCCACTGCCACAAATAATGACGCAGGCTCTCCCACGTGAGGAGACCTTAAGCTAAGCACCCCTCCGATGTGCAATGGAGGTCACTAGCTTAGGCCACTCTTCTTCTTGATCAAGAGTCGACCCCGTCCAGGTAAGTACCTTTCAACGTTCGATACTGGTCTTATTATATACTAAGCTACAGAGGAGTGTTCCATCGTAAAGCTTCCGATGTGGGAGAAATGACATTTGCAGTCTTTCGTTATCTGACTAGGCCTACTTTATACATTTGATGGGCCTCACTCGAAGGTTATTAATATTACAGCCCATATCTTGCAAACGTAGCTATGTATGTGTTTTGTACATCGGCATGACTTTGTTTTTATCTCCACTGACTTTTAGGAATCACAACAGAGACATGAAAATGTGAAAACCATCAAAGTAAAAAGGTTCACTGAACTTATTATCAACTTTCAAGAACTACTTTCTCCTGGTTGCGAATCGGTGAGCTTATTGCTGAAATCCCAAACTTTCTTGGCCAATTCTGAATCTTTGGCGAGTGGTAATGGTTTAGCAATGTTGCTGTCTAAGAAGTATTCCCCTGTAACCCCTGAAACCTCAGGATGCAATGCCACATAGCATGTTGTTGCTGCCCCCTACAAAACCGACACTTTGACATGAAAACCAATAAACCAAAAATCAATCGCCAAAAGCTAGACCGGTCTATCCTTTAACCGGAGAAACCTTGTATACAGTTTGTAACTGATTGGTTATCACTGTGAGGTTTAGAAATTTAGAAGCATACCTGCGGAACAGATTTGAGAACATATTTAACCACTGCACCAACAGCTCCTGCATCAAGCCGGTGATAGAGAAGATCAGAAGAAAAATCAAAAGCAACCTTATACAGCATGAGGTGATGAGAGTTGGAATCAGAGTGAAGAAATTACCAGCAAAATAGATGTTTAAGTGGCGCCCGATATTTGTCGCAATGGCTCCTGGGTGGAGTGAGTTTGCTGTTATATTGGCTCCATCTTCCTGTTTTTATTCATACCATAACTGAATCAAGATAGTCGTCGAAACAAATTAATTCTTGATCTGATATATACAATGTTCTTTTGGTATCTACCTTGAGTTTCTTTGCAAGCTCGTTGGCGTGCAATACGTTGCAGAGTTTAGACTGACCATAAGCTCGGAAACTACTGTAAATGCAGTGACCAAGAAAGTACGAATATTAGTTTTGGAAGAAAAAAGACAGGATCAAGAAGAATGACTATTTGCCTATTTGGTTCACCATTAGTACCTTGACTTGCCATTGATCTTATTCTTATCTAAGCGGACTCCTTCAGGGTAGGAGTACTTATGAGCTTCTGAAGATAGATTAACGATCCTTCCTTCTCTTTTGCTTTCACGTGATGTGTTCTTCATTGTGTCTAGCAGAAGTTTCGTCAGCAGAAAATGACCTAAAACACAATTGGTTCACAAAGGCACTGATTTAAAAAGTTAATGATAGTATATAGATTTAGCACAAAGAAACTGATCATGATGGATTAGTTATATGACTCACCTAAATGGTTGGTTGCAAATTGGAGCTCGATGTTGTCCTTAGAGAGCATAAAAGGACATGCCATTATTCCAGCGTTGTTGCTGAGTTCAAAACATTAACCGTCAAAATTATCCCCAAATCGCTATACATGAACAACTGTATTTCGGAGAGCTTACATCAAGAGGTTGAGTGGAAGACCGGTAGATTTGTAGTCAGATGCAAATTTCCTGACAGAATCCATTGAGCTGAGATCTAACTCCATGACATCAAGTTTAGCCCCAGGGACTTGGTTCACAATATCTTGTTTAACTTTAGCACCAGAGCCAGTGTTCCTCACAGCCATAACCACGTGGACACCACGCAGTGCAAGAACACGCGCTGTCTCTACTCCTATACCACTTGAAGCTCCTGCAAACATATGAACACAAATGAAAGATAACTCAACGAACCAAATGCGTCCAGCAAGCTCAATGCAGGATAGTTCATATCCATTTCAGTGCACTGATACAGAACATTTCCTTGCTCCATATGTCTATTAAAATAACAACAGCAATTATGATAAAATAAAAACTCAATAAACCAAGAAAATAAGTAAGATTTTACATACAACACATTACTATGGCTTGATCGATGTCTTCAACATCAACCAACTCTAATTTATATGCAACTTTTGTGATGTCATCAAGATCACCAACTCTTGTTTAAACTAAAACGATTCGGTTGCTATTGATTTTGAGGGCCTTTCCAAAATGATCAAACCTATAAAAAAAATATTCAAGTATATCAACAATTCACAAGTGGTGGAATAAGTTGCGATTGAAGCAAACCTGTGACTATGGCAGTGAGGCCAGTTCCATCAACTCCATGTGTAACTTCTTCTGCTGTGGAACGAGACGAGAATCCAGATGCTCCTTTCGATCCAAAAAACCACATTTTGTTTTCTTCTTCAGGAAAGTGGAGAAAAAAAGAAAAAGATAATAATCAAAGACTGTGAGAGAGTTGTCAACGATTTTGCTTCACCAAGCGAAACTTGTTTGCCTTTTGGGCTGATTGCTTAACAGAGCATAGAAGATGTTTTCAGCTATAGCTACTCTGGACTTGCTCATCTGAATCTAAACTCTTTCTGTCTGATTGGTTTTATGATAAAAGTAGATGAACAGATAAGCGGGGGACCTATACCAATTAAGTTACTAGCAGCCAGAGTCTGAAAATAACATCTTCAGAAGATCAAAGCTATGATTGATCCTTTCGAGGTATTTAATGAAATTTGAACTATTAGGTATGGAAGGGGCCGCGCGAACGCAGGCCCCCACTGCCACAAATAATGACGCAGGCTCTCTCACTTGGGGAGACCTTAAGCTAAGCACCCCTCCGTTATGTGCAATGGAGGTCACTAGCTTAGGCCACTCTTCTTCTTGATCAAGAGTCGACCCCGTCCAGGTAAGTACTTTACAATATTCGACACTTGTCTTCTTTTATACTAGGCTACAGAGGAGAGTTCCATCGTCAAGCTTCCGATGTGGGAGAAGCTATTTAAGATTTCACTATTGTATACCTTGATGGGCCCTTCTTAATGTGGCCCAAAGAGAATCCATTTGAGATATCAGTATTCTACTCTGGTCCTTGGCTCGTCACATTTGAGATGATCAGTGTGAAACCAATCTCCTAAATTTACCTTGTAGAACATGTTGCACGAGTTATTAATCAAGTTATGTTTCATAACATAAAAAGTTTATCTCTTGATAGTTCTAATAAATCGGAATTCAGACAATTGCAAAACTAATTACATTGTAGTGACAGTTACTTTTATGTTTTCATGGCTGGAAAAAAAAGGTTTCCTCTGCACATACACGTCTTACTAAACTAGTTGGAGGCTTAGAGCATATATATTGTTACTGTCATCCACATCTTAGTTAATCTGACTCTTTTAAACAACAACAAAAATGGTTTTTCATTTTATTAACAAAAATTTAGGCTCTGTACAATATATTTATAAGTTGAGACCAAGAGCTGAACTGCGAAGTTTTAAATCATTAAATTATCACTTTTTTTCAGTAATATTGATCTCTCCCATGCCACCACCTCGACCTACATCCCGCCAAAAAAATCAAACCATATATAAACGTATTTTCAATATAAAAAATATTAGGAGCATTGCTTTCTTGTAATTAACCTCTAGAGAGTACTTTATCAAAAAAAGAAAAAAAAAACCTCTAGAGAGTTAATAAGAAATAATTAAAATCTCACCAGGATTGTTCCCAACCGGGTCGAGATTTGGACATGCCGTAACGTCCGTAAGGGAAACCGTAATTTTGAGGCCGTTTGGCGTTTTTGAACGCACAGCAACCAACGCAGTAAACCGCGATGAGGAAGAGAACAATGACGACGTTCACTATAGAGAGTTTATGCCAATCGCGACGCACAGTCTCTAAGACACCAGCTCTACACGAATCACAGTCGTAACAGAGCACCGTCGCGACGTTATTCCACCGGTAACAATCGGAGTCTTGCTGCATCGCCGTGTCCCCGTTGTATACGCATGACGTCGGTGGTTTGCAGCATCCAGACTGTTTCCCAATATCGAATAAAAAAAGAAATTTTAACAAAAAAAATAATAATATGAGCAATAATTCATTTTTATGATACCGTAACAACCAACTAATGAACTAAGTCATTAATTTTTAAAATATAAATATTTATAATTTTCTAGTAAGTTAAGTGACAAGCTAACTAATTATACTAGATCATAACATGTTGTTTGTTACGACATAGACTAATAGGAGTACCTGAAGTGGAGACAAATCCTTTTGGAGATAATCAATAGGAGTCCAAAGAGAGAGCTTGGAACAAGTGAGTGAGCCCAAGAGACAAGTCTTTATAGTCAACCAATAATTAGCATCCGTAACTCTCGTCTTAAGCCATGGATGATATTCTTCAAGCTTAAACTCTTTATAAACCCTACCAGTCACACCCACACCACCACCATGGTTAGTTACAATAAACCCAAAAAGGGTCAAACCCATGAGCGCAACTATGATGATAACCATGAAGAAAAGGTACACCCACAAGACCCACGCCACGTCACAGCATGCACCGATCAGACCAGCTAGTGACAAGACCAAGATCGCTAGGCCTAAGACCAGAAGTGGCTTCTGAAGGAAATGCTCGCATGTTGTCTTGCTCTTACCCATCCATAGAGCTGATCCTATTAAAACTATGGAGGATATTAGTGTTAGGATGTTCAAGAATCCTAACACTGTGTTGCTCATTCTATTCATTTTCACTCTCTTTTCCTATTATATCAAATTTGGAATGATCCTCTGAATCTTTTTGTGTGTATGTGTTTCTACTGGCTTATCTCTGTCTCTCTCTCTGTATCTTAATCACATATGCTTCAGCTACTTTATACTTGTGATTTTTATATATAAACAATATAAAAGCAATGTTGTTACGTATGATTGATTTTCAAAAAAAAAAAAAGAACTCAGAGGAAAACAAAAGAAAAAAGTTGACGAAATTATTCTCTTATCTTTTTATCTAATTTCTTGATGTTTGCTACTTTTTATGTGATAGTGTATGCGTCTTCACTTGCTTTAGTTTCATCGCTTTTGAAATTTTTATCTGGCTTTACCTTTTTCTCAATCTATTTATATTTAAAATTATGAATTATTCCTTTTTTTATTATTTCTTAGATGTGGATCCTTGAAACTTTATATCATCATATCAATTCAAAATGTTGGTCGAAAGTCTTTTTCTTAAATATAGGCTTTTATGTTTTTTGGTTGGAACTTGGCGATTAAGAAACCTTTATCAGTTCGACTATCGATAAAGAAGAGTCCATACTTGACAAAGTGAGGATAATCTCAAGCCAAACTTCTTAACCATTAAGTAACTTTTCCCGCCCAACTTTTATATTATCATTTTTGTTCATGGATTAATCTAAAGTTTTATATACGTGGCCACAATAGTCTTAACTTTGAACATTTAATTTAGGATACAACTTTGAACAATTAAAATAAATTTTTTATTTCTAAACTACAATTACATCATGATCGTTAGTATTCATTGACTTAAGGGTTTTGTTTTTGTATTGCAAGGTATACGATGCTAATCAACTTCTTTTCTTCTAGTCACAATCAACCTTTTTTCTTGATCCAATAGATCACCATTGTTAATTTTCATTGGTCACAGGTTGAAGGCAGAAAGATTAAGGGTTTCCCAAAAGGTAAAACAACAAACAATTCTGATCATTATTTTGTTAGATAAGTATAAATAAACGACACGACTGATATATGAACAAAGGCAAATAAGTACTTATTATCTTAAGGTCAAGCTCAAGCTGAAATCTCACACTTTCTTGGACCAGTTGCTGCATCAAACATGTAAAAGATGTAACTAGATCTGGTTCTTTGATTCTGTCACTGGAAGTCTGGAACTCTACTATGTGGAAGAGAAGCAAGATTCTGAGGTTACACCATGTCCAAAATGTAGTCTACCGAGATACAATTCCATTGACATAATTACTTGTACATATACATTACAACGTAACAAGAGACAATTCCTCAATTCCATTGGTACATGATAAATTACACATATAAATCACAAGATCAAACTCCACTGGTAGATAGAGATCACACAAGAGACATAAGAGATAAGAGGAATGCACATAGAATAAATAAAAGATTAAGACATTTTTTCAGCTGAGAAAACGTGTGGAAGTTTATGTCTTAGACTTGAAAGGAATGGCTCTGATGACTATCTGATGGTACAGAGCAGCAAGAGCAGCACCAATGAATGGACCGAGCCAGAAGATCCACTGCACACACAGCAAACAGAGGATTACAACACATCAAAATTTCATACTTATTACGCTAAGCACAACCATTGATGTGACTAAAGAGAGAAACTTACATGGTCGTCCCAAGCATGACTCTTGTTGTAGATGATGGCAGCTCCAAGACTCCTGGCCGGGTTAATGCCGGTTCCAGTGATTGGAATAGTGGCCAAGTGCACCAAGAAGACAGCAAACCCAATTGGAAGCGGAGCCAAGATCTGCAGAATGTTCAACAACCCAAAACACATATCAGTTTACGTTCTATGCCATGAATATGAACCAAAACCAAGAATAGGAAAAATTTGCAAACATACAGGGACATGGGAGTCTCTGGCACTTCTCTTAGCATCAGTAGCTGAGAAAACAGTGTAGACAAGAACAAAAGTTCCGATAATCTCTGCACCAAGACCTGAACCTTTTGTGTAGCCATGAGCCACCACGTTGGCTCCACCTCCATTAGCCTGGTATGGTCCTGTTTGAAAACCTTTAACCACACCAGCACCACAGATAGCTCCAAGGCATTGCATCACTATGTAGAAGAGAGCTCTTGTTAAAGATAGCTTCCTCGCCAAGAACAATCCAAACGTCACCGCCGGATTAATGTGTCCTCCTGTTGATTACCAAACACAGTTTGCCGGAAAAAATCAGAATACAAAAATTTAAAACTTAATTAATCGAATTTTCAAACTCAAACCAAGAAATTGGCAAATTTCTCACAACTATTCAAGATTTCTTCAGTTCTTGATTCGGAGGCAAGAAACCCTAACCTGAGATTCCGGCGGTACAGTAGACAAGAGCGAAGATCATGCCGCCGAAAGCCCAAGCGATGCCTTGGATTCCGACAGAGGCGCACATGTTGGGAGCTCTCTTGACGCCCATGACTGTCAAAACGGTGATGTAGAGGAAAAGGAAAGTGGCGATGAACTCGGCTATGCCGGCTCTGTAGAAGGACCACGATTTGAGCTCGCCGGGTTCGAAAAACGGCGCCGGAGGAGGTTCCTTGTAGTCTTTGCTGTCCGTCTGCGCCGCCGTACCGATCGGCTGTCTCTCCGGGAACTTGTTAGCTCCCACATTCACGTCCTCTTCTTTGCCCTCCATTGTTTCTCCCTCTCACACTGTATGGATAATAATGGATGTGATTAAAAGAAAGTGAAACGATGAGGCTCTGCTTTTATAGTTGGGTCCATTAAGGCAAAATAAATTAAATTATTATACATTTGAACATTTTCAATTTTTCATTAGCAAGCTAATCACTTGCTAATTTCCAATTTTTTTTTGTTATTAATCATGTAAATTTCTCTAATATCATCTGCAGAATTATATATATGTTGATAGAGTTAATCCAGTGCATTTTTCTTTTTGATAAAGCAATCCAGTGCATTTTAAAAAGAATATATATAAGATAATTTAGTCAGAAATAGCTTAAACCTATCTATTAATCATAAACTGTGACTGCAATGGTTAGTAAGATAATTTTGATGTTTTGCATTTTCTCTCAGTCGGTTGAGCTATCATCAATTGTTTTGATGAACCAACATTTTCATGTTAGACTTTAAATTCGTTTAGTTTTTAATTTGTTTAAACGGTTATTGGTTTAGTCAGTCTTAGAGCAGAAACAAGTTTAGAATGATATTACAATAACGTGGGGGTGGGTAGATGAAATGGACTGGACAACGGCGAGAAAACGAGTGGACATAAAGATTAAGCAACTGTTATATAATTTGTTAAAACAAGTATTTTACAACTCAAAATGATGTGGACATATCACATTTGTCTCTATCACACAGCGCAAAACACACCTCACATGGACCATTAGAGTAATCGTCGAATCTGTTGTCATGTTGATGCCTTACCTAAACTCTGCATGTGTCAAATGATCGAAATATAACATATAGTTTTTATTTTTATTATTATTGTATCCCCGTGAATCCATAAGCACTAAACAACCAAGACTAGTCCGTGAATATAATGTAAATTAAGCACACATTTTACTTGTTTCGCTCGCAAAGACATTCTCATAAAGTCCTCAACAATGGGAGCTAGAAACCGAGGGACAGAAACACCAATGGTTTTAAATCACTGGTTTGAAATCTTAGAAGATCAAGCTCCAACAGAGAAATCAAGATACCGAAGAGTTGTGGGCAAACTAATATACCTGTCAGCGCATTTATCTCCCACAACATTTTCATTGTACATAAGACAAAAAGCTTTTTTAAATTTTGAATCCAGTCGCCTTTTGCCTCTCTAACTTTACTGATTCTTGTTTATCTAATTCTCTCTTTAAGATACTTTAATAACACAAGAATACAACAAGTGTATTAATAACTTGTACCACATAAGGGCAAGAGAAAACCACTTGTCAACTAATGTTTAAAGGTTGTTTGTTTATATGATTTTGGATTAGTTTTTTTTTTTTATTAATGGTTTCAGATTACTTACCTTAACTCTGCATGTGTAACCGTTGACTACTTTTCGCTTTAAATTTCATTTATTTACTTGCTCTTTTATTATTTTGACTAAATTAATTAACTTTCTCTTTATTGGATTTCTTTCATGGAAAGAAAAATGCAATGTGTAAATTCTTCAATCGTTTTGATTGCAAGTTATTCATTCATTATAACTGCTTCGTTTGATTCAGTATTACTCATTAACAGAGGAAAGATAGGAGCTAGCGTCGACTTTTGGATATGCCTACAATGGGTTCCTCCAATGGTCTTGTGTTACTGATTCTATTAGTATTAACAATCTCTCTTACGTTAGTCGCTGATGCATCTCAGAAACGCCGAGAAATACCATCGGAAGAAGAGATGATAGATCTGAAGAGGCAACTCAAAGCTATTAACAAACCTGCACTCAAGAGTTTCAAGGTTTGTCC
>CACVBM020000155.1:0-340371 GCA_902728155.2 Microthlaspi erraticum
TTCGCTTACCGAAAAAATACAGTTGGCCCAGAATTTGATGTTGGCATGTACTTACTTGACAAAATACTAAAGATGGTTGTAAACGTCTGAATAATTATTTTAAGACCATCACCTTTTTTTTTCCCTCGATGACAACCTAAGATTTTCATAAATGACATCAATTGAGATATAATAAAAAGCTGTCAAAAAAGGAAAAAAATATAGATTATTATAGAACAGTTTCATGAAAATGTCGACATCCTTTCTTTTGGATACTACGTGAACAACACAAGCACATTAAGCCCCTTGAGAAACATTAAAAAAAAAAAAAACAAGAATGATACGGAATCGAAAAATGTTGTATAAAATATAGCTTTTGAAGTACGAAAAAGAGCTGGACAGATTGTATAAGATTGGACAGTAAAGTTGATGAAATCCGATTCCTCTCAATCGAGAATGATGGCGACATTTCAGTGATCCTAAAGTATGGAATCCGACCAAAACACTTTTACTGCAGACGATCCGAGGGATTATAAAAAGTTAAAAACTAAGGCGAGTGTTCAGGGATTATATCATAAAATCGAAATTAGTTTATACTTAAGGCGTATATAATATAACTAAGTTGTCGTGCAGTGTTTTAAGAAAAAAAGGTTGTCGTGATTCGTGAAGAGAACATATATATCATCTAGTTTGCTTTGTTGGTCCGTTTTTCATCTAAATCGGTTCTTAGACGCCATGAATTTCTTGCGACGAGGATTAAGAATAAACAATACATGGAAGAGTAGTTAACTTGAATATTATTTATAGATTAATCATATCTTATTTTTGTAAAGTGTATAAAATAGGTGAATATTGCGGTTACGTGGTAAACTGAAAACTTTAAAACTATATTTTAGTAGGTTTTGCTGTTAAGTACTCCTCCAGCAAAATAGAGTTTGAAAAATCAATATGCATACAAAAACTGTGATATAGATTTTGTGTTAGAAGGGTTGAAAAATGTTTTGGTATATTTGTTGTAAACTATAGTTTAACAAAGCAATAGACATACATATGCTGTGATATGTAGATTTTGTGATAGATTTCGACAATATTTTACGGTATTTTGGATCATAAAAGTCTAATACCGCACACTGCACAAGTGCAATTGGTCATCAACTAATTTTGGGTTAACAACCGGTTTTTTGGTTTCTTTTGTTTGTTTTATTTTTTTAATTGTAGGGTTTCTTCAACGTTTGCCCAAGTTTTGATTAAAGTTTTTGTTTTTGGTTTTCAGGTTTTGTTTGAGTATAGACAACAGCATATCCACTAACCTAACCTATAAAATCTCGATTAATCACGTTTGTAGATATAACAATAATAATAATATTTCAAGCTTTCAATACGATACCATTATGTATGATAAACTTTCAAATACAGAGTTCCAATTTTATCATATGTACCCCAGTGGACAAAAACATTTACAGCTTGTATAAACTTTTTTTCTTAGTTCGTGTATAAAAACAACTAGAAATTGTATACAATATTTACCTTTAAAAGTTTAATAACCCTATATGACAAGAACTTTAAAGGTAAATATACAATTTCTAGTTGTTTTTATACATGAACTTATATACTTAGAAAAAAGTTTATTCAAGCTGTAAATGTTTTTTTTTTTGTTTGGAACAATACAAGCTGTAAATGTTAATTGGTTTTATTTGCACAAACGGTCTAATTACATGGAAATACAATCACTAATTATTTCAGATTACAAAAAACTGAGTAATTTTACTGAGACACAACTACAGATATCTAATTCGGTTGAATTGGACAAAACCAAACTAAAATCACATGAAAACATGTCCCCAAATACGATCCAAAATGTATTTGCTTGTAACTAACAAACCGAACTCTAAGTCAGATATACCTCCAAATCATGGTTTGGTTAATTTTTAGCAGTCCGTTACAGTTCGGTTTTAACTTTTAACACATTTGTAATTGCGTGTAGCACTGTTATGATGGGGTGGTGGTAATTGGGTTAGATATTGTAATATATGAGCTTTTTAGGTGTTGGAATAATTTAACAAGTATATTAAAAAAGTTTGGGGCTTTTACGGAAATACTTGAAATAAAAAGACCTTCTCTATCAATTTCGAGAAAAATGATAAATCGTCGCGACGCTACAAAATCTCCCGCCTTAATTTCCCTCCATATTTTTCATTTCGCTTTCTTTCTCATTTAGCTTTCTTCTTACCAAACTAAACTGTCTTTCTTCTTCTGCTCTTGGCTCTACACAGTTAAAGATGTTGGATCTGGGAACCATGTCTATGTCCGCATCTGTTGCTCTCACCTGTTGCACTACTTTTCTTCCGGCGGGTTCAGGGCCTGAATTAGCCAAATCCATCGAGTCCCCGGAAGACGTAGCCGGAGATTGCAACCAGAAAGAGATGCCGAAGCTTCCCCCACATGAAAAGGTCAGAGATATTAGCAATGCTAATGGAATCTCATCTTTGATCGGAAAACAGAATTCGCACAACAGAGGCAAGAAAGGGCTGGCTCTGGAAGATCACGTGAGAGATTGGGTCAAGAGGAGAGTGGATTCCGGAGTTTCGGAGTCGAAATGCTTCCTCCCTTTTCTAGTTGGAGCCAAGAAAATGGTATTTTTTTTTTTTTGTGATTTCTGTTTAGATATTATCAATCATTGAATTGTTTCATGTGAATTTCATCAATTTGCTGTCTCGGAATCCATGAAAGATCAGAGTTTCGTTCATTGAATAGTGACGTGTCAAGTTTTCATATTTCTTACTATATGGGATTGGATTTGGTGTGTCAGGTTGAGTGTCTTGTTTGCCATAAGCCGGTGAATCCAGGAGAAGAGTTGCTGTGTACTGTTAACAGCTGTCAAAGCGTTTATCATTCGTCTTGTGCGAAGGAAAGTCTCGGCACTTCTAAATTGGCAAAATTTAAGTGTCCTCAACATGTAAGATCCTCCTCAAACCATTGTTTTGAATCAAAAAGCATATCATATATGTCTAGGGATTTAGTAAAGAAACTGTGATTAGGTAGAGAACTGAGTTTGGAATAGTTTTGATTGTGTGGTATCTGATAGAATGGAGTAATGCAGGAGTGTTTTGTCTGTAATAAAAGACCTCAATGGAGGTGTGTGAAGTGTCCAATGGCTGCTCATGACAAGCATGCTCCATGGTCAGATGAAGTGATTCATCTGAAAGACCAACCAGGAAAAGCAGTTTGTTGGAGGCATCCAACTAATTGGCGACTAGACAGAAAGGTTCGTGTTTTCAAGTTTATGATTTGTGTGGTTTCCACACAGACTCACTCACAAGACTGACACTGTTGTTTCTTGGTTGAGCAGCATGCAGTTGCACAGAGTCAAGTGGAGGTCAGTGTTTCTCTGGCACATGTGAAATTAGGTTTTGTAGTGATTCTTACAAAAAAGGGAAGAGATCGGAAAGCTGGATATTGTTGTTACTATGCAAATAATTTCATTTACTTTCATATTCAGGATGTCTTTAGCCAGTTGCCTTTGCCGTACGTTGAAGAGGAGTTCAAGCTTGACATGACATGGAAAGAATCTGGTGCCAAAGAGGAGCTGCCTTCTTATGTTCACATTAGGCGCAGTATCCTTCATAGTTTCCATACATAGCTTTCTTTCAGTTCGTTATTAGTGCCATAGCATGATTTTTTTTGTTATCTATCCTTGACTGAGTTAAAGATGTTTACTTGGTAAAGAAGAAGCGGGACGATGCTAATGATGGTGTTGGATGCACAAACTGTGGCCCTATTTGCTGTAGAAGCTGTGTTTGCAGGTATACTCATTGATTAAACCATTTCAACCTCTTCTCTGTGGAAAAGAAATGAAATTTTGTCTGAATCATGTTCCATCTTTGAAACAAAAATGGCAGGTCTCAATGTATAAGCTGTTCAAAGGGATGTGGATGCCCTGAAACTTGTAGCAACAGACCATTCCGCAAAGACAAGAAGATCAAAACTGTTAAGGTAATTTTAGTTTGTTCTGATTTGTACGTGACACACCCTTCTTTCTTGTCTTGACATGTCAACTTATTGTTTTTCACAGACTGAACTTTGCGGTTGGGGAGTAGAGGCAGTAGAATCTATCAACAAAGATGACTTTATTATTGAATACATCGGTGAAGGTAAACTGTGTAGACATTTGCATTTGAGCTTTATGGATGTGGCGGAAAGAGACATAGTGTTTAGTGGTTGTTCTTACTCAATTTGCAGTGATTAGTGACGCTCAGTGTGAGGAAAGGCTTTGGGATATGAAGCATAAAGGCACGCAAAACTTTTACATGTGTGAGATTCAAAAGGACTTCACAATTGATGCCACCTTCAAAGGGAACGTTTCTCGCTTTCTGAATCACAGTTGCAACCCAAACTGTGTATTGGAGAAGTGGTAAACCATAGATTACATCATACTAAGAGAGAGTGTTGACTGTTGAGTCAGTCTAATTCTTGTCAAATTGTGTGGTTGTTTCAACAGGCAGGTTGAAGGTGAGACCCGTATAGGTGTCTTTGCAGCTCGTCAAATAGAAGCAGGAGAGCCACTTACATATGATTACAGGTCAACTTTTTTAATCATTTGAGTCCCTATGAAGCTAGAGCAAATCTGAGATTCTGATATGTTGTTCATCTTTTGTTTTTGGCAGATTTGTGCAGTTTGGTCCTGAAGTAAAGTGCAATTGTGGTTCTGACAACTGTCAAGGTTTTCTTGGGACGAAGAGGAAGGAACCAACCCCTTTGGTTGAATCTTGGGGAGGGAAACGCAGAAGAGTGGTGCACCGGCCAGTGACCCACAAGTTGCATCCTGAAAAATCAAATCCAAAACATGAACAAGATGAAGCACCATAGTTTTGTTTGTTTGAGTTACAATTTGAAAACAATCTTTTTACGTTTACACATTACACATTTGTGAGATTATGTATTCATTCCGGTTCTGGACAGTGGCTTATAGAACCACTTTTGCTTGTAACCGAAGCGTAACAATAATATGTAACTGAAAAACAAATGGTGTATTATATATACAGTGATCGTTTGGTATTCTCAGATTTTCAGTCATACCACATGAAACCCTAATATCATGACAGATTTTGGCTTCTACGCATCCTCAGGAAAGAGAACTCGACGTCACGGATCATGGAGGGATACGGGAACGGCTCTGATTCGAAGTGATGGATGCGGTGTTCAATTGTGTTGTAGTAGCGACCAAGACGTTGCCTTGCAGCTTTCTCCATCTGACGGCGACGCTGCCTTGAAGTTTTCTCAGTCTGATCAAATCTCTCGGTAAGGTGTCCTAGTTGCTTCTCGTCTTTGTTGACGGTATCACTCGTGTGATCAGGTAGAGTAAGAGGAACACGTGATGCGCAAGACAACATAGAGAAACTGATCAAGACCAAGAGAGTGACGAAACTCATTGTTGTTGAAGCTTTTGCCATCGTTGGGAAACGAAAAGAGAGGGAAATTTGGTTTGTGACGTGTGTATGCGTTTATTTGTGGAGAAAGATGTTAGGGTTTGTGTAGAAGACCGACCTTATTTCCTTTTTTTCTGTTGTAAATTCAGTCGGTTTAATTATCACGTCTAAAATCCAATCTCCAAATATAAATAAAAAACCTGAGCTAAGTTCTCATTAAACAACTCGTTTGACTGTTTCAGTATTTTGTTGAAGTTACTTGCACAGAAAGTTAGTTAACCTACTTTAACATGACAAAAAGCCGTCACAAATAGGATGATATAAATCCCACAACTTCATTAACTGTGTGTACTCAAAAGGACTTGTCGAATCAGAATAATAAAAAGTCCAGATAATGATTGATTAAATAATGTATATGTTGTGCATTTATATCCAGATAATGATTGATTATATAATTATTGGAGGAACATTGATTAAAGACCAGATGGTTATGTGATTAACCCTTTATATGTACTGTGTATGTTGTAACTTCCTTTTTCTATTGGGAAAATATTGAAAACTATTCTTTAGTCACAGCAATATTTTGGTTTGGAATTGTATTCGGTCATATCAAACATTTACAAACTTGTTTTTTTGTAGACAACAAGAAAGATCAAAAGGACAAAAACACAAGAGCCTAAGAGAGAAGATATTTACTCACTCCAAACTAACTTGAATATATTCTTACTAGCCGCTCCACATATTACATTGTTGCTTCGATTCCTCAACATGTCTTCTTGCGCTGACACATTCCCATCCTTCAAACCAAAATGGAGAGAAGATTAATTCTTGTGTACTTCAAGATTGGTGTTCTTAATGATAATGAACAAGATTCTAGGCAAAAAAAGGCTTACTAGATGAGAATATGCATAAGCAAGAGACAAAAGTGTTGGGTACATATCAAGAACCGCTATGGCTATTTCCTCTGTTACCTGCGGTACCTGTGCGTACCAAAAAAAGTTTCAGAAAGTTGCAGAGAAGAATCCACATTACTTATCAAACTCCCATTACAGAGAATAGACAAATGGCAAAAGGCTTTAAAAAGGTAAGAGAGTCAGTACCTGCATAAGCTGAATTGCAAATACATCACTGATTGTCATCTTATCGAGGTCTTGACATCTTTTGACAAAACTATCAAAACAAGTATACGATGCTGCAACTCTGTTCTGTTCACCATTCACCCTCGACTTGTAGTATTGGTGTATTGATTTTGTTAGGTAACCGTACTTTCTTAGCGTCTCACCAAGTCCGTTAGTCCTAATCACATCAAATCCCTCCAGAATCTCCGTTGTGAAACAACTACAAGCATATAGATGGAAACTAAGTTTGAGGTTCCAAATCTCAAAGAAGACTGCACAACCATCTGAAAAGGAAGAAATTCTTACGCTGTTTTAATGCTGTCTGCTGCATCACAATGGTTTGGATCCCCTTCAATTATGTACATCAACTTCTTGAATCCCGATCTCTTTTTAGAGGTGCCAATTCAAGAAGAAAATGAGAAACAGCCTCAGCAAAAGATAAGAGTAAGTAGAAAACGTGGCAGTTGAGAATTTACACACCTGGAGTCTAAGTTTTTGGTCCCTATAGCGATTATCTCTTATTGACGAGCGCAAATCATCAACGTTCTTCCTCTCAACAATAAAGTCCAGGACATATTCAGCCCCAAGGCACTTATGCCGAGCAATCCAGATACAATCCCCTACTGGTAATCGTCTAACCTACAGATTCAACACCATCTTTCCAGTTAATTTGAGTAATTTGGAATCTGAATGACTTCTATTTCAGGAAAACAGATGCAAACCTCAATCTTGATCTTGAATTCCGAGCATATGTAATCCACTATTTTCCTGGATCGTGATCTGTGAATAAGAAGATATGGGTTTAAGTGTTATTAACAAGATAGACTATTATCACACTTTCATAACTATTTAAACCATAAGAAAACTCAAAGCAAGAAAAAAATGAGTAAATGTTCCACGAACCCTTTGGTGGCAAACTGTTCTCGGTCATCCAGTATCAAGATCACCTCATATGCTTCCTCAAACGCTTCTCCAAATATAAGAGGAGGCAGGTGTGGAATAACTGAAACTCCTTCGGTTCCATCTGAAGGTAACTTTGTAACCATGAAACAATAAAAAACAAATAATGCTGATTAGCAATTTAGTTGCTGCTGATCGTAATAGATAAATCTAATAATTTACTGAATGCAAATGGTTACATACGGAAGAGGAGCAGGCTTTCAAAGCATGGCTCGAACCGGATGAGCATGATTTCAAGGTGTATCCATCTTTGCAAGAGCGGGACTTCTTAGCACGAGATCCCTCAAGATCAACTTGACCTGTAAATTTGTATCTAAGTCTTTAATAAAATGAAATATCCAACCTTTAACAGGCGCAGAACTTAGGACATTAGATCATATGGTTGCTAAAGAGTAAAAAACCGTACAAGTTTGCGCTTTTGAAGGTCCTGCTGAATCTTTTCTTCTATTCCGAGAGTCCGAACAGGGATTATAAACTTCTGCTTGACGAAGATGGCACATTACAGATAGCCAGAGAGTTGATGGATCTTTGTCCTGAGATCCATCTGAAACCTCTCTGAATGCAGCAACAACTTGTTCCTTGGTATAGCCAAACGGTGTAAACTGTTGAAGAAAAAGAAAGATAACAATTAACACTGAAACAAAGTATTGTCACCTCACCACCAAGCAACACTGTATAAGAAAGCTCCAAATGCTATTTTGAAGGAGTACCTTTTCAAGAATATCACTTGGAATGGCTGGTTGTGCCCTAGATCTTGGTTCAGCATATGGTTGTTCTTCTCTCATGGAAAAAGAGGAGGTGGAATTTTGATTAGATGTTTCCTTTGGTTGCTGTGCAGGATCCATTTCTTCATCGGATATGATGTCAAGTGCAGGTAATCCAGACCGCGTGATACATTCATTTGCTACTTCCCGACCTTCACCTGTCAGCATGTACCTATGAAACAAACAAAAAACCAATATCTCATCATATGTCTCAAGGTAAGGTCTACTTCGCTACACATACTACATTAGGCCAAAATGAGTTGTTACTTTGCTGGGTTGCTAGATTTCACCACTAGTCCCTTCTCTATAAGTGTTTTCATGCAGCTCCATCCGCTATACCACTCCCTCTTAGAGTTTCCAAGTCCTGCTTTCCCTTTTCCTTTCTCAGGCCTAGTCACACAAATGGAAGAATAAATCAGAGAGCAATGATTAAGTACAAACCGTCAGGTTAGAGATGAGGAAAGTGATTGATTCATACGCAACAGGAGCGTGTGAGAGACCACTCGCGTCAGCAGCATCAATAAGCTCTTGTTTGCGCATGAATTCTTTCCCATTTGAAGTCCCTCTGGTAAACGATAACAAAACGTTCTCAGAGAAATGTTTACTAAGGGGAAAAAAAGAGCACATTGAGAGGAAAGTAAAAATCTAAACAACCTGTGCAACGTTATTAGTAATGCATAAGACACAGAATTTCTTTGTGGAACGTAACGTTTGCTTCCCTTGGCCTTTTTCCCTGAACAGAAATCAAAAGCACCTTACATTAACATATTACATTGATCAATCATGTGAACAATGTGATATTGGATACAGCTTTGGACACAGCAGACACCATTACCAGCACAGTTTTCAGGTAAATCTTCTTGCTCAGAACTTCCAGCCCCAGTATCGAAATGTCCTTTCATGAGCTTAAGCATCCACTTGCCAAAGCCCCTATGCGATAAATCCAGCAAAAATCAAGAATCAGACACTTGGGTGTGTATACAAGCAAAGCCACCCAAAAACTAAAATCACTCGCCATTTGCACCTAAGAAACCAAAATGGATATAAACAAACACTTTCCCTGAAACAAAGATATATACTTTGATATTCTCTGATTGATTACAACGATAATCAGATTCTATGATTTTGGAAAGTCTCAGTCTTCATGACTTCAATCAGATAAAACAAGCACAAAACCTTACCAAAAATCTAAATTTTCAGGAACAAACAATGTATGTGAAGTCTATAAAAACGATGCACTGATGATTATCTTCTTACTCTCTTAGTCGCTGAATCAATTCCACCACTCAAATACTCAATCAATACTGAAAAAGCGAAGAATTTCGAACCAGAAACACAAAAAGGTCCCATCTTTCCCATCAAATTTTGGAAAAAGGCAACTCAAACAAGAAAACGACTAAACCCAGCAAGAACATAGAACCCTAGGAAACAACATTTCCCCTAAACCAAAATGCCCATAGAGAAAAGAGAAGAAAAAGGAAAGCAAGAAGCATACTTGATCTGCGACAAGTCTTTGAGTGTGTTAATGGGATCCTTGGCGTCGCAGACATTTCTATACGCCTTAACAAATGTCCTCTCCAGATTTTCCGACAAACCCTTGGGCTTATCTGCGTATTCTCGCTTCGTCTGCAGCACATAATCCGCTAAACCTTGGTTCTCTGGACACAGTACCCTTCTCTCGTCATCCATCACCAACCCACTAAGAAAAGAGTCTCAATTAAGCAGAAGAACTTCAAATCCTCGATGTAGGCTTGATCTTCTCTGCAAAGGCTTGAATGCTTGATCTTTCGTTTGCCGGATAAGTGGGAATTTCAAAATTTGGGGATTCGACTAAACAACGCCGGTTAAGGTTACCAATTCAATGACGTCATGACGCGACGATTGTAGAGCCTCCGTCTCGCACAGAGACTTTAAGTGACCTCATTGTTTTTACTTCGGACGAATATTCAATATTCAATCAAACTTTGGGAATTAGCATTGAATCATTTTAAAAGTTTTCAATGCTAAAAGTTTTCATACGGTTGGTACTGAACTATAACAAGAGTGCAACACTCTAGAGACTATAACTGCATATTAAGCTAATTTACTAAGATGTACAAAGCCCCAAAACTTACGATTTATTAGAAAACTATTTAACTCAATTCTTTAGAAAAATAATTAAAATTTCATTAAGATTTCCGTTGTAGTTTTTCTTTCAAGAAAAATAAAGTTGAATAACCCACACTAATTTTTTTGATCAGTTTTGGGATGGAATCATAGAAATCACAATGTAATGGGTTAGTTTTATGAGAAATCAAACCAAATCACTCACAATTTGTCACTTTGGTACTTAATTCCTTCCATTTCATTTTGGTTTAATGCCATCTTGACATTCATTATATTATATTTCCTCTGAATTATAAGTTCATGCATTGGCTGCACATCTAGTTTGTAGTTCCGAGGAAACTCATCAGAATCTCACAGGCAATTTCAACTATTTTGTCACATGAAACCAATAGGAAAAGATTTAACAGAAAGCCAGCAGTCTCAACTCTCAACATAAAAGAGCTCACATGCAACACAATCCCAAAAGCCCCCTTAGTCAATATACTATATAAACGCCTAAACCCCTAATCAACCTCTTGCATGCAAAGCCACACTCACTATTATCAACCTAAAATGGCTCCAATAGGTTCTCATGTTTTGATCGGTCTAACAATGATCCTTGTCATCTCAGGAAAACTACTAGTTTCAGGGCAAGGAACGTGCCAAGGAGACATCGAGGGTTTGATGAGAGAATGTGCGGTCTACGTCCAGCGTCCAGGCCCAAAGGTAAACCCATCCGCAGGGTGTTGCAGAGTCGTTAAGAGATCAGATGTACATTGCGCATGTGGCCGTATCACGCCTTCAGTCCAGAAAATGATAGACATGGATAAGGTTGTTCATGTCACTGCCTTTTGTGGGAAGCCTCTCGCTCATGGTACCAAGTGTGGAAGTAAGTCTACTAATTCATTCAAAAGCTTCATTCTTATAATCATATGGCTTTAATCTTGTAAATATTGAAGGCATCCCTATAACTATGCTTCAATTGTTGTTTTGCATTTGCATCTTACTCAAAAAAAAAGCTTTTATATTCATGTAAATACAAACGTAGCTACAAAAATTGCGTTCGAAACATGAGATCCTAATGTGTTGATGTTACTTATGTGACAGGTTACGTTGTGCCATGAGATTTGGGACCAGAACTTAAAAGCTAAGGATTTGTGGAGAATGAATTGTTTGTGCTTGGAGCCTTCGTATTATTACCCCACTTAAATCTACTCTTGTAAGCTCTAATAATATTGAATGAAATAAATATAATTTGATCGTTGAGAACTTTATCCATGGTGTTGAGATCAAATGATGTTTAGATGGATTAATAACCAAGATCTTTAAACCATGATACAGACTAATAGCCGAATGTTTAAACCAGTTTATTTGATCTCCACAACTTGATTGATTTGGTTCCACCTTGTTGTATAAGATTAGTTTAATGACAAGAAGCTAAGTAACATAAAGGCAATAATTTTCGAATAATAAGTCTATTATAAAGTAAATAACCGTTTGAATCAGATTAAAACATTTCCTTCTCAAGGAATCAAAACAAAACTTTCAGTGTAAACCAGGGTGGTACTCTAAAACTATTTACCTATTGAGATTCCCTCCTTCAAAGTTCTTATATAAGAACCAGAGTATACCATCGTGACTACTGAAACTCAAAGTACCCCAACACTAAGCCGAGAAAGATGTTGCTCTCTTTTCTCCGACCATGCAAATAGATTGCTTTGGATTTTCTTACACTTGCTTGTAGAATAGGACATAGGCTTGGTCATGCAAAACCTGTTTTGCCCCAATCGCAGTCACAGATGCATCGTCAAACCTAAGCCATTGACTGTTCTTTCGTCGAGCATCTGTGGTGTAGTGCCCTTTTGAAGGATCCCTTCCATGGTGGGTGATAGTCGCCACAAGTTCATATTTTAAGCCCTAAAAAAGAAGTTATCAAAGTAAGCAATAGTTCCATCAACAGAGGGAGATCCAACGAAGAGAGAGAGAGAAATGTCTGTTTTCGACTTTATACCTTGTTGGAAGGAGAAGCAAGAAGGTAACGGCCTAAGTTGAGTTCAAGGGGAAAGTGAACGGGTTTATGCACCTTAGTACTCCCTTGGCTTCCGTAGCTAAAGCGCATTAGGTGCAGTATCATTATCTTTGAGAGTTCCTGTATCTTTATCGACTTTCTAGCACTCACTACACCAGCCTGAAATGAGACACCACTCAAACAAGCAAATCGGCCAATTGTTAAAAAGGAGCCTTCTTCAACCAGTATTGTAGTATGTAAATACTCATAAGGAACCTTTTAAACCAATGCGCGTAACATACCACATACTCAAGATAGTGAGATGAGAAATAGCTTACCTTCCCAGTAACAGAGGCTCGATACCCTTCAAGATCTTCTGGGGTAGAGAACAAACGCAATGCATCTTCTATTGTTCTCACGGCTTCTGGGTGAATATCAAGGTGAAGTAAGAGATATGGCTGTAGAGTAGCAGAATCTGTGGTCCCTGTTCCATAAAAGACATGTGAGTGCCTGATGGAAACAGAAGTTGTATATCCTGACTTTTATAAAATGAAATTTAAAATGACAGCAAAGAATACCAATACCTTTAGCCTTCACTACGCTTTTTAGCTGCCCACCGAATATATCACTGAGCTCAGAATGAACAAAGCTTTGTGTCCTTGTCACAGCTGATTTGTTCTTGGGTCCAACTGTTTCCCATTCATCATCATCGTCGGCAGAAGAAACAACCGATGATGGCTTAGAAGCAGTAACTTTGGGGGACTGTTCCCTGAGTTTCAGCAACTCATCATGCATTTGGTCCATTATAAAACTCAAAAACTCCTGAGCATCTTCCTGTCTGCCAACCCAAGAACACAATGTTGGAATCGGGGAAAAAACCGGTTAAACTATTCAAACATCGAAATTTCAGAAAGTCACAAACCTTGGCCGGCCAGACATGTTGTTGAGTACATCTGGGGTAAATTTTCTAAGGACACCCTCGAACATAGCAGGTGTAAAAGGTCTACCAGACTCCACGACGGCAACATTATTTCTGAAGCTTGAACTGCTCGGCGCATCTAATTCAGAGATGAACTCGGAGAATGCAGCCAAGGTTGGAGACTCAGCCTGAGAACACAGAACATGAAACAATCACGATGAGACAAGAAAAGATGGCAAACAGAATTAACGCACAGAGAGAATAATGCAGGAGAGAAAAACCTTTGGAATATCTTGGAGTTGTATTCCCTGGAGGAGCTGCACAAAAGGAGAACATGAGAGTAAAGCCTGCAGAGTAGCATTGAGGAAGCACAAATTCCCAGCGTTTATTAATCCTCTTGGTGTGAAGTCTTTAACAGGCGGAAGAGATTCAGTAGGAGGAACAATCTGGCTTTTCTTTCTTGGTACGCTGCCAGATGAAGAATCACTTGACAAACTCTCGCTGTCCAGAGCTTGGAATTTCGAGTTCGAAGCTTTATACAAAGAATCACTCTCACCATCTGACACACACAGCTCATCCAAACCAATAGGATCTGCTTTCACCGCCACACCATTATTGAGAGAACTTCTCTCAAACACCTCTTTTGTGATTCCATTTTCTTTCACAAGCTCTGCAACTCCTGATGAGTGTTTTCTAGGGAGCTTTGCATCATTATCTTTGATCTTATCAGCTTTAGAAGCATCACGAGTCTTTTGAGAGCCAGCGGACTGAAGAATACTTTTATCTTCCTTATGAGAGCTGGAGGGTCGAGATTTAACTGTCCCATCGGCCTGACTTTTCTTCAACTCGCCATTGGTATTTACTGAAGAGTTTTTGGCAGCAAGACTCAAGGAGCCGAATTGTATACTTCCCACAGACTTATCTTTGTGATTCTGAGAAGCTTTGATGGGTTTCTTCTCAAGTAATGACCTTGTTTCGTTTTCTGTAAAGGATCCAAACACAAACACCTGCCAAATGAACAAAATCAGGATAGCAACTGTCACTTCTCTTCCCGGAAACAGATCACAACGACAATAACACCATTTCAACGAAACAAAATCAGCGAAATTCAACTAATTTTTCTTAATTCAGGTGAGCTCCAATGCAAACTCGAGACCATGAGAACTAAATCCTAACGCAAACAACATAGCAGAGAAACTGAGAGGCAGAGAAGACGAGGGAAATTTACCTTCTTATCACTCATAATTGGCACATACAACGCAACGGAGAAGAAATTGGAGAGGAGCAGCAAAAGAGCGTAATCTGATTCAGAGAGAGATCCAATGGAAACGAAATGAAAGAAGCATGAGAAATTTCGAAATCTAGGGTTTGAGGCACCAACAACCCTTGATGAGAGTCGGCGACTTGAGAAGACATGAAAGGGGTAGAGGCGAGGGAGAAAGTGAGGATTTAGAAATTGAAGCCCCTTCTCGGTTTTTCTCTGCAAATTCGAAATGGGGAATCATCCGAATTTGGAGGAGGTTATTAGTCAGAGAGAGAGAAGAGAGAAGAGAGACGACAGACCTTTTTGGGATTTGAGTAAAAAATTAGGGTTCCTTGTCTTTGTCGGATAGTTTGGTGAAGAGGAGGAGTAGTCGAGGACGGAGCTTTAGCGCCGCGTTTGGATCTTTCGTCTCCTCTTTTTGTCAAACGCGTCGTCGCGTCTACAATAACCATCTCGGTTCGATTTTTATTTCATTTTGGTTTAATTCGGTTTTGTTCCATCCAATATCAAACCGTAGTAGTAGATTACTCCGGTTTAGTTCTTACAAAATGGTGAAGCTGTGTTCTGTACAACTATGTCTCGGGTTCGAAGCTTTTCGACTTTTGTCTGAAACTAATTTTATTTTGTCTGAAAAAGAGAGAGACCAAAAAAAGTTAAACTCGCCGACGACTCCACCGGTCCGTCTCCTTCTCCTCCGACGGTTATTTATTCCGATTTTCATGTTGATGAAGCTTATATAGAAATGTTAGCGCTTGTTTCAGGGAAATGGCTCCAACAAATGTTTGTTTATTTATATAATCAACGGCGATGAGATATTTCGGCAAAAGTCGTCAAATGTGCAAAGACTCATTTTCTCCGCAGTCTTCGCTGTTGGTAAAAGAACAAGGCAAGTATTTGATTCGCGGTGGAGTCCCAATCCCAATATTATTAAAATATTACTAAAATATGTTGATAAAGTTCTACGATTCCTGAGCTGTTTACACATTCTTCTCACCTTGAAATTGAAATTGGTAGCTTTTGACTAATAATTGAAAATCATGTAGGTCACGACGATGAGCTGCTGCTGATGTGAGAGACCTTTGTTTTTATTCGGTTTAGCAAAGCAAATAAAATAAATCAGAGAAGAGGAAGAGGAAGAAGAAGAAGGAGACAAAAACAATGAGTGTCTCTTTGAGTGTGATGACATTCAATCTTCACGATGATCAACCTGAAGAAAGCCCTAATTCATGGCTGAAAAGAAAGGATTTGTGTCTCAGTGTCATCACCAGTTACTCCCCCATCATTCTCTGCACCCAACAAGGTTCTCTATTCCCTCTCTTTTTTTGTTTTCCCAAAGGAAGAATTAATGCTTGCTAGATCTTGATTCATTCTTCATATTTGTGATCTGACTATGTATTGATTTGTGTTCTCCAATAAGATTTTTTTATCTTCTGCCTTATTGAGTATTGATTGAATTTTGTTATTGACAATCTGTTTCCTTTTTCCTTTGTTTAGGTGTGAAGTCGCAGTTGGATTATCTTCAGCAGGGCATGCCAGGTATATTTATATACCATTTCTTTGAGTTATCTCTGATTGTATGCACTGTATCAGATTCTTCAAATATGCACTGTCTTAAGTTTCCTCTTCTTATTTATAATTTACAATGTGAATCTGTTGAGATCTAGATTTGGAGTCTATTTTTAGTATACTGTCTGTTGGCATTGCTTAGATCTGACGGTCAGATTTGTCAAAAATCTGTATCCTCAAGTTAAGTTATAAACTAAAAATAGTGTCTAGTGCACTTGATGTGTGTCTGTTGTATGGTAATGGTATGCATGCGGTTTATCTTTTTAATCTGTTATTGCTTGCCTTAGCTGATAACCTTGACAATACTTGAGTTTGCATTGTGTCCTTAAACTTAAAAGAAATTATAGTACCTCTCTTCGCTTGCAGCCTATGATCAATTTGGCATATCAAGAAGAGGGCCACAGGATGCTTCTGATGAATCCTGCACCATCTTCTACAACAAGGAAAAAGTATTATTAGACTGTTAATGAAGTTACATCAATGCGCACCTTCTTAACGATTAATTTCGTGCTAATACTTTATGGTAAATGAAGGTAGAGCTGCTAGAGGGTGGAACATTTTGGTTGTCAGAGTCTCCCTCGGTCCCTGGAAGTACGGCATGGGGTTCTTCAGTTCCTTGCATAGCGACATGGGCCATATCCTGATTACTTACTGTCATTAGATTAGTGTATGGGTTTTGATTCTTTTGTCATATTATATATCAGGATTTTTGTGTGTTTTCTTTGACAAGCTGTGCCTACACATTCCAACTGAGACGAGTGGAGCCGCCAGGTTTTTCGTTTCAGATAGTCAACACAAACTTGGATGAAATCAGTCCTCGTGCCCGTAGGCGAAGTGCTTTGCTCACATGGCAACACATTGCATCGTTACCTCCCACCTTGCCCGTTGTGTACTGTGGAGGATTCAACACACAGAAGGAATCAACAACCGGGAGATTTCTGTTGGGCAGATCTAGGTACCTTAATATCACCTTCACAATCTCATAGAGTTTTCTTTCATGGCTTCTATGTAATGCTCTACATACAATGGTCAGCTAGTTTCAAATCAACCCATTTTTTCCTTATATGATTGCTGTTTTGGATTCATTTAACTTTGCAGAGAGCACGGTGTGGTAGGGGACATGAGAGACGCCTGGCCAAGTGCCCGAGTAAGAAAAAACGTCGCTCTCATAAGAACATACCATGATTTCAAAGGTACATTGAAGTGTAACATTTTACCCTCTCATGAGCCATTAGAATCATTTATCTCCATCATAACATGTTGTGACTTTGGTCAGGTGACAAGCAAGGAACGGTCGAGTTCCTGAAGCTGATATTCAGAGCGTTATGCCTCTGCTGGGACCGACAGACGCAAGATCTACACACTGATTGGATTCTCTACAGAGGCAGATCTGTAGTTCCCGTGATGTGCGAAGTGGTGAATGATAAGATGGACGAGTTGTATCCATCGTCTCACTACCCTGTCTTTGCTGAGTTTATGCTTCCTCGTTCTGTACGAATGCTTGAACCTAATCCTCCTGTTCCTACTCCTGCTCAAGAGGAAAGCTAGAACATTTGTCCTGTCTTTGCTTAGTCTTTGGAAAATGCTGATTGTTGTTTTGCAAATGTGCTCTGTTTTTTCTCAGAGTCTTATTGGTTTGAGCATAAACTTATAGAAATGAAATAAGGAACTACTTTTGTTTTGGTTTGTTCCAAGACTGATGACCAACAAAGAAGCTTAAAAATACCCTTTATTAAATCTCTGTCAATCTTTTATCATTGTTTTTCTTCGGAGGACGAGAAAGGAAAGCAACAACAATCTAAGAAGAATTGTTTTGTACCCACTCAACGAGAGTCGCAACTCCAAAACCAGTCGCAGCTTTCTTCTTCTCGTTCCACACCGGTCCAGCCATATCTATGTGCATCCACTCAACCTTCTCGTCCACAAACTGCAACCATTCATTAAACCCGGTTCTTCGTTAAGAGAACAATAATGATGCAAGTATTGTAATGTGTTCTTTGTTTCAACTCTTGTAAAAATTCTCACCTGTTTCAAGAAGAGAGCCGCGGTGATTGATCCACCTGCACGGCCTCCTGTGTTAACCATATCTGCCACACCTGATTTCATCATCTCCCAGTAGCTCTCTTCCAAAGGCATCCTCCATAGCTTCTCTCCGCTCCTCTCTGAGGCAGCAATAACCTCCTTTGCAAGCTCATCACTAGGCGTATATATTCCTGCAAAAAAAAAGAGAAACCAAACCGATATTCAATCGACACGAGTGAACGTTATCTCTGTTTGCTCTTAAGACAAGCCTATATACCTGCCGTGGAAGTTCCAAGAGCAACAACAATAGCACCAGTCAATGTTGCAAGGTCAACAATCTGCAAATATTATTCACAAATTGAGGCAAGTTTGAATCAGCCTCCTCTAGCTTCTATGCATCAGTAAATGGAAAAATCGTTTAAAACATACCTTATCAACGCCCTGGTTACAAGCATAAACTAGGGCATCTGCAAGCGTTAGTCGACCTTCAGCATCTGTATTGTTGACCTGCAAATACCGCCAACAAATTAGTTTAACGTAAGAGAAGACAATGGATTAATGGAAAGCTTAAACGTTTTGAAGTTGAACTCATATAGAAGACAATGTTACGATACCTCAATTGTCTTTCCGTTTGAGGCTGTTAAGACATCTCCAGGTCTCATTCCAGTACCACTTATCATATTCTCACAGGCTGCGACAATGAAGTGCACCTGATTGTGCAAAGATACATGTTTTTCAGCTAACATTCACGTTACTCAGAAACTCAAGCTCTTTGTGTTATAAACTTACCTCAACACCGGGAGGCTTAATTTGACCAATGGCTTTCGCAGCGCCAAGAACAGCTGCTGAACCTCCCATATCGAATTTCATGAGCTCAATTGAGCATCCAGGCCCGGTCTTAATGTTGTAGCCACCGCTGTGAACAGAAACCAATATGGTCAGTAACCAATAAATATAAGAAGAAAGAGATCGATGCGAAAAACAGACAGCTGTGGTGATTACCTGTCAAATGTCAATCCTTTCCCAACGAGTGCAAGCTTGGTCTTGACAGGGCCACTAGATGGTTTGTAGACAAGGTGGATGAAATGAGGTGGATTAGCTGAAGCAGCAGCAACAGCGAGATACGAACCCATCTTCAACTCTCTGCATTGTTCCTCGTTCAAGATGTTTGCAGTCATGACATCACTGTACATGGTAGCCAGCTTTGAGGCCTCCTCAGCTAGTACAGCTGTTAAGATACAACGTCGCAGAAGATTAAAGTCCAATGTTTGAAACAAATTGCAATAGACATGGTAAAAAGCACGAGAAACAATCCATACCAGGGGTGAGAACATTCGCAGGAGAATTAACGAGTTCTCTTCCGAAAATCACGCCATAAGAAACATCTTCAGCGTACTTAAGCTTCTTCTCTAGTTCAGGTCCAGTTCCAAAGCCAATGATATCCACAGAATTTAGAGATGGTTTCTTTGACTCAGACTTATACCTGCTGTCTTCAAACAAACCCAGCACTGTGCCTGTCACAAGTAAAGATTCCACAAAGATCAATTCTAATAAACGTAATGGAACAAGAATCATCCTCCTGTGTTAGGTGAAGAAAAGAAACAAACAAGTACCTGAAGCTATAGCAGAAGCAGAGCTGAGCTTGGATTCATTAGAAACACTCTCTGAAGAGGCGAGAACAACTGCAACGCTGCTAGCTTGAGAAGCTTTGGCAGCTGCAGCAACAGCCTCGCCGAGGCTCTGGAAAGCCGAAGGAGATGAAGCAGATTTCCCCAGACCGATCAAACCGACCCGCTTCGACCCGAGACCCGGAAGCCTAAGAACTGTTGACTGGCCGGGTTTCCCGGAGAAATCCTCCTCAGAGGAGACATCAGCTAGAAGTCCACCCAGGTGAGCATCGAGCTTCTTCAGAATCGGGTTCTCGAACTTGGAGTTTGCGTCCTTAGCCATGTCTTTCTCCGTCACACCAACAGCGAGTATGTCACCTTTCCATTCCGTCACGTCGATCTCCTTCGCCGCGAAAGAGATCTAACACACAACATCAACGAATCAAACACCAGTCAATACCAACAAAATGTCAAGCTCGAACGCAATCAATTACGAAATCTATCACTATACTTGACCCTAATCGATGACAAATCACTGACTGTGCTTGACCACAATCGATTACAAAACGTTCTGAAGTCAGAAAATCAGCAGATCTTCTAAACGAGCTTTGACAGATAATAGCAAAATCGAAATGATCCCATAAGTGATGATGAATAATAACCTTGGGATGATCGACGGAGTTGGGCTGAGTGAGGCCGAGAGTAGCTTGTGCGAGTGTATGAGCCATGGCTCTAGAAGAAGAGTATAGAGGCGTGACGGCGAAGGCGAGCTTAAGGCGAGGCGGGAAACAGAATCGGACGAAACGCGAGGAGAAAGGCGAAGGAGAAGAGGAGAAGGAGCGGAGGTGCAGGCGAGAGGAAGAAGAAGCAAAGGACGTAACCAAAGCGACGGCCATTAGAGAAACTCACTGAGCTTCTTTTATTTATAAGGAGACGAAGCCGCCGTGTGCTATCCGATGACTGATGATTACTAACTATTTTACTTGACGGATTTTTGACTCATTTGGTATTATCCGACCCGGGCCACCCGTTTGGGGTCCGTATCCGACCCGACCTTTACAGCATCTAAGTTCAGTAGTTTTTTTCCATGTCGTCAAAGGTTTCATAGATAGGAACTTAACATGATTTCATAGTTTATTCTTTAGATTGGGATAATTCCGGTAAGAAATGCTTTAAAATAGTACTAAACGTAGAGATTAAACCATGAAATCTTAGAATAAGCTTTTCATTCAATTTTATTTTGGTAATTGTAGTCTTATAAGTAGAACTGTAGAAGAAGAAAATCGAATATAAGAGAGAGATGCTCATGAAAACCTTATATCTTACGGTACAAAAGCATAAAGAAAAAGGTAATGGAGAAGCTAGGAGTTGACAAGTTTCCGCAAATCTTTATTTTCTGAAACGAAAACAAACAGTTCCCAAAAGCCTGAGCCAGTATAAATACAGAACTGAAGAGCACATTTCATATCTCAGGAGCCTAGGAGTACCACTAAATACCAAATAAGGCCTTTTGTTTCTATTGACGACTTTGGAATCTAGTTCTAAGAAAAACTTCAGAAAAGGGAAGCCATTGGCAAATGATAATGATCTTCAAATGTATCGGCATCAACAACACCAACAAAAAGAAAAAACAAATCTTCTCTTTAAGCAACTAGCTCAGCATTTGGTTGCTCTGTATCAGATGCCTTGGAAGGCTTATGGACAATCGTTGGCTCTGGTTTCTCAATTCCTTCTATATCGGTTATTCTCAACTTTGTTAATTCCTGGAAATAAATGTTGACTGATCGTTAACAACAAGCATTTCTACAAGGTAAATGACAAAGGTGAAACACATGAAAGGACTTGTAAAGTATTACCTGTCGATGTCCTCTCGTTCTCCTGTAATTCTTTCTTCGTTTCTTTTTGAAAATGAGCACTTTTTCATCCAATGCCTGTCACTCACACAAGGTACAATCTATTACTACATGAGTCAAATCTTTCTATACACATCACACCCCTCCTAAACTAAGACTTTCAGACGATGCGTGGCAAACGATACATGAACACTTTTCTAATAACTTGTTCTCCATACATTCAAAGCACTTGATTTGATTTAGCTTATCTAGTCTAGCATTGGATTCAACAAGAAGTTCTTGAGTGCTTACACTAATCACTAATCATCCTCTTTTCAATGTTTCTAATGCACAGGTTCACTAGTATTATAAAACGCAAGGCAAGAGAATGAGACAACTTACATGCTCTTCAACTACAGCATGAACAGTCGCATCTGGCAAGATAGGCCTACCAATAACCGTCTGGCTCGCCGAGCCCAATAGAAGAACCTTGGTCAGTATCAGCTGCAAGAGGCCAACAGAAAAAGAGAAGCTTTTAGCTCCAATTATAAATCCTAAAAAACAAAATCCAAAATGTTCTTCTTCCTTTTTGAGAGAGCCTATCAATACCTTATCGTTTATGTCACAGAATTTCAGTTTCTCTGTGAAAATGGAGTCTCCGTTGCTCACTTTAAACTGATGCGAACCAATCTACGCGAGACCAATAGACAATTCAACATCAGAGTAAGCGAGAAATGGAACACAAAAAAACGAAAATGATCGAAAGAGAAGTCACGAAACCTGAACGACGGCAAACACTGGCTCGTATGGTTTGAAGAGTCGCTCCGAAGGTTTGAGAGGACCCATCACCTTGTACCCAATCTCCGCCGCCGCCTCCACTTTCTCCGCCGGTGAATACTCCCTTTCTACTTCCCTCTCCGCCGAATCCTCGTAGTACTCCTCATCCTCTCCTTCGCTGCTCTCTTCACCTTCATCACTATCGCTTGCCTTCGAAGAGAAACAGCGACCCTGGGAATGGTAGCGAAGACTGTACCACGGCAAATCCCTAGAGAGAGATCGATTCGGAATCGAGGTCCCATGAGTAATGCTGCTCCCGGAAAGCTCTAACCCCGGAAATGAAGAGATCGAACGCGTCTGGTTGATGGAGAGCACCGTCGTGGCGCGGCGGCTTAGCTCGCGAAGGCATCGAACGCTCGCCATCGGAGATCACGAATTGGAGAGCTAGGGTTTTACACAGAGAGGGGTTTTTGTTATCGTCGTTTTGTCGTCTTCAAATTTCAGAAGACCCTCTACATGAACCAGAGGCGTCAAATAGTCAAACTTATAGTGGTTAAGTGAGAGACTGATGCAAATAGTCAAACTTATAATTACTTTGGAAGATACAAGTTACAACAACTACTAAACACAGCTGAGAATCTAATCATAAACTATAGTCTATAGATATCTTAATGTGTTTTGTTTTATTATATAACAAGAACAAAGAAGGCGAAAATTGAGTCGGTGAACACTAAACTCATAGATACATTATGTGATTTATAATCAGCATTGCTTGATTTCGAATCCAATGCTCAACAAAGTCCGAGCTGATTCCATCACTTTCTCGCCACCAACTTCCAATGTTTCACTGCTCTGCTTCTCATTTTCTAGTCCAACCGAGCACTGGCTTGAAGCGGGAATGTTCACCTGATCATCTGACCTCGTTCTCATCGACGTTGGAGCGGCTGCAGCCATGAGCATGGAGCTAGGAGGACCATGGCGTTTCTTCGGCACCGGCATGTCGTGGTTGTGTACTCCTTTGTACGTGATTATGACGGCTGTTGTGTTCTCTACTGCTGTCTCAATGTGTTTGCGGACAGGACATCCCGCAGATGTACATCGGTAGTAGTTCCTGAAAATGTTTTTGGATACAAAAACACATCAGATCATCGATGCATAAAGAAAACGTTTTAGAAGAAATGTGTAATCAACCTCGGATTTGGATTCCCCTTCACCATCTTCTGGCCGTATTTGCGCCATCTGTATCCATCACCGGAGATCCCAACATCCCCAGCTGCGTGTACTACGAACTTATGTTTCTTTCCAGGCTTAGACACAGAATCTGAACTTTGTGAGCTATCCTTTTTCAGTCTGAAACACGCAATGCAAGAGAGAAGTACGTTAATTTCATCTCCCAACGTTAAGGGTAAGCACCAAAACTCACAAAATTCTAACAAAACTTGCCTTCGTTTTGGCTCTGGTTCCTCCATGGCTTCGTTCTCACAATGTCTCTTCAACGTTAGCGACTGACAGATGTTTTCTTTAGCTGAACAGCTAGGTACTACTATCGCTAGCTCTTGTACTACTGTATTGTCCTCTGAAGCAGGCGGCATCGCTATCTCTCTAGGGGAGAAGCTAATCTTCCGGGGAGGTTCATGACTATGCGAACCTTTGTTAACAATCTCTATCACGTTTCCTGAATCATTGGAGCATTCGATTTTCTTAGCGCAACAATCAGAATACGTACACCTGTAGTAGCTCCGTGATCCCTTGGGGCTCTTAACTTGCTTCTGTCCATATTTCCTCCAATTGTAACCATCACGAGGCGGTGTCCTTAGAACAGGAGAAACCGACAAGTTGTTAACCACCCGAGTATCAGATCTTTGCTCTTGTTTAGTTGGAGCAGCTGAGACCAGTGATGGCTCCACCATTGATGGATCAACCTCACGGTTCTCTACTGAAACTTCGTCAACCGGTACAGTTTCTCTAACAACATTTTCCTTGCCGCTCTCACTCTCCTGCCAAATGCCACAGAACAAGATGTCAAAATGTTGTTCTTAAAATTTGCCTAACTGTAACTGATACAGATTGATCTTGGCCAAAAAAGTTAAACCACTATGATTTACTACTATTAGTACTAGTGACATCACTAAACGGGTACCGATCTACTTCTTGAAAGTCAGAAACTTTAGTTGTTAAAGGTTAATAAGAAATCAATCATCTCAATTCCAAGCAGCTTCACCTAGTAACAAGTCATACAATAGAGAAAATCTAACCAATTTTTGATAAATCAATTTGATCCTTTATTTACGACCCATAGGCCATAACATCGAGTACACTGAAGTGAGTTTGTAGATTTCATAACTTGGATTTTTTTTCACAGTTTCCCAATGAACAAAAATATACAGTCTCCAGCAACTCACCTTCACCTCTCGTATATCTTCACCATTTGGTTCCACAGCTGAATTTTCTCGAACACCTGGTAAACACAAACATCATTTCGTCAAAATTTAAACCCACGAATCAAATCAAAACAAAGAATTTTCGGAAACAAATCGTTACCTTCGACATGATCCTTAGCTAGGGTATCTCGCACCGCGTCATCGTGTAAATTCTCCATATCCGCATCAAGTGATTCTTCGTGTCTGAGTTGACTCAATCCGTCGTCGTCACCGCTGTACAGCTCCTTCTCCGGTTCCATTTTATCGCTCTTGTCTGTCTCCGGCGTGCTCTTCTCCACCGCGTACTCCCCAGCTTCGTCCCTCCCATTCTCCTTCATGACTCTCTTTTTCTCTCTTTCTGTCGGAGAGAGTAAAAGAAAGAAAGGAACAGATTCTCTCTAGGCCGCTTTCCGACCGATCTCCGCACCAAAACGTTGCGTTTCCATTTTTAATGCTTGTGGCTTTTAAAGCAAAAAAGGGCATAATTGTCTTTTGACTGATATTGACTTAAGTCTTGAAGATAGACTCCGTTTAACAAACTCCGTTAGTTCACTCAAGTCACAATTGGATTGGATAACTAGAAGTCTAGAATTAAACGAGTATGCTCAAGTTAAAACTTCAAAAGATATGTAACTGAAAATGAATGCTTGATTAGTCTCAGATTCTCAACAAACCTAAAGAACCTTAATCTTTCCAATCCACTCGATAAAGAAAAGAAGAAACAATCGACAGAAAAGACAAAAAAAATATCATTGATTTTGGTTTCAATACGTACTTCCTCACTAAAGAAGCCTACGGTTCACATCTCAGATTCGCTTAGAAACCAAAAATCAAGGATCTCTAGATCGTGTTTTTTTTTATTCGATTGTTAATCCTTTTTGTTTTGCTTCTTACCATACAGTATGATATTAAGTTCTTGGGTTTGAGAATATAAGATTACCAGGATCATTGTGTATATAAATATATAATAAAGAAATTGTTTTTCAGTTACATAGATTAACCATAATCTTTCCATTCCCGTTTTACACACGAGAACAACATCTAGGCGAGCGGTCGTGTTTCCTTTAAACTTTCTTTACTAGGATATGAGAAAAGAAAAAAGAACATATATATCTTGCTCTGTAGTTGTTTTTTGGTCTCGATGTGGAATGTGGAACCTCAAAAGTCAAAACACTTGACATACCCGCGTGGCGGTGAAATAGAGAGCTTATGTTAAACTAGTCTCCCAGTCCGTTTCCATCTAAGTTTTTATTTACTTGTTTTATCTAGTCCAACGGCAATCGGAAATTACAATATACCGGACACAAGTTTAACCGGTGAACGGATCACAATGTTAAGTGTAAATTACTAAATTTGCGGATGATGATGAACCGGGAGGTTCAATAAAGGGTCTTCTAAATTATACATCACTTTAGAAAAGAAAAAAAAAATAATAATTATTTTCAGATATTTCAACATTCATGTAATAATATTTAACGAATTTATTTGGTTTGTAATTTGGTGGTGCATTCGTGTAAAAATTATAAATGTATAAAGCCAGCTGTAAATTATGTTTAACAATAAAGCAGGATACAGGGCATAACAGTCATTTCGATTGTGTATAACCATAAAGCATGCTCACAAGCTGTAACCGTTTCCCTCCCTTTGTTCACAATCGCTATCCGCAGAACAGAATCACAACAAAAGAGACGAAGAAAGAGAGGAAAGAGAGGAGACGAAGAAAGAGAGAGAGACGATAAGGTTCCTCGGAGGCTACAAGACCGCTTCCGTCACCTGCGTCGTCGTTGCCATCAGTATCTACGTCGCTTTCAGCTTCACCAAATCTCCAGTGAATCGTACCGACGCAGAAGACTACATGAAGAGGAGCATGTATTCCGCGATGCCAGAAGACGAAGAGAGCGAGCTACCTTACTCGCGACTGGAGTTCGGCTACTACCACGCGTCTTGCCCATTGGCAGAGAGATTGATTCGCAATTCTGTAAAGAAAGTGTACAAGTCGAGACCAGCCATAGCTCCGTCTCTCATCCGGCTCCTCTTTCACAACTGCTTTATCGAGGTGAGATTTTCTGATACTTTTGCTTTCCCGTTTACTAGTAGACGATAAATCTTATGGAATCATGTTTCGGTAGTGATCTATTGTGAATTCTCTCTATCGGATTGAAGATTAAACTTGTTAGTGGAATTATGCTTGGTCAATAGATAAGAATCCGGAGAATCGACTAAAATCTTTGCGTTCGATCTCTGATTGTTGTTTGCTCATTTTGTTTGAGGATTGTGAATGCTCTGTATCTGCCTGGAATTATGCTTGGTCAATAGATAAGAATCCGGAGAATCGACTAAAATCTTTGCGTTCGATCTCTGATTGTTGCTTGCTCATTTTGTTTGTGGATTGTGAATGCTCTTTATCTGTGAGGAAATTATGCTTGGTCAATAGATAAGAATCCGGAGTATTGACTAATAATCTTTGCGTTTGATCTCTGATTTTTGTTTGTTCTGTTGTTCAATTTGTTTGTGGATTGTGAATTCTCTTTAACTGTGAGGAATTATGCTTTGCGTTGACTGATAATCTTTGCGTTTGATCTCTGATGGTTGTTTGCTCATTATGTTTGTAGATTGTGAATTCTCCTTATCAGATGTAAGAATATTATACCTGTGTGGAATTATACTTGGTCTATAGATTTCAGGCTGTTTTAGCATTAGATAAGAATCCGGCGTTTTATTTCAAGTGTTGGGCTAATAATCTTTGCATTTGATTGATCCTGTGAATGTTGTGTGTGTGTGTCTACAGGGATGTGATGCCTCAGTCCTTCTAGACGCAGATGAATCTCAGACTTCTGAGAAAGAAGCCGCTCCGAACCTCACTTTGAGAGGATTTGAGGTGATCGACGCCATCAAGTCTGACCTAGAAAATATTTGTCCTGGAATTGTTTCTTGCTCTGACATTCTTGCTGTGGCCACTAAAGAAGCCGTCGAACTGGTAAATCCCCTCTCTATCTCTCTTCTGGTTTATCATTGCTATTGTTTCCTTTGACTCACTTTTAGTCATGTCATGGAACTCTCAGGCTGGTGGTCCAAGTTATAACCTACAAACTGGAAGGAGAGATAGCCCTAGTGGCCTTCAAGAATATTGCAGAACAGGAGCTTCCGTCGCCACGAGCTAGTCTATCGGTAATTCTTGCAAGGTTTGCATCTAGAGGATTTAACCAGCAAGAAACCGTCAGCTTATTGGGTATTCCTCACTTCTTGTGTCAACTTATCTCTCTCTCTCTCTCTGCTTTGCTAGATCTGATCGAACTGGTTAGCTCTTTGTCATGATTCTTTTCTTCTGACTGTTCATATTGCAGGAGCACATAGCGTAGGCATTACCCACTGCACGTTCTTTGATGACCGCATCTACAACTTCTCAGGAACCGGCAAGCCTGACCCTGAACTCAATCCAGACTTACTCAAGGGACTGAGAAGGAAATGTCCCTTCTCAGGTTCATCTTCATCACCATCTGTACCTGAAGAAGATGATCTCATCGACTGTAGGAGCAGCTCGGAAAACACTAAAGAGAGAACAGTCGATCTGAGTTTTGGGAATGAAGGAGGTAGGCTTAAGTTTGGAACACGTTATTTTAAAAGACTTTTGGAGAACAAAGTCCACATGTTTTCTGACCAGCAGCTAATGAGCAAGGAAGAGACTGCCAAGTGGGTTAGAAAATATGCTTCTAACCCACTGGAGTTCCACCGTGACTTTGCAATGGCGATGGTGAAGCTCTCCACTTACCACGTGTTGACTGATCCACTTGGTCAAATAAGATCTAATTGCTCACTAATTCTGCCTTAAATCATTTTTTTTTTTCATTTGATAAAGAGACTTTTGTACTTTTACGTGTGTAACTTTCATTTGCTTTATGAAACGATTACAATGTTTGCTCTCTAGCTATTTTTGCTAACCTGACTACCTCAGCTATTATATTACGTTGTACATGCACAAAAGAAAATCAACATTCGTTAAAAGAAATTTTAGCTATATCTTTGACAAAGGTTGCAATCCTTGAGTTGCACCATCTCATGCTACCCTTCTGTCCAGCCAGATGTCGATTGCAGTCTCCAACAAAAAGCACATCTGTATAAGCCAACTTTCTTAGCTCCTTGACTGCCATTAGTAAAGCTAAGGCTTCAGCTTCCAAAGGAGTAGATGTAGGATCAGTAGAAGATTTACCTCTAAGTATATACATCTTCCCATTTACCTCTACTTTCAGGTGATTTCCAGGAGGCATCAACAAGACAACAATGTTTTTTATGTAATCTTAAAATGTCGTGTATACTACCTAGATGGTTACTTGGAGAGGTTTGGTTCAGACCATGTCTCTCTTCTGTCCAATGTTTGGATTCATTCCACAATTTCTGATCCAAGATAACTTTATGAATAATTTGTGGAATGAAATCTCTTTTATTTTCAAAGACCATCTTATTACACGTTTTCCAAATTCTCCAACCCACAAAAGCAAATAAAATAGTTTCTACTTGATTGAAAGTTGAAGCTCTCAGGAAACTTTCTATATTTTGATGCAAAGTCTGAGTTCGTAACTGGTCGGTCACATGTTGAGGGCATACCTTTACTGAATGTAATGGCCGATTTTTTATAGTTAATCTCTTGACCAGATGCTTGTTGATAAATATGTAAAACATTGAGGATGCTCTTGACATTCAGTAATATAAGAGGAAGCCTTATATCCATGTAATTTTGACTTCCAAACCCAAGTATTGATAAGAGGATCCTTTGCTCAAAATAGGTCTTCAGTACAGATCCCTAATATATTAAAAAGAATACACATATAAAACAAACATTTCATTCATGTGTTATTATCAAAAATGCCATGCTGATGTGTCATCATATGGTTCACTTTCAAAGTCTTTTTTACTTAAGACATCATTTACTAGACTATTTACATAATATGCCATTACATTAACTTGGTTAGAGAATAGTTTATATCAATTATTTATACAAATTTCATCATCATAAAGACATTCTCATTCTTTCCATATCTTATCAAATAAATCAAATTAATTGTTTACTTAAATACTTTGTTTTTCTCTCATTTCTTTATTGAACTAAATTTTATAAAAATAAATATATTATCACATTACCCATATATTAAAAAAACTGTATATTTTTTTCTACACAAATTATAATTTGAATTTTCAAAAACAGATATCAATTACTAAAATGATGAAAATAATAAGTATATCATCAAAGTCCCACATTGGAAATGAAAGTATGTGATAGTTCATTAGAGTCTTATAAAAAGAACCAAAATGATAAGAAATTATAAGACATGGAAGCTTAATTTAATAAGTATCCAAATTTATCAGTATATTTGGTTTCATATGGTTTTTCAATAAAACTATATAATTAAATCAAATAAAATTTATATTATTATAAATACTTCACAATGAAAAAGTTGAAAATATTTATATCAAAGATATTAAAATATTTGAAATAGTTTAACTTGGTTAGAAAGTTAAAATATTTAAAATATTTGTTATCACAAATTTGAATATTATAATATTTCAACTTATTTTATGAAATATATGAAGTATAGTTTTTTTTAAGAATAATGTTTTTTTTTCAGTTTTTCTTTTCTTTTGAAATATCTTATTATATTGTAGTCATTTGAATTTTACATTTGTTTAAATCTATCATGATTAATGCTTTAATTTATTTCTATTTTAAAAAAATGGTTTAAAATGTTTAATTTATAGACCATAAACCAAAAAATTGGTTAAAATAATTAAATTAACATTTTTAAAATAAAAATGCAAATTTAAGAATCATCACCCCGTGCAGGGCGCGGGTCAAACACTAGTTAAATATAAAGAAGGTGAAATAGGATCACAAGATTCCTCTCTTAGGGATAATTTTCTTTGTTGGACATCCATTAACAAGAACTGAATATGTTACCGTATATTTAGTAGAAAGAAAACCAGATCTGAATTTTTAATAATTAAAAAAAAACAAAAATTGAGCATAATGGATTTCAGTCGACTCTTGAAAAACAACAATACAGAGAGAGGCCAGGACTAATCAGGCTGCGTAGTCAGGCATTGCTTTCTTGAGGAAGGTTATTGGCTGAGATTCTTCAGGGGCTAACCGATCAAAAGGAATGTAGTTCTCTTCTTTGTCATAGACATGACACACAGTCATTATCGTCTTCATCAAGCGCCAGTTCCATGTAGCCAAGTTTGTATACTGCAACAAGAATCTTTTAGTGCCTTACGAAACCAAACTGTCACACAAAAGCTTACTGCTTTTACAGGGATAACAAAATCACTATTTACCTTTCCCCAGTTCTCTTGTATAGACTCGTGAGCTGCACGGAGATTATAGCTCGGTATTCTTGGGCTGATATGGTGCGGTATGTGGACGTTAATATCATGGCACAGAATCTCAATCCTGTCACAACAACAAAGTAGAAACAAATCGATTCATATGTATATCAAACAAAACCTCTCAAAACTCAGGAAAAAATACAAACTTAACCAAGTGAAGATGCATTACCAGCTTGGATAATCACAATGAACAGTTCCGTTAAGCTGAGCCTGAGCTGCGTTCCATTCATCAGCAGGCTTGAAAGGAATGTGTGGAGCCGTATGATGAACCATCGTGAACGTGCTCATCTACAGAAGAAACAACAACAATGCGTTTACCATTTTGGCTTCTGATGATATAAAGGAATAGAGAAAAAAGCTTAAGAGAGAAAGCATTTACCCAAAAGTGATAGCCTAACCACGGCATCAGCCAGAACTTCACCCATCCCAATAGACCAACTTTGGCTACGATCAGTGGCCAACCAACGGCCATGAAGGCGAAAACACAAGCCAGACTTATCTTCACTCTGTTCACTTCGCTCGCTCTGAACTTCCTCAGATTGAAATGCCAGTTTATCCTGTTAGAACGCTTACTAATCGTTAACCAAACAAAGTATATACAGAACAAACTGATTACAGCGTCAGAGTAAAAGCTATGTATACCAGTGAGCTATGGACAACCAAGGCCGAATCGGACCATATCCGAAGATGATCGCCTTTCGCAGAGCGGGTGATGAATCAAACTCCTCTGGTGGAACTGGTTGCCAAGCTGTGTCATGAACCAACCTGTAGAGAGAACAAAGTGGAATCATGACTCCCCATCTCTTTATCCTGTAGTGAATCTCTATAAGAGTAAGCGTAAGAGTTACATGTTGGTTTTGGCGTGGTGGCGGTCGTGCTTAAACCGCCATGGCTCATACGGGTATACAAGTGGTAAGAAGGCTAGAGTACCCACAATGTCTTCAACCAATTTGTTCTTTGAAAATGATTTATGAGCACAGTCATGACCTATCACAAAGAACTAGAGAAAGAAAAAATGCACTCAGAACAACAGTAACAACAACAAGGTGAACATAGAGAAAACACAAGTGGATGGGATGAGAGAGAGCTTACCCCTGTAATTGCAGTTCCTGTCCATGCCCAAGCCAACGGTAGCAGATACCACGGCGCTTTCGCAATCATGAAGAGCCCCAAAGAGTAAGAAGCCACAGATATCAATACAGTCTTCCAAGCTTTCACATCATCAATCTCAAACACCTGAAGAATCATCATCATACTCATAAGTATGAGCAAGAAGAGGAAGAAGTTCCAAGGTTTATTGAAAAAGCTTCTACCTCTTTTGGAAGTGTATCCATGATATCTTTTAAGGTGACGTTATCAGGAAGATTCTCTCCAATTTGTTTGAATCCATAGCTTTCTGCTAACTGTTCCCTCTCTTCTGCACTGTCAGCTGAAGGCGGTGCCACTGGAACAGCCACCGCTTTTATACATCCGATCCTCCTTTTCACAGGAACTATGGTTCTTCTTGTTCGATGCGTGCTTCCTTTTAAAAGAAGATCAATCGGTCTCACAGCATACGCACCTGCATGCATCCACCAACACAATCACAATCACAATACACTACATTATCCCTCTGCATTCATATAAGACAATCCCACAAGAACTAATAGCCAATTACTCTAACTCCAATCCGAATAACACAAGCAAAGACAAGAAATTTGCAGAGCAGAAAACATATAAAACTCCGAATTCACTTCAATTGTTAATATTTCTAGCAAAAGGAATTGATTTCTATTGAAACTCCATAAGTGTAAATAAGTTAAGCTTTAGGAAGAAAAAAGGAGGGATTTTGAGGAGAGATAAGAGTACCATGAGAAAGACGAGCAGAAGCAACCTTGGGAGCTCTGGGAAGACATTGTTGTGGGCCCTGAGAAAGCAATAGCAAAGAAACAAATTGATGATGGGAAGCTCAAGTAGAAGAGATGGGCAATAGAGGAGAGTGCGAAAAACGAAGCCTTTTTGTGTGTAAATGAGTACCGTGAAGGCGAAGAGAGAATCAGCAATTCTGGAAGCCATTGGCGCACAAATTGAAGAAGAGGAGGAAGAAGCGAGGCGGAGTCGGAGTTGCTCTTCAAGTGTTTTCTGGGATTGAATGGCTGTGAAGAGCCCTCACCTCTTCAAGCTCGTAGCGCAATGGACTTCCACAATTTAAGTCGGGTTTTGTTTTCTGTTCTCAGAAATAACGAAAATTATGAAAATTATTTATATTTTGTTTATTTCGCACACAAAATAATTATATTGACCAACCTAAGACGAATGAAAAAGTGCTACTGAGTCATTAACAATTCAACAACGACAACAAAATATTACTCCAAAATAATTATCAATTTTGTTGAATTCAATTAGTAAAAATAATTATCAATTTTAAACGATAAATCCAAATGGGAATTAATCCCCAAATTAATATAAAATGAAAATCTCAACTGAACCTGTGATTCAGGTTGGCAAGTGGAGCTAAAACTTAATTTTGTCATAGATTTTAAGGTTTAGTGGATAATCGTATTACTGTGGACATCAGTCGTATGCCTTTTTTTTTTTTTTTTTGGTAAAAGAGTCGTATGCCTTTGAATATGGCAATGCTAAAAAACAAAAACGCAGTCTGTTTTTTTGTTTTTTCTTCCTGCTTGTTCACTCACACAATTGGAGTTTCTTTAAAATAAATTCTACTAAGTTCAATTTCAACTATACAAACCAATATAACTTGGACGTGAATAAAAAGACATGTTGTCCTGGTATAAAAAACGGAATTAGGAGAATAGTATACCTCTTTCTTTCTTTTTTTGTCAACACATACGTTACAAACTTACAAGTTACAAGTGCCGTGTAATTTTTTTATGTCATCAAATTGACGTGTTTTTGGATCACTAATTTGGTTTTTGAGTTTTGTAGAAAACATGCTTTACGAGTGAGACGTGTATACATATTATACAGCAAATTCTTGTTGACAAGAAAAGTACACAACAAAGTGTTCTTTTCAGCAGAATTTCTTGTATACCAAAAGAGTATAAACACTCTTTTAAGACTTTATGGGCTGAGCCCAACTAAATCTAATCCAATAGTTAACTGAGAGCACATGATCCTGATCCTCTAAATGCACGAAATGTCCATAGTATATGTGATCCAAATTGATAGGAAATTAGCTTCACACGAAATCGCTTTATGTCTGATTTGAAAATCATGATTTACCCCTAATTTGATAAAATCATGATTTACCCCTAATTTGATAGATTAGTCTCTTGCTGCGTCAGGCATAACAACAAGATTATTAGGTCTAGTGTTTTTCTTTTTTGCCTGATGCCCTGCAGCTGAATTTCATATTTATTTATTTGTGAATAAGAGTAGCCAATGGTCTTCTTTTTCCACACCAAAGGTGTCGCACCAGAATATAACTTAAGATCAAAATAACCCATGAAAATGATACCGATTCGTATATTCTTATCGCATGAACTAACTTTGAACCGACTCATTATTGTTAGTTAAGTTAGTTAAAAATTATTTTCATATGTTTGATGTCTTATCACAATCAATGGTATATTAGTAATAAATAAATAAATGTATTTAGAACCAAACACACAGCATTATTGATTTTATGCAGAGGTTCCATGTGAAACTCTCTTGTCCTCTAGTTACCAATGTTATTCCCATTGCAATCAATCAATTTTTCTCCAATAGATATCGTCCACCAAAATTTAAATAAATGTACCTTTTTAACTTTGCCACCTCCCACCACGGTGCAAAACTCCTTCACCCATTCGCCATTTTCCTTTCAAACGATAACTGAAATAAACGAAACCAATCCAAACCGTTTTTTGTGTGCCAGCATTCAAATCAAAAGTGAATGAATGATATGTATGATTCATCGCATTATATATATGTACATATTAATATGAATGTTTTGTTTACGAGTAATGTAAAGCACATATTAGTCAAAACGGAGATATAATATGGTCTTGTAGGAAAGAAAATTAAATAGTTGTCCTATATTTCTACGGGTTTTGTCGTTGTCAAGTGACAGTCGAAACGTCTTTGTTCGACACAGGCGAGAAAGGAAAAAAGAAGGAATTATATATACATAGCGCAGACAATGACGAACATGTTACTGATTATGAAGGAATTGGACCTCTTGGTGTTGATAATGGTTTGAAAATGAAATAAAGTATCAATTGTTTTGTATAAAGTATTGATAATTCATATTGCAAGTAATGCCTGCATGCAGAGTACATGTTATTGATTTTGGCTTTGACGTGCAATTATGCCACACGTGTTTACTTTTTGCTGGCTCCCTACAAACAAAGGATTTGATTCCTAATGATAATATGATGATGATAGCAATAGAAATTGCCTATGACAATAATACTAGCTGAATTTATAGATTCCCATCAACAAAGTGTGATTTATTAAACCCAAAGAAAGTTTTTGGTATTTTTATATTTCTTTTTTCTTTTGCTTGAAGAATCATTTTCGGACAATAACTTAAATTTCCCCCTGATGATAGTATATACTGTTTGTTTTGAGAAAAGTATAAGTAATGTAAGTCCACAGTCTTTGACAACAACAAAATGTAACTGTCACTATATATACACGTGGGTCTCACGTGCACCACCCGATGATTTCAATTTTCAATGAATGAATGTTTTTTTTTTGAGAGAGACGGCTTTCGTTTAACATTAATCAGTACTTAAGTGAAATACCGATTCGTAGCGTATAGAAACGTCATCTCAAGTTGCATCACATGCAATTTCAACATTCTCTTCGCTTGCCTATATACGAGACTTTAGAAAACAAAAACAATAATCACGTCTATTATTTTGTGTCATTATTTTTCGGTAGACGATTTTCTGTTGTTTAAAATTTGAACCTCCAGACTTGAGATTAAAGTAATTTGGATCAAAGATATAAAAACTTGAGATTTATAACCTGAAACTTGATATGCTTTATTGCCTATATACGAGACTTTAGAAAACAAAAACAATAATCACGTCTATTATTTTGTGTCATTATTTTTCGGTAGACGATTTTCTGTTGTTTAAAATTTGAACCTCCAGACTTGAGATTAAAGTAATTTGGATCAAAGATATAAAAACTTGAGATTTATAACCTGAAACTTGATATGCTTTATTGCAAGCAGCAGCCGAAACTGGCGTAAACTTTCATAAAATAATGTTAAGAGAAAATGAGAATAGCGTGTGCTTCTTTTTTGTTTACTATTACCACCAAGTACATGTGTTGTCAGACTTGTTTTGTACGAGTCTAGACAAACGATTTGCTCTGTTCGAGGAAAGTTCTAATTTCATTTTCTTAACTAAGTTTAATTAGTTTTTAGCAAAACCTAAGTTTATAAGTTACAACTAGCATAGGTGTTATTATCCCAATGGTTGATATATAATCTCATCGGCAAGCATCTCAAAGCGGATTATCAGCTAAATACGACCGGAAATATTCATAATTATGTTTGATTAGAGCTCAAATGTGTCTTAACAATCATAATTTTCGACATAGTTTTCATACTCTGAATATTGGTTTATACATAAAAAAAGGTATTGATGATGGAAATGGGCCCCACCCTGTGGACAATAAAACAAGACATCGCCTACCAAATTGTGAGAGAATATCCCATGTGGGTCCCATGATTACGTCATCATGTAATGTAACCTGAACGAGAAAACGCCTGCCCATCTTTTGTTTCTTTGTGGTTGTTTTTGTTTTTGCTTCCTATTGAACTACTACGAGGACATGCAAAGCAATTATTCCATGATACTACAGAATTATTTAGGTTTACTCCAGCTGCTTTAATACTGATTGATCTATATATCAACCAAAACATAACAACTTGACACATTGTTGCACAACAATCTATTGATAGAAACTCCCATGAATGATATCGCTTTTGTTATGTGATTCGCCTTAATGATGTTGTTTGTTATTTTTTAATCGTTGCGACGTATTAATGTTATGTAGTTTTTACACATTTGGTGTTATACCATAACCTCAACTACGAATTAATCAATAGCAACTAGCTTACCAGCATGCTACAAGAGAAATATTATATGTTGCACCTGCTATATTAACTAGTGCAGTCGCTGAAATAAGACACATGCGTTATGAAAGGGTTTTAAAAATCGCTTTACATAGATTTTATAGTATGTCATTATTAGTAGAAGATTAATCTTAACGGGATTTAACCCAATTTATGTGGTTATTTTATTTATTGAATCGTTCCTTTATAATTAATACTACTACATGTATAAGGAGTTAAGGACCACATGTATTTAAGCTGTTTCATAAGAGAATAATATATTGAAATAAGAGAATAATGTCTAGGAGACAATTAGGACATCAGACCGACGGTGTTAGTTATTCGTCTAAAACAATGTTATGACTGATTAATATCAATTATTTAAGGTTATGATTTTCCATGGTATCTTTGTCTTATTCAAAATTGTTTAATTTTTCATCCCAAACAAAGTTGTTGTTTCTTTTTATTTAATTAAAACTCAGATTGGTTTAGGGTATAACAAATAAGAAGTAAAATTAAGTTGTTCTTTTCCTTTTCTTTTTAACAACAAAACAACCTCCTCATTGAAAGAATTATGATTTTTGTTTTTCTTTCAGATTTTCCCTTTATACTAATTTGATTTGTACATCTCCGTTTGTTTATTTGCAAGTCATACGATAATATTTTGTTTCATATAAGATCATATGCATAATTTGACATACAAATATATTAAACAGCCCATATTGGCATCATTGAAAGCGCTATTGTCGATTCAACAACATCATCAATTGTTTCCAAGGAATATTAAATTATATTCAATATAGTTGTTTTCCCATGCGTGTCAGCAATAATAGTGTCATTTTTTATACATCCTCTTTTCGTGTGTTTGTGCAAGTGTCTGTGTGTCTCAGATAAATCATTAACGAGAAGCAACAGAGAAGGCAGAGCTCGTGAATGCGAATACTCACAAGCAAGTTGCTGCCTACTCTAATTGCACATTGTTTTATGGTTAATGCGGTAAATGCAACCGTTTGACCATATTCATGCATTCAGACCCCTTCAAACATCATTACTGAAACAAATTGTTCGCATTTACTTTTTAATGGCAGGTAAGTTTGAAGAAAACTACATATGTATAGCGAAATTTGGGTGGAATTCACCTCGTATTTTAATAGACTTCTGATGATATATAAATGTTGCAAAATTCCACTAGAGATTCATCTTCCGTTCTATAAACGACTCGTGTTCGGAAAGTATATATGATAATTCGGATTTCAAAACATTATCTGGTAGATAAAGGCATAAAGCAGGAGTGCAATTTTTTTTTAAGATAAAATTTAAAAATTAAAAATTCTTAAATATAAGGAGGGAAATGACCACATGAACAAAGGTAGGGGGTCGCTGACGCTGAGAGACGCCCAAATGTTTCTGGTGGCTGAGGAAGAAAGAGCATCGTGTTGGCCTGCTGGGTCATTGAATGCAGTTTCGGTTCTTTACTTTTCTTTCAAATTTTATATATACTCTTTTTTCTGTCAATTTCTTATCAACAAATTATAACGATAATTTTTTCCTGATTGAAAACCAAAATGAATAAACTTTTGGATCGCGCCGTTAAGTTTAATATGTCATATGACCTTATCAAACTGAACTCAATCGTAGTTGTAAGGTCATATTGTGTGGAGATATGTATACGTGTTGTCACTGGTGTATAGTGATTTGTAAAAGTATACATAATAATCTACATATGTCTTCTGCACAGCTTCGCACGTAAGTTTGTGTAACTACACAAAGCATACGCGCACATGTCTCTTCATTCTTCTGGTCGAATATATAAGTAAGAAATCAAAACTAATTTTTCCAATTGCTGGATCGATGTGTTCTAATTCCTTTTGAAATGTTTCCTTCACAAGTTGACAATCATACATGATTTTAGACTAATCCCAACATTATGCTCAGCCTTCGTGTAGTGGTTAATCGCTACTTAAAGCTCCTGAAACCTGTGATGATCGGAGGGATATGTCGGAAATCTTATGATGCATAAAATGTGCTCATTTTCTCAATTATTCTGCTATAGTCTCGACATAAACTAGAGGAAAGAAATTCACATTTTATTAAACTGTCTTCGTGTACAAAAAACAAAGGGATGAGAAAACCCTAGAATCAACACATAATGGTCCACGAAGGACCACAACAAATGTAAACGAAATAACAAAACTAAAGCAAACTTTGAAGAATTCTATGGAAAATTATCAGGTCCTACATTATGAGTTATGACACCAAATTATTCAAAACAAAATTTACATATTTGTAGATAGAGAAACTTAGTCAAAATATTATAATTATGATATTTCCCTCAACGATCATATACATTGAATTTGTATTATGCAATGCAAATGGTAAGAAGGACTAAGCAGTAGGCAGTCAACGAGAGAGCTAATCACTTTCCAAGAATCCTCCTATCTAGTATCTACACTAAAACACTAGAGGGATAGAATAGTAAACTCGCATCGTAACCGGTATCAAAAGGACACGTGCCGTCATCGCTCTCCCATAATTGAGAATCCCGAAGCCGCCACAAGAAATCTTGACACCTGTCGGTCAGTGAAAAGAGATTAGACGGTGTAATTATCACTCACTAATAAGGGCATTCACGTAATTTCAAAGCTCTCAGGATCTATATAAACACTACTTTTTCCTGCTCTTCTTATCCGGTGAAAAACGAGAAATAAAACGAGTGTCGTGTTTAACTCAGACTTTTGTTCCTCAAATCTTTCTCTCTCTCTTCTGCTGATTTTAAGAAAACAAAGGAGGTAAAAAAACCCTTTGAAGGGAATGCAGAGAGATGGTTGGATTATCGTCGCCGGTGAAGACTAAGCTGTGCGATCGGTTTAACCGATCCGTCGGCGGCAGGAATTGCCACCGGAAACACGTCGAGGACGGGTGATCCAATTCAAAATTCTCGAATTCTCCGAAAATCAAAACCGTAAAATCTTTTTTTTTTCTTTTTTTTTTTTACTTTTCAAAAACTTCAAACCGTAAAAAAAACTATGGTCGGAGCTAAACCGGTGAAAATGGTAGAGAACGAATCTGACGGCGGGGTAAGTACGGGGCTGCTTCACGGCCGTTACGAGCTAGGCCGGCTTCTAGGCCACGGAACATTCGCGAAGGTGTACCACGCTCGCAACGTAGCGACGGGGAAAAGCGTGGCGATGAAAGTCGTCGGGAAAGAGAAAGTGGTGAAAGTCGGGATGGTGGAGCAGATCAAGCGAGAGATCTCGGTGATGAGGATGGTGAAGCATCCGAACATCGTCGAGCTTCACGAGGTCATGGCGAGCAAATCGAAGATCTATTTCGCCATGGAGCTCGTGCGCGGCGGCGAATTGTTCGCCAAGGTCGCCAAAGGAAGGCTGCGCGAGGACGTGGCGCGAGTTTACTTCCAGCAATTGATCTCCGCCGTCGATTTCTGCCACAGCCGGGGGGTTTATCACCGGGATCTGAAACCGGAGAATCTGTTGCTAGACGAGGAAGGGAATCTCAAGGTGACTGATTTCGGTCTCTCCGCTTTCACCGAGCATTTGAAGCAGGACGGGCTTCTCCACACGACTTGTGGAACTCCGGCGTACGTTGCGCCGGAGGTGATTCTGAAGAAAGGATACGACGGAGCGAAGGCGGATCTGTGGTCCTGCGGCGTTATCCTCTTTGTGCTGCTCGCTGGGTATTTGCCGTTTCAGGATGATAATTTGGTGAACATGTATCGGAAGATCTACAGAGGAGATTTCAAATGTCCTGGGTGGCTTTCCTCCGACGCGAGAAGGCTCGTCACGAAGCTTCTGGATCCGAATCCGAATACCCGAATCACAGTCGATAAGGTCATGGATTCGACCTGGTTCAAGAGAACCGCAGCGAGATCCAAAACCGAACCAATCGCTGAAGTTGCGGCTGAGGATCCTGATTGCTCCGTGCACAAGTCGAAGGAAGAGACGGAGACGCTAAACGCGTTTCATATAATCGCGTTATCTGAAGGGTTTGACCTGTCGCCGCTGTTCGAGGAGAAGAAGAAGGAGGAGAAGAGGGAGATGAGATTCGCGACTTCTCGTCCGGCGAGCAGCGTGATTTCGAGCCTTGAAGAGGCGGCGAGAGTTGGGAACAAGTTCGATGTTAGGAAGAGCGAGAGTAGAGTGAGGATCGAAGGGAAACAGAATGGGCGGAAAGGGAAATTGGCGGTGGAGGCGGAGATATTCGCGGTGGCTCCGTCGTTCGTCATGGTGGAGGTGAAGAAAGATCATGGAGACACTCTTGAGTACAACAACTTTTGCAGTACTGCTCTTAGACCAGCTCTCAAGGACATTCTCTGGACTTCTACTCCCGCTTGATTTGATTTGAATCATCAATTTGAGTTCTTGTTTTTTTTTTTTTTTTTGAAATTCCTGTTTGTAATAAATTGTTGGATTCTAGATTCGATTTGTGATTCTTGTTCATAATTCTTATTTGGAATCGTGATCGTTAAAAAAAGTTGTAGTCTTTTCATCATTTGTGTGTTTTTGGGTCGTTGTTTGCCGATATGTTGCGTCACGAAGCAGAGTGTTTTGTGTGGTGTTTGTGAGAGTGTGTCCGTGTGGTTAAGAATGTTGTCCTGAAGATTCCCTATCAATAAATGATATTTATGTGTTTATGACTCTCTTTTAAGAATGTTCAAGAGTCAATTCTAAATGCAATCTCAATGTCTTTTTAATTTTCTTTTGCACGTCTCTTACATTTGAGTGATTAGGACATCATCTTTTTTAAACTCTCTGTCTTTTGGGGTTGGTCCCATTTATAGTGTCTTATTGATTCATATATTACTGTTTTAAGATTCATGTGTGTCGACATAACTCCTTTAAATTTGTTTGCGTTTTAACCTTTTTAGAGTTTTTTCTCTCGATATACACGTTAGAACTATAATTCATTTATAATCATTGTTAAGAATAAGATAAGTGATAAAATCATAAAAAGAATCACATGACATTAGCTATTGGAGAAAGCTTGTGATGTAATTTCGACAAGTTAGTGAATTCGGTGTTAATGACTTTAACGATTGGATTAGCTCAAATGTGGTGTCGATTGTATGATTAGGGATAAGATTTTGTTTTCCCGTCATATATGATTGGGGTCTTGAGGATAAGTATTACTTGATTTGTTTAAAGATAGAAAACAATAGTGGAGTAGAGAAAAGAAGATGGATCCAGATAAATCTGTAAAGAGAAAGGAGGATGTGATGACTGATGAGGTGTGCAGCAAAACAAAAGCGGAAGTTGCATGATTGGGATGGATGTTTCATGCATTATATATTCATATTACTATACTGTATGTTTTTAACAATTTGTTAATAGAATTTCATTATCATATTTGACATGTGATCAATTACATAAAAAATATTTAATAGTGAAATTAGATATTTTGAAGACGTATTTTTCTTAACCACTTTAGAAATGTTACATGATAATAACCATATTCAACTGCCAATTTGGAACCATTAGAAAGAGTAATAATTTGACAATATATTTGTTGGCATTTAACATTATTGAAACTGATAACTGGAACGCATTTGGTGTATTATTCTTCCCCACATATACAATCATCGAGACTTCTTTACGTATTCATCAAGTGCAAGTCGGATTTATAATGACCTTTCAACAGAAAACGGAATGATAGGTTTCTTTTTGAACTTTAGGGGATAAATCACACAGGTCATAAAGTCGAATGGGGTTGAGATTGATCGATTGGTATGTACATCCAATTCCACATGGGTTCTAATTATATGTTTTATACTTTTTGTTATTTTTATCAAGATGAGACATGATCACGAATATATTGGCTTTGATTCTGTCCACAGGACTTGAAAAGCTAGGACATGCATGTGACTACCGTTGATCTTTGTCCATGTGGTTTCTTATCCGATCTTCTTGGAGTTGAGAGTGTTCGAATAATAACAGCAAAACGGATGGTGCAAAATTAAATGAATCACATGGAATGAAGGAGATAAATGTGGTTGATTCAGAGCAAGTAGATTCGGTATAACAAATAGTACGAAATTTCAATGATGTTTTCTCTGTTTAATTTGAAGGAGAATTAGAATAATAAAATAAATTATATGAACACATCTAAAAAAAAAAACATGCTACTTATTTCGTTACACGTTCGCTTGTGGCCTTGTGTGATGTTTTATAAAGAGGTTGATTTCTTCTCTTGGTGCTAAAGCTTTTTTCGAACGTTTTTTCAATCTAATTACTGTTTGTTTAGTGAGATTAAGTGGGATAACCCATTCCATCTACTCTTGCCCCACCTTTTGCTCATTCTATTACAGCTTCAAATTCAATGAATCTGATATGTGTATACAGAAATTTCATGTTGTTCATCAGCTGTTATCACAGTTCAAGTTGCATGTTGATAAGAGTCAAAGTTAGACCAAAAATATTAACGTTTCCACAAATATCTTTGGAATATTATAAGGAAAACAAAAGATCGAGAGGGACATTCATCTAATTTATCAGTGGTCGAGATCTCTATAATTTTATTTTTAAGCCATATTGGTGTTAGTAGTATTAAACATATGCATGTGGGATCTGTTGGACTAAGTCACGACCCTGTTATATGATTTAATATAGTGAGCAATTCACTAAAAACAAGAATGGTATGAACATTATATGATAAATGCAAAAAGTAGTAATACACTAATACCTCACCTTTCTGCTAACATGTGTTTTCAAACATAACCACGAAGCATATGGCTTCTCCTTTTTGCTTTGCGATCTGCTCAAATCTTATCTTAGTTTCTTCGATATTAATTATCAAATACTAAAAAGTCGTAATCTGAACAAATAGGAACGGAATAGAGCTTACAAAATATCTTTTCCCAAGTTTTAATGTGCTTTCTGTATTGGGTTTTCAGCATGGAGAGTGTTTTATAATAAGAACTTAAGTCCAAAATGTTGCAAGTAGAGATATAATAAGAACTTAAGTCCAAAATGTTGCAAGTAGAGATATAATAAGAGAAAAGTTTCAAAACAACGTTTGGCAGAGGAACTATTGTTTATTAATGCTTATTAATCGTGTGGTATTGATTAGGAAAACTTCAATTAATTCGTTTGGTGGTAGATATTTATGAGCACACAAACATGGTTTCGTGTTAGTTTCATTTAATCAGAACTTGGAATAATCAAGTACTACCTCAACGTCCAATAATGATATTTGTCCAAGTTTCCAAAGATAAAAAGAAACACAAGTTCAATTGTGAATTCTACGAATCTCGACGTGTCTCATACCTGGTCTTATAATTGGGCCTGGACTAGTGAGACTGGTCTTATACTCTTACGATTGGGCCTATATAAAATGTGATGAAATACTCTAGCCCAATATTTGGTTTTACCCTCTGAAATTACCAAAAAGCAACAAGGCTGCACAACATGCAATCCACCGAATTATTGATGTCATGGGTATTGAGCCCTACATTTGAAACAAGCATGTTATGAGACACATGTGATATTTCTATAATGGCATTGGAAACTATATATAGCAAGAGTCAGTCATACGAAAGAAGAAGTGGTACAACATGTCTGTGAAAGAAAAAAGGATAAAATTAAAAACGTGGACAAATGAGATGTAGATAAGTGTTGTCTAAAGCTATGAGAAAGAAAAAAAGTGAAATAGCTTTTGAGTTTTCATAGGTTTTGGAACTCGAGATGTCCCAAACTAGTTTTCTTCTTTCCCATCATCACCATCCTTCATTTTCTCCAAGTTGTGTTCCTTTAACTTATTTTTGTTTTAGTTGTTTTACTTTTTAACTTCTCCCATATAATGAGCAACGCCAACTTTGATTTTCCTAAGTGAAGACAAATTTCATCACGTGTAAAAGAATCCAAGGAGTAATGACTTATGTTGTTATTGATTTTCTGCACAGTGTGTGAAGAAACATCCCCAAATAGTCACAAGGTAAGTGTTTTTAGTACCTAACATAATCTATGATAAGATTTGTTTGCATCCTCTGAAGAAGCCCTAATCTAATTTTTCAAAACAAATTTTTGTTTTCTTCGTACTCTTTTGTCATGTATTTCCCTGCTTGTCTTTGTGAGAAAATACACTCTTCCATTTAATTTGCTGTCCTCTTTCTATCAGTCTCTTCTCAAAGTACACTTGGTTGATCATATTTACTCCCAGAAGCTGCCTCCTCTCTTTTAATATCTTTTTAGTAATGCAAATTTAGCTTGTGTTTTCGAGTCCACCTAATAACTTTAATCTGCTATATTAATGATAACTACTCCAAGATTATAACTTAAAACTTCAGTATTTTTATTTGAAAATTGATCAGTTAACACTTGGTAACAATTTGGCTCAGTGAAACTTTTTTAGGAGACGCTAAGAAATCAATAACTAAAAGAAAACACGTGGTTGGTGAACATAATAAAGGCCTTAATTCAAACGTCGTCGACAAAGGTACAAAACCAATAAACAGACACCAAACCGAAAGCACAAAAAAGGAAGAGTCTCCCAGTGGTGGAAATTCGATCCCCTTTAGTCATCAAATTCAGACTCGTGACAAAAAAATGAAAAAGATCACTAGTGTTTCTACCGTCAATTTATTGTATAATATTAGAGAAATAAACCCGATTAACTAATTACTCACGAAGAGACTATCCAGACCTATATAGGGTATAAGGTAAATTTCTTATCTTCTCCTACCACATAACAATTATTTTGCTGAAAACATCACTTCATAGATAATACTACTTATTTATTTTATTTGGTTGTATGGCTGTGTGGATCAAATAATTTTGATGAAGTTTGCATAGTTAACCACAGGTTGTGCAGCGTACTACGTACTACTAGTATGTACTGGGCTCATCATACCTATTATTGTTTCCAGTCGACAAAATGATTAATTAAGCTTCGTTATCGAAATATTTTAAACAGTGGTTAGTACAAGAATTATGTCACTTGATTTGATGGTGTAGTACAAGAATTATAGTTCTAAAATTTTGACGAAAGATTTTTTTATTGACCTCCAAAAGTATGAAAATAAAATAAAATTATTTTAAACAGTAAAATACTTTGAAAACTGTTATTTTTTAACTTAAATTGAAAACTATTGTTGTAAATAAAAAGTTATCATCTGTTTGATCCTATAACAGTGAAACATTATAAGTTGTTAACGTTGTTTCTTTATATTAAAGAATGATATAATCGTTAAATGTAACATTACAGTTACAGTATGTATAAATTTTGTATTTGTAAGAATATAATGAATCGCATAAAGAAGTTACCCTTCCGCGATTATATAATTTACCAATCAATCTAACATGCAAGAAATGGGGATCTAAGTTTGTTTCATCAGAACAATAATATACAAGAAAATACAGAAACGGGGACCTAAACAAATAGGCTGAAAAACATGAATCTGATTAGATAGATGGTCAACTTACTTTATTTCATTAGCCATTCTTAATGGAGTATAATGTACCACTGCCATTAATGATTTCAGTTTAAAATCCATTTTTAATTCAGAGTTAGTGGAAGTGACGACTACTAACTAAGACAATGAATATATTAATAGACAATAAAAACGTCTCATCATGATTAGTGTCCAAAAAGGAAATTCGAAACCTGACCCAATTAAGTAAGAACAAAACTCTACAATTACATGTCTGGACTCTCTAACAAGCTCAATCAAATATTACAAATGACATATATACAGACCTTCATGAGACTACTGATTAGTCCGAATTGCCCGATTTTGCGAGCTTTTACTCAAATTTTTTTTTATGTCATCCAGCAAGTGATTGTTCTTCTTACGTGGTTTATTTTTCCTTAAATCACATTCATCCAACAGATTGGCTTATAGAATGAATGTTTGATTCAAAAATTAATTAGAATAGAAAAGTAGGTCTGATTCTGAATTTATTGGACAAAAATTCGTCACCACAATGGCACAATCACATAAAAACTCGCTGTGTTACACACGCGCCACCCTTTGAAAACCCGATTAAAATTGAAGACCCCATTCTCTTACAGATTTGACCCTCTGGTGTGCTTTTCAATCCAATCGGTAAGAGACACGTGTCGGGAACCCTCTTAAACCTTCTAACAAAAAGATTAGAAAGCAAAAGAACAAAACAAATTAAAAGAAAAGTGAAACTAAAAACCACAATCTCCGCTGTCTTTCGAACCCTTTCCCTCTCCTTATATACCGACTGCGAATTTCCGCCATTACAGACCATACGAAGCAGAAGAGAGCTCAAAAACTTATCAAATAACGAGATCTCTGATAATTGAAAGACAAGTTATTTGAGGCTTCTCGAGTTTTCGTTAGGGTTCCGAGAGATCTGTGAGGTATATATAATCAAATCAATCTAGGGTTTTTCAGTTATGTTGTTCGATGACAGAGAAGAGAGAGGAGGAGGAGAGTGAAGAAATGCAACAGAGAAAACTGACAGAAGAGAGTGAGCACATGCAAGCACTGTTATGTGTCCATAACTTTGCGTGTGCGTGCTCACGCTCTTTCTGTCAGTTGCCGATCTCTCGCTTTCTCTCTCTCTCTTCTCTCTCTATAATTTCTTTACACAGTTGCCTTCTTATCTTCTACTGTTCTTCTACATATCACTTACCTTCTTATCACCTCTTTTGTTGTGCACTGTGGCTGGTGATGTGGATAAGACTTATGCACTTTCACAATCATTTCGTTATGTGTAGAGATACTATATGTTTTTTTTCCGTATTGTTTTGAAGCATGTTTGTTCTCAAGCAGTTTGGTGGAGAAAAGCTCGGATTTTTATATTTGGGTTTATGATTAAATATAAATTAAAGATTTAGTGTGCTATGTTTGATTTCGGAAAAGCTCGAGTTTTGATGATCATGAACCCCCACCGGTACACATTCTTCTCTAAGATTAATTTAACTATTGATTGTCTCTGTCTATTTAGATGCAATTTGAGTGTATTTTTTTTTTTTTTTTAAATCCTGCATGTTGAAATTCTCAAATGATCTAAAACAGCAACATGCAATGGTAGCTTCTGTTAGTATGTTTTCTTCTTTTGCTTTTTCCAGAAACTGGATGTGGCATTCCGATTTCACCAGAAGCCATAAATGATGGATCTTTGTTTCAGTTGTATTTCATGTTTCCACTAGTTCTGTGTCGTTTTGATGGAAATAGGAACTTTTCTATGAGGAAGTTGGTAATGAAGCACTGAATCCAGCTGTTTGTTCTTAAAAGGTTTTTCATCTATAATTTCCTTTTCTGTGTTAGGTTTGTACGGATTAATGCTGGTTGGTGCATTGAAGTCTATCTTGGAATGTGATGCGGTGGTAGGTGGAGGAGATTCACTTATGTCTTAACTTGATTTCTTTGCAACTTGTTGTTCCAAAAGAAAAAGGTTGAACCCTATACCTAATGCTCTTTACTATCCTTTTCTCCTTCCAAGTTTTTCTTCATTTTTTGCTTCTGAAATTATTGATGTAATTAAGTTTCGGAATTGACACTATTTCAGCTAACTAATGTTGTTTTTGTTGATTACTGATCTGTTGTTGTGTTGTCTATGCCTAGTTTGCAGTGATATTGTCTAGTCTGCTTTGATAACTAAATGCGTCTTAATGGGATTAAGCAAAGGCATGAGTTGGTGTTCAGAATGTTTGGCTTTATGCTCTTTCCATGAATGAATGAGTAAGAAAAGTAAGAAGCATTTGCTAATTTTGTGTCAACCGTTCAAGTAAGAATTGTTTTTGTATTGTGTTTGATGGAATCAAATTGTGAATTGGTTTGCCGATACTAGTCTCTGATGTGCTTCACCTTGAAATCCATAATTGAAGTCGCTGCCTAATTATTCTTTTTCATTTGATCTTTAGCTTTGTTGTCGAAGCATTATGGTCTTTAAATAAGTTTTGTGAATACTAAGTGTTGGATGCTTTGATTTCAGAATGTGATATGATTTGTACGGGTTTAAGATGGCAGTGTTGTTTTTTTTTTCGAAGAGTGAGTAACCTGAGTTCTTTCGATTCTAAATCTGAAAGACAGTAGGATTTGCTATTTTTATGTCAAAATATGAAGTCCTTCTGTTGTGTCTGATACCAGTTCAAGTGTGTGCTTCACTTTGAAAATGAAGTCATAAAACAGATAACATGTGGAGACGCATAGACTAAGTGTTATCCCAGCTTATTGTCCTTAGCATATATAAAATGTCTAGCTATATACATAAGAGAGATATGGGAGATTTCATGTACTTTATAATTTTGGTTTAGGTTATTGTGATGCCTGTGTTGTTTCTGCAGCTCTACATGGGCTATTCAAATATCAGTTTTTAAAGTAATTTAACAGTGAGATGAAACGAACATGAAATTTCAGAATTCAGATTCTGTGAGGGCATAAAGAGATGATTCTGTTCCTAGACCGTTTGAAAGAGTATCATGTTTTTAGAACCAGGGATTGAATGTGGAGGTAGGTTTAATCATAACTCTGATTGAATTGTGATGCACTATCTGATCTGTTAGGCTGTCTATGTTGACATTTTCTTGCATGTCCAATTAACTAAAACCAAACAAAAAATACATTAGGATTGAGGGCATTGTTGGATTTTAGGCAAGTCTAAGACAATACTATCAAACCATGATAGAAAAAGTGTCGTCGATTGCCTTGTTTAATCCTTATAGTTGTTGAACAGGATCATGTATTGTGGATTTGCACATTGTCATCACTTTAAGACCTATGCAAGAGAACATCCAAATAAAGCAATAAGAACAACCTGATTTTGTGTGTTTCTTGCATTCCTTTTGCATTGTGTTTGTCACATTGTTCCAATCGCCTTATTATTGAACTTCGCAGTGGAAGAGCTTATGGTGGTTATTAGATTATAGAGACTTGTGCGTTCTCAAGCATGGTGGATTCTTAGTGGCTTTGTTGGCTTGAAGTTGAAGATAGGAAAAATCACTTGTTGATTACTCTATTCTGTGATCACAGATCCGCCAGCCTTCCTTCCTCTTGTTTGTCTGCGTAGGATACAAATAGAGAACATTTCAGAGGTATTATTCGATTTCTTCTCTACTTAGTTTTCTTGTTGTCACGAGCTTGATATTATGTCCATGGAGTAAATCACGAAGGTGTGTCTTGCTCTTTAATTGATTTGTCTCCCATTTTGCTTCACAAGCATATTAACAAGTGGGGAAATAATCCGCATTATATTCTAGAACCTGAATTGAACTTACTGTCATTTTTTATAAAATAAAATTATCTTGACTCTCTTTGCTAACTCACTATGTAGAACTCGGATAAATCAGTTGCATCGCAGAAATAGCCCGTTGTTCTAAGGCATATATAAGCTAGCATCTACTGGTTTCATGTATTGCTATTTGGTTTATTTTGATTTGCCATCTGACTGGACTCATACAGGATTAAGGATAAGTGGCGTCTTCTTCTTATCATAGATTCTTCATTGATCTAGTTTTTTGCCCTAGGTTCAGAAAGCTAAACCATTTCATGCTCTTGCTCTAGTTAATTCCTTTGAAACAACAGATTCAAAGGGGTAACTAAATTGTTATATCTGACTCTATGTTCTTGTTTGCATATCAATATTTGTCATCTTTCACTTAAAACAATTGATGTGACTGACTCTTAGGTTTTAGCGAAGAGATGAAACTGCAAAATCCGTTTTGAGAGGATGCTTCGTCAGCGATCCATTCCCCGGAAGCAGAAAAAAGGTTTGATCCTGTGCCAGTCTTCTCAAATCATTTTTTTTTTTCATATTTCTTGATGTTACTGTTTCAAATGGCGGCAAATCATATGGATACAAACGAAGCAAGACCTATAGATCCTAGTAAACAACATTTTTAGAAATGATGAGTATATAACATACTTGCCTTGGTAATAATTTAGGGGGTCAAGGTAATCATCTACTTTGAATCGTTGGACATGATTCCGTTTTGAAACAATGCTCGAAAGGTAAATAGTCACCCACTACTAATTAGTTGGTTTCAATTGTTTTAGTGTTAGAAACATAGTTATCTTATATTTGGAGAAACTTATTCTGATTCAAGATCATTGAGAAATTAGGATAGTTGACAAATTTTTAGACTGTAGGTTTGATTGATTGTCTCGGGTATGATTCTAAATTGTTACACCCCTTTTTGATTATTGAGAAAATGGATGGGAACCTTATCTAAGAGCCCGGTATTTTGAAGCTGTGGATACATTGGTCACACAGTAATCTGTTCATTGTGTTTTAGAAAATCACAAAAATGATTTGGTGTAGTGTGGAGTTAGTAGCCACCCACTCGTTGAGTCAAACTGTGTCCCACACACCAATTCCAAACCTCGCCGTGATTCCTTTTCCCATTTGCATGTGGCCCAAATTACATTTTATATCAAACTTGAAGTCAAAACTCATACCAAATAAAGAAAGAAGATTTTTTTTTTTTTTCATTTTTTCTTCAGACTTATTTGTTTTATAGCAAATACAAAACTTACATTACACCAAAAAAATACAAAACTTACATTGACCTCTTACTATACACAGATTTTTAATTTTTGCTCATTGAGGGGACTGAATCATTGAAATGAGGTCTTACCAATTTAATGCAATAATCGTATGTTCTAATCTGCATTGCTACTGACTATAAACCTGCTCAAATATCTATGCTAATTTTTCATACTTGTGTGGTCCGATCGGGGACGTTACATGATTAGAGGATGCAATTTAAAAACGATGCAAAATATTTGATTAATACAAAAAGTGAAAACAAGAGTGTGCCATTTGAGTGGTTTGTAGTAGATAAAAGACAGAACTAAAGTCTACAGAAATACGGTGTCGTATCCCCAAAACGCAACCTTTTATTCTTTCTAGACTTTGACCAAAACCACTTATCCCACTTTTCGCTGTCTCTGTTTTTTTGTCCCCACTCAGCAGCCTTAACCCTCCAAAAACGGAAAAGTTAAAATCCAAACGGCTGTTATCACGGCTTGGAAGCTGAGGGAGCGTCTTTAACGGTGACCAACGAGGAAACATTACCGTTAACAGTTGTTTTAGTGGCTGTGTTCGTCGACAGGTTGGGAGACAAAGGAACGCCGGCATCTTTGACGGAGGAGATCAATGCGTTACGAGAAGGACACGTGGCGGTGGAGATGGTGGTGGCTAATGAGATAGGCATTAGGCAAAGACCTTTGCCTTGTAGGTACTGCATGGCTGATCCCATGTCCTCTTCCATTAGCTTTGCCACTTGGTGCTCCGTCATCTTCGCTGCCGTCTGATTCTCGCCGGCGGAGGAGGTGTTTTCTTGGGACCCACCGGCATCCTGAAAAAGTAATTAAATTAAAAACATGAAAACTTGAAAAGCAAAAACCCTAAACCCATGGTGTAGAAATTTTTGGTTTTTTGCTTTGTTGAAGTGAAAATCAGCACGCGTGACCTGCCTTTATTAAGACAAAAGTTGCAAATTTGGTTTTGTCGTTTTGTTTCCTGCTCTTTTTAGAAATCTTTTATTTGTTTTAGCAAGAAAGTCGAAACTTGAACTACTTTTTGATTTGTCTTCTTCCTTAGCCAAATTATTTTCCATAATCTATAAACCTATCTCATTCTCAGCTAGTTGTAACTTGTAACATAAAAAAATGATAAATCTCATTCTATGTTGTAGCGATTACGTAATCCTAACATCATGTATGAAAATGATTAGAACGTGCGAATGATGTGACAACCTAAATGTTAATCTATGTGATTCGTTACATCCATTAATTAGCCGAAATAATTAGAATCGAGAAGAAGGGGAATAACTGAAATTACCTCAGAGATTTGAGAAGAAACAGATGCAGCACCTCCCAATCTACTCATGCTTAGTACCTACATACATCAATTTTAAAAGGATTTAACTTAACTATACATTTATGAGGTGACTGTGTTATTACTACTCAATACATAAATAATAACCAATAAAAAAAAACGGTGAGGGAGCATAGGGAATTTTAGTTGCAGAGGTCCATATTCGATTACATATTATTGTAATGTCAAGGTAACGAAGCTTCCACTATTATATCAATAATTATTACGTATATAAAATTACAATTCGTGTATTAAAAAAAAACATATCACAGAGAGAGAGTCACCTTGACTTGGAGCTGTAAGAACTTGACATAATCGATAATCTCATCGAGCATTGATGCTTTGTCGGTCTGTTAACAATAAAAAACTTTGTTAGCGATCCTACATCTGTTTTCATTAATATAATCTATTAGTAAACATATTGCTAATCAGTGTTTAATCATTTGATTATATAAATTATAAAAAGTCCAAAGCTCTAGATCACCTACTAAACTAGTTAGCATTTGTGGTCCAAATTATGAACTCCAAGACAAAAACACATCAGCGTGATTCATATGATCGACACACTAACTAACTTGCAGGAGCATATTAATACAATTTTAAATACAAACTGGATTTGAGTATATTCTTTTAATAAATTTTTACTATCCATAATTATAAGGTGTGATTAGTGATAGACGGTTTTTTAACTGAGAAAGTTACAAATGAAATTTACCTTGTTGCCATTAGGGACAAGTTCTTGAAGAGATTTCATTCTTTCCGCTATTCTCTCTCTCCGTAACTGTTACCATAAATTTCAAAATATTTCAATAATCACCTCAAAAAAATATCATCGTTATGGACGATTTTCTCGGTAACTGAAGGAACGCGAATAACGAGGGAAAAAAAAGAGAAAAAGATCGGACCCGTTCGGCGATACTGTGAGGATCAGTGGCTTGACCTCTCCTAGCTCGGACTTTAGGCTTAGTCTGAGGCGGCGGCGCCGTACCACCGGTGGTGGTTGACGCCGTCGCCTGCGATTGCGTTTGCGTTTGACCTTGGTTCATCAATCCTCCTCCTCCCGATCCCTGATCACAAATCACATATTAACACATGTTTTTCTTTTTGTTGTGTTGGAAAAAATCAAACATAGGAGATGAGATTATGCCTGAGGGAGGTGGAAAGGTAGAGATCCGGCGGAGAAGCCGTTGTAGAGAGCGTGGACGGAGCCATCGACGGCGTCGTTTTGATGGTGATGAGACGGCAAAGGAATCATCGTGATCTGGTTTCTGGAATCGAGGTCGTGGTGGTGGAATCCAGCGGCGGTGGAGTCGGAGGTGTGTGGAGGAGCGTCGTCGAGGACGGAGGAAGGCCAAGGAGTGGAGGAGAAGATTTGGTGGAGGAAGTCATCGTGGTCGAATGTTGCGGGAGATTGGAGATGAGGAGAAGAAGAAGAAGAGGAAGGTGTTAAAAGAGAGGAGTTCATGGCTTTTGCTTAGCTTCTTCTTGCTTGCTATCTCCAAAACTTTCGATTTTGAGTGAGAAAATGAATGTTTTGCTGTTGGAAAAATGTTTTGAGGTTTAAGAAGGCTTTAAAAGGTGTTTTAAGGAGGGATGAGGATGATAATATTTGAAATTCATAGGGTTATAAAAGTAAATTACGTTACCATTTTTGTTACTATTTCTTGACTTTTTAATTACAAAAAGAATTCGATTATTGAACTCAGAATTTATTCGGTTTTATAATTCGATTATGACAACATTGCAGTAACTACAATAGTATAAGTTAAACATGATTGTTTATAGTCTAGTCAAATTGAAAGTTGAATGGAATCAAGGTAATTAGTTTAGGTTGAACTAACTTCACTTCAACTATTTCTGATTTTTTTTAGTTAAATTTCAGAACAAATTTAAAATGTCTTTTGTTGGCCTTAAACCACTTTGAAAACTTAAGTTTGGATAAATTATTATTATGAACTTTTCGATTTCGATTAGTAGGAAAAGAAGAAGAGAAAATACTCTTCGGTTATGTTCAAACAGAAAATCTAAACTAAACTTAAAATTTTTAAATTGTAAGAAATACTGCTGCGAAAAATCTGAAAGTTTGAAAATAATTTGAGCTAAAGGAGTGATAGTGATATGATATTTTTGTGCGGTAAAAAAGTTTTTTTGTGTACGTGTGAATTTAGATTAGGAATCGACTTCCATCAACTATAGATCTTTGTTATGATTTTTAAAACTAGCCTAATCGTTTTGAATGACGATATAGTGTGGTATAAGAACTACCACGAGTACCAAAAATAATAATTCGTTTTTCATCAAAAATGCTTACAAGATAACCTGAAACCAATACTTTTTGCAATGACAAATTGACAACCATTTTAACATATAAAATGTAGACGTGTAGCAGAAATGCATGAGATTATATAATTATATTCCTTTGGGTGGATTCATCAATGATGCTGGCTCTTTGGTTTATCTCGATATTCTACTGTTTACGAATTGTCCCCAATATCACAAACATGCTATCTTCTCACTTCTCATACGAGATACTCGTGTTTAAAAGTATCCACAAAATATCACTTTTCAATAGATGAGTTTATACTTTTATTTCTGTTTTGTAGCTACATGTCACTGTTGTTTTCCATCGATCCGATTAACTTTTTTGAGTTTGTTTGTAGGATTCTCTTAGACAAGAATAAAACGAAATTCCATCATCTTTTATGAAAACAGGATATTACTAATAAGACGACAACAAGAAGGTTAGACTAACAAAAATGAATAGGTACATTTTCTCATGCTAATTGTAAATTATACAAGAATAAAGTTGAAAACCTAAGTACAAAGCGGACATTAAGATTTAATCGTAAAAGCTAAGTAAATAGTCCTACAAGAAGTATGCATGATTAAGGTAGCACATGGGACATTCTGCAAGTTTGCACAAACTCACAAGAGGTAGAGATGGGCTTTAATACACTTCCCATTTATTAATTGCGAATATTGGTAAGCATTGATGTACTACACACCAGAGAGAGAGAGAGTGAGAGATCTAAAAACTTTACTTTCAGTTCAAATCGAATTTCAATCCAAATGGAGATCTATCATCTCATTCTCATGAACGTAAAACTAATGCAATAATCATTTTTGTTTGTGCTTAATTAATAAGGACAATTATTAAAATTGTTCAATCTCCTCAATTGGTTTTGCCACGAGGCCCACGAGATACAGCATGTGCAAGTTGGGCCGCCTTGAAATCATATAAAACCTCTTAACTCGGTTTAGACTTTAGAGCTAAATCAGAGCGGTTAAGACAAGAGTGTCGGTTAAACATAAACCATAACAAAACCTAACCGTCTCGTTAAACCCAACCAAACTCAGAACAAAATAGCAGCTTAAACCCTTCTTCCTCCTTCTTCCTCAGCCGCGTTCTTACTCTTCTCTGTATCTCCCCAAGACCAATCAACCTGCTTTTCGGATTTCCAAGGTTTGTGTCGGAACTCAACATGCAGCTCTTTTGTCTTTTGTTTGTTGTTTTCAGAAACTAAGTGAATTGATTGATTAACCGAATTGCTACAGTTGCTCGCAGCAGCTTTGCTTTGTTAATTCTGGATTGAATTCTAAAGTTTCTGAATTTGATGTTTAGGAAAGGCAGAAACTTGAAATCGTTGCCTCGAGCTTGATCGTGGCGAGGTAGAATCCTTAAACAGTTTGCACTTTGCACACTCTCTCTGAGTCATGGCGACTCCAGCTGATGCTCGGGCCGTAAAGTCTCTCAACGATTCCGGCGGACATAAGAAATTCAAAGTGCGTATTCTCGTTCTGCTTCAGTTTTAAAGGAATCATCTTAGAAATTTTTGGCTGTAAGGGAAGATAGTTTCTGAGGAATTTGAGTTAGAATTCAAAGAACCGTGTGATGCATGCAGAGTGTTTTAGCTGATACATTCAGATAATCTTGGTTTTAGGTCCATAGAACTGAGTTCCGGTTAGCTTAGTGTTTCTTTGAGGGCTAAACTAAATGCAGTGGACTTGTTAAATGTCAAATGTATTCTGGAATAGATTGTCTCTTTCAGGCTTTGGTTATTTTGGGTATTGGTATCCATGCTAATACTGAGAATATGTGTTAGCACATGTCTTTGCTTTTCTCTTCTAAACTTTCTTCTAGAACTTGGTTGCTGGTTTTGTTGTTTTGGGATTACCTGTCATAGTGTTCATTGTTTCACTGCATTGATTAAGCTAATTATCAGTTTCCCTTGTGCTCTCTAATATGGCCGTTCTGTGGTTTATTACTTCTGGATGCAGTTCAAGACTATCTCTCAGAAAATCAATGACATTGACGTGTTTAGGAGCCTGGATAAGGTCAAGGCTGAGCCTTCAGAAGGATCATCATTTTTCAGAGATTGCCTCGTAGAATGGAGGGTATGTTCGATTTTGTTGCCTTAGACCTCTTTCTAAAGTTATTCTGTTTTCTCGTTAGTTTGGTCAATAGGCATCTAAGGTGAGTAGAAAAACATTAATTTTGAATATATTGTTGATGTCCGGCACAAAAACTATCATGTATCTGATGATCTATCCGGTCGTTGCTTTTGGTTTGTATATATCTAAGTCTTCTTGGTGCTCGATCACACTTACACATGTGTATCAGGGAGAGATTAAATTTGGTTCATTTGGCTGGTTGAATGCAGGAACTGAATACAGCACAAGATTTCATTTTATTTTATGAAGAAATGTTGCCATTTGTTCAGACGTTGCCTTTGGTTATTTTACAAAAAGAAATAATCTTCTCAAAACTCGTGTCTCGACTACAAATGAAAGCAAGATTGTCTCTGGAACCCATTCTCAGGTATTCTAATTTGTTAATGTTGTCAGAGGAGCTAAGAAATTGGTCGCTAAATTTCATCACTTTTTTTCTTTCCCGAAGTTATATTTTTTTTCTTTTGCAGGTTGATTGCTGCTTTATCAAGAGATCTCTTGGAGGACTTTATTCCGTGAGTGTTCTTAAACTCTTTATCCTTTGCAGATGCAGGATATTCTTAAACTTGTCAATGTTCTAACCATTTCATTTTGTATTTTTCTTGGCTAGCTTCCTTCCACGGATTGTGAACTCCTTAGTATCTCTCCTGAAAACTGGTGCTCAGAAAGAGCCGGAGATTATTGAGCAGGTTATTAGTGTTTTCTGATATATTGTACACTCAGGCCAATGCTTACTTTTGTATTTCTTTTAGCTAAAATTGGTCCTTCGTGCAGATATTCTCATCATGGTTTGACATACTGGAGAACCTGAAGAAGTATCTCATATGCGACATCGAAGCTATTCTCAGGTATGTAAAGTAAAGAATACCAATTAAATCTAGGATGTCTTACTGTGATGGATTTGATCATTGCACGTGGTCTCTCTTTTACTCACTGGGTTTAGGGAGGCTGCCAGAAATATTGATTAATTTGTTCTTATCATCCTTGAAAGACAAACATGGTTATCACATGCTGCAAATGTTGTTAAATCCAATTATTTAGGTTTTGTTCATCTGTTTAACATTTCATTTGCTATGCTGAAGGGACACGTTGGAATTGAGGTATCACCCGAAAGATGATATCAATGAACTCATGTCGAAGTCCATGTCATTTCTGTTGAGGAATGCACAGGATGAGCAACTTGAAAAAGGTGACAAATTGCTTGTCATTTATTTTCCATGTCTATGTTATAGACAGTCCAGTTGATTCATCTCTCCTAAACATTACAGGGATCAAGTGGATACTTTCCGAAGCTGCAGATCCACCAAAAAGAGATGGAGGAGTTGGTTTACTATATTATGTTATGATGAGGGGTAACTCTAGAAGTTTCCATTCAAAAGCCAAGAGAGTTTTGAAGTTCTTGCTGAGAGATTCAACACTATCTTTTTGTGATAATTCCCCTCAAGGCAAGTTCCCTTTCTAAAGATATGTTGAGAGTACTTCATTTAGAAGTCTTGTGTTGTTGATTTAGCTTCCTCTTATTTATTTCCTTCTTATCATGGTTGGATCTTGAATCTCATTGCAGGCCCTGGTACAGTCGTGGAAGTTGTGAGTTCGACTTTGGAGAGATTATGCGAGGATTTGGAAGCAGAAGAATTAAGTGTTATGTGGAAATGCTTGGATCAGGAAATAAATGAATCAATCTCAAACAAAAACTTAGTTCATCTAAGTCGACTGTTGAGTGTGCTTACTGCAGCTGTTAGGATTGACAAAGGTCGTAAGGTTAATGGTGAGTGATTGAATTGTTGACTTGCTTCTCTCTTACCCTACCTTCTTATTGTACTCTCTTTTGGTTTGCACATGGCAACATATATTTTCATGACTCGTGCTAATTTGAGTTACATTCACTGTGTAACAGATTACCCATCTTTGATTCAACTCGTGAGCCTCATTGTGTCAACTTTTGTGACTTCCCCTGAGACCGTTGTAGAAGGCGATAACTTATCTACTGTCCTTGATGAAGTTCTGCAACTAATACTATGCACAATAAACAGAGTCACTAAAATGGAAACCGTTGTTTCGCAATGGGCTCCCATTTTTGCCTTGAAAAGTACAAGGTATGTTTCTGCTGTTTATCTATTTTATACTTTTCGACCTTCTTCTTTCTTTCTTGACATTGATCATGCTTATTTTCAGTTTGCTGATTTTTTTGCGGGAGCTCCTCCAGAAGGATGTATCAGTAGTAAAAGCCTTTACAAACAATATATTAAGGTAAGACTCACAACATAATTTTTCATCACCTCTTTGATTTTCCCATCCCCATCGCTTAGCAGCTAAATTTTGTTCTGCAGTGCAATCAACAATATGATTTGGGAGCATTCTGAGGAAGTTATTCCTGTGTTACTGACATTGTGCGAGAAACAACAAACAAGTGACGACAGGGTGACCATTATTGATCAAACATTTGAGAGTAGATACGACAGAATTCATGAGTTCTTGGAAGAAAATATTAAGAAGGTTCTTCAGAATATAGAGAATGCTGGATTATCTCAAATCGAGGAAGCGGAGTTGCCTGCCGTCTGGGGAGTTGTCAAATGTTATCCTTATTTCAAAGTGGATTCATCATTACTGATTTGCTTTAAGAACACTCTCAGACAGCATTTGGCAGTGTGGGATGGTAAGTATCACTGCATATTCACTCTTTTTTCCTCGAAGATGCCACTGAAGTTATGTGCTTTACTAGTGTCATCTGATGATCAAACACATGAAGATTCATGGTCTTCCACTATACATAATCTTAAATAATTCTCATATACTATTTTTCAGTTTGTGTGCGGTGATATTTTCTTCATTGAACTGTGCTGTTCAGTTTTTATTATGTCCTGGAGTTTATCGTAACATCTTATGTATGCGACGTTCTTTGCAGTAGACACTTTGAGTGCCCCAAAATTGATGTGGCAGTGCTTACTTGGCACTGCTTTGAGGTCATATCACAAACTGCCGAGAAGTATCAATCACAGTGATCTGGAGGAAGCTTTATCTTTTGCTAAAGATTACAAGTCATGCGTACAAGTGTTGTCCCCCGTGGCCGATTTTTTGGATGTGATGCACAAGTGAGTTTGTCTGTTTTGGTTGTTATTCAGTTAATTTTCCATGTTGGATGACTCTGTGGCGGTAGGCTGATCCATTTAGCTTATGATGACAGGTCCAGTGCCTTTCCAGAACTTCAAGCAAACAAGGCTGAGGATGCTTTTGGCATCTTCTCGGAAAATCTACGTCACCCAAACAAAGACATCCGTCTTATGACTCTAAGGATTTTGTGCCATTTCGAAACTTTTCCGTCTGGCCCTTCTTTTGAAGAGCATCCTCCTAAGAAGAAAATGAAAACTGAAGAGACTAAAAGAACTCTTCCTAAAGGGAATGTGAGTAATCTTTGTTCTCTATTTTAAATCTTATTTACCCTCTGCTAGATGTTTAACCAGCAATTGCGACTATATGACTGTGTCTGCACTCTATCATGTTACCACTACTTTCTTAATTTTTTCCTTCAAAATACTAGGTTCTTCTGTTATTACGCTCAGTCGAAGAGACACCTCACTCAGTGGATACGGGTCGGATGTTGGAAAGTTTGATTTCTGAAATACAAAAGAATCTCTCTGCTGGGAGGATACATGCGAGATATTTGCAGCTAGTATTGAATGGGCTGATGGGACTGTTTCATAATAAATATAATTTGGGGGATCCAGCATCTAAGTGCCTTGCAGTTCTTTTGAGGAATCACACAGGAGCTGTGTGGAGTGATTTTCTTTGTAATTTGGACCAGTGCCAATTAAAATTTGAAGCACTCCACAATCATAGTGAGAATGCTAACCACAGCATGTCAGAGAGGCATACTGGTAAGTTCTCACCATTTAAGCAAATATCTATTTTATCCGTTCAAATAATGAGTTAGTTGGTTCTTTCCGTTTCAAATATCATTTCCCAATGCTTCTGCTCCTGTTTTAATAAGTTAGACTAAATATGTGTCTGTAACTACATCTATATCTTATTCTTTCATCTAACCATTTTCTTTGCCTTATACTAAAACAGTATTATGTTTTTCAATCTACAGACGTGCTTGGCCGCTTTAATAAATTTCTCTTTCCGCCGTCTGATAGCACACCTACTGCACAGGTGGTATCTCTGCTGCTCCAGACCTTACAAAAAGCTCCCAATGTTGCTCAGTCTCGTGCTTCTGAAATTCTCCCTTTGTTATTGAAATTTCTTGGATACGACAGTGAAAATCCTATGAGGTAACCATTTCTCTATCTGTTGTTCTTGTTACTAATTTTATACAAGTGTTTCATTTCTTCTATGTCGCAGGGTCGGATTATTTAATGCCCAAGTTTGTAAAGGAGAGGATTGGAAGGAGGTTCTTAAACAGTGGTTGACCTTAGTGAAATTGATGAAGAATCCTAGGTCGTTCTGCTTTAGCCAATTTTTAGACGACGTCCTGCAGAATAGGTTGGTGTGACTACTCAAGTAGATAATATATCGTTCTTTTTGAATTTCCTGGAGTTTGAACTTTTCTTATCATTCTGGAGTAGAAACGTTTCCTTCCTGGTATATAATTGAAATATTTCGTTGACTCTGCATGTGGTTTGTGTGTGCTTTGGGAAATTTTCAGGTTCCTGGATGACAATGATGCTGACGTACAAACCATTGTTCTAGAGTGCCTTCTGTTGTCAAATGACTTCTTAGTCCCACACCGCCAGCATTTGTTGAATTTGATCAAACCAAAGGAATTGAGAGAAGAACTCACGACCTGGAGCTTGTCCGAAGACATTGAAGAAGCTCACAGATCTGATATTTTTTCTCATGTAATTCGCATCCTTATGCCCAAAGTTAGGACATTAAAGAATTTGGCTTCACGGAAGGTACATCTTTTACTTACTTCTTTTAGTTTATTTCACTATGACAATGCAGTTTTCATTTGGGTTTGAAATGGTTCTCTTTGTTTTTTGTTTTTAGCATACAAGTATCAGTCACCGGAAGGCAGTTCTTCGCTTTATATCTCAGCTGGATGTTAATGAGCTTTCCCTGTTCTTTGCATTGCTGATAAAGCCCTTGAACATCATATCAGAGGAAACAATGCACTTGTTCTGGCATTCAGGCAAAAGTTCTCTGGATTATTTCCAAAAGTCGAATTTCCAGAAACATTTCACCGTTGACAGTATTTCGACATTATCCAGGAATCAGAAATCTGGGTTTCTTCATGTCATCCAACATATCCTTGAAGTCTTTGATGAACACCGTGTCCGACCTTTTCTACACTTTTTGATGGGATGTGTTGTCCGGCTATTGGTAAACCATGCTCCAAATATTGATGAAGAAAGCAACATTGACTCACTGGCACTAAGAAATCCCGCTGCCGCCCCATCAACTCCAGATGATAAAGAGAAAGTTTCAATAAATCACGACCAGGTAAAGTGGCTATTGACTTTGTTTTTTTTGTCTCTTTCCCTAAGATTTATGATGTTATCCGTGCACATAATCCCTTAATTTCCTTTCCTTTCTTTTTAGAATCTTTGTCTTGTTTGACATATTTCTCCGGTTTTTGTGTAGGCTGGCACTGCTTTGAAGCAGTTTAAAGAGTTGAGAACCTTATGTCTGAAAATTATCGCACATATTCTTGATAAATATGATGATTTTGATCTTGGCTCCGAATTCTGGGACCTCTTCTTTTCGGCAGTGAATCCTTTAATCAAGAATTTCAAGAAGGAGGGTTCTAGTAGTGAGAAACCAAGTTCCTTGTTCTCATGCTTCTTGTCAATGAGTAAAAGCCGCAATCTCGTGACCCTCTTATGTCGGGAAGAGTCCCTTGTTCCAGATATTTTTTCGATTCTAACAGTCACCACAGCTTCAGAAGCTATAAAATCATCTGCCTTGAAGTTCATAGAGAATCTGCTTTGTCTTGACAATGAGTTGGATGAGGATGACAATATGATCAAAGGATTCTTAAATCCGTACATAGAAGCACTGATTAACAGCTTGCATACTCTTTTCATTGTGGGTATTAAGAAAAGGTCAGGACTCTTGTAAATTGACATACTCAAGGTTAATTCCTCTTGATTTTATATTTTCTTAATGTGTTATTTATGTCCAGGAAATCCGTCAAGTATCATGGGGAAAGAGAGATTAAGATTCTTCAGTTATTGTCAAAGCACATGCAAGATCGCTCTCGCGCTATGAAGTATTTGGATATCTTGCTTTCTTTCTTGGATAAAAGTGTGAAAGATTCTGGTATGGTTACTCTCATTGCCTTTCTTTAGTAAAAAAACTTACAATATCATGTCTCTTGTATATGATTGTCTTATTGCTTTTACAGATATCCGTCGTGAGGCTTTGCTAGCCATTCAGGACATCATACCGTTGCTTGGGACAGAGAGTACCACCAAAATTGTTGATATGGTCTCTCCTCTACTTGTTGATGCTGAACTCGACACCAGATTATGCATTTGTGATCTTCTTGAATCTGTTGCAAAAATCGACTTCTCTCTGGATGATGTGGTAAGTTTCATGTCTCTGTTTGAGGTTGAGTCATTTTCTTCTCCTTCTTTTGCTTTTGCAATTGTAACAAACAATTGGCTTCCGATCGACAGGCAAAGCGTATCCGCGATATGAATGCCATCTCAGCCATGGAAGTTGATGACATTGACTATGATACGATAGTTAATGCTTATGTGGAGATTAATGCTGACTTCTTTAAAAGATCCTCGGAGCAGCACACAATGATCATACTCTCACAAAGTATATACAACCTTTCATCAGAATCCATTATGTTAAGGGGATGCGCACAGAAGCTCTTGTCTTCTTTCATTGATTTTTCAGCGTCAATACTTCTTCAAGAGGCCTCAGCTCACTCTGGCTTTGGCAAAGAGGTCAAATTTATTTTGACCCACATTGGTGATGCAATAAGTAGAGGAGGCGTTATAATGAAGGTACAGTGACCCTTCTAAATTATGTAGAAAAATGCTCAGAAGGGAGAAAATGAATTTTTTATTGGACACTAGCTTTGGGGGAGGTTTCGTAGCTTAACAAATTTATGATGCTTCTTATGGTTAGCTTACTGTAATGATTCTGCTTTAGAGATAAGTTTCTTGACCTGGGATATTGAATTGTACTTCCAATTGTAAGATGGATACCCGTGGCCCTCTTCTTTGCTCTGACGATTTCTTGATTAATTCATTGTGTCACAGGAGTGGTTTCTTTTGATACGTGAAATGGTGATAAAACTCCCGGATGCTGGAAATCTTGCTGAATTCAGACCTTTATGCTCTGAAGATGAGAACCTAGATTTTTTTAAATCCATAGTTCACATCCAGGTACGTCATTTTATCGTCTAGTTCCTCCAGTCAACAATTCGTAATCGCTCTGTGTTGAGAATCAAAGTCGATTTTATCGTCATTTTGTTTTGTTCTTCCCTCTTTGAATTCAATTTGATATGTTTGTTGAGACACACCGTAGAAATCTTACAAATGTTGATTTCCTTTCAATTTCTTGCAGGCACACCGTAGAGCAAGGGCAATTACACGTTTCACAAATGTGGTCAAAGATCGCAGTCTGCCTGAGGTTATCTCTTTTGAATATTTTTTACATTTTTAAATGCAACTGCTGTACTGTCTTGAGACTCACGAACAAATTTTGGTGTTGCAGGGAGTAGTGACAAAACTTTTGGTCTCTGTCTTTTTCAACATTGTTCTCGATGGACAAGATGGAAAAGACAATAATGTCCGCAATGCATGCTTAGAGGCCCTTGCATCTATATCTGCACATATGAGTTGGAAGTCGTACTATGCTCTATTAAATCGGTGTTTCCGTGAGATGAACAAGCATACCAGAAAGGAAAAACTTCTGCTGCGGCTTATTTGCTTGATTTTGGATAACTTTCATTTTACAGAAGATGCTTACACGAAGGAAGTTGAGGAGTGCCTTAAGAAAAAGATGGAGAAGCTGATGAATTCTGATTCTGATAGTGTTAATGTTCACAGTAGTGTGGCTGTGCTGAAGGTTCTAAAGCTGCTCCCCAAAGAAGCAATGGACTCAAATCTGTCATCTGTTATTCATAGAATTGCCAAATTTTTGAAGAACCGGATGGACAGCACACGTGAAGAGGCGAGATTGGCTCTGGTTGCTTGTTTGAAGGAACTAGGGCTGGAGTATTTGCAAGTTGTAGTCAATTGCTTACGTGCTATCTTAAAGCAAGGATCTGAGGTGCATGTGCTGGGATACACTGTCCATTTCATATTATCGGAGTGCCTGTCCAGTTCTACATGTGGGAAGCTAGATCATTGTGTAGGGGATCTCCTTGCTGTGGTGGAGAAAGATATTTTTGGAGAGGTGGCTGAACAGAAAGACGAGGAAAAATTCTCATCCAAAATGAAAGAGACGAAAACACGCAAGTCATTGGAGACTCTTAAGTTGATTGCTGAAAATGTGACATTCAGAAGCCAGGCATTGAAACTACTTTTCCCGGTAACTGCTAAGCTGCAGCGGCATTTGACTCCAAAGATAAAATCAAGTCTGGAGGACATGTTAAAACAAATTGCAGCTGGTATTGAAGGCAATCCATCTGTCAAGCGAAGAGATCTTTTTGTTTTCATATATGAGCGGGTTGATGATGGTATTAACAACAGAAGTGGTCTTGGAGATCAAGTGGCTGATACAATCAGTTCTCCACCATCCGAAAAGAAACGAAAATCAAGAGATCTGCATGAGACTGCTGGGTTGATTTCTGGTGCTAAGTCAACTCCACATCTTATAACCGTGTTTGCTCTGGACTTATTGCATAACAGAATGAAGAAAACTAAATTCGACAAGAAGAAGACTGATGGAGAGCTGCTGGGTATGTTAGATCCATTTGTCAAACTACTTACTGGATGCTTGAGTTCTAAGTATGAAGATATTGTATCTTCAGCTCTTAGATGCTTCATTTCCGTAATAAGGATTCCACTGCCTTCCCTCATTCGTGAAGCAGATGAAGTGAAAACAACATTGTTAACCATTGCTCAGACTGCAGTGAATTCCAGAAGTTCTCTTGTGGAGTCATGCCTTAAGCTGCTAACAACGCTTCTGGGTAATGAAAATATGACTTTATCATCGGAGCAGTTGAAAATAGTGATTCAGTTCCCCATGTTTGTTGATCTGGAGTCCAATCCATCTTTTCCTGCTCTTTCGCTCCTAAATGCCATCGTGAAACGGAAGCTTGTGGTTCCAGAGATTTATGACATTGCAATTCAGGTTTCAGAGTTGATGGTAAAAGGCCACGAGGAACCAATCAGGAAAAAATGTAAACAGATACTGTTGCAGTTTTTGGTCCACTATCCACTTTCTGAGAAACGTTTGGAACAACATGTGAACTCTCTGCTGGCCAATCTGAGGTATGTATACGCACTAGCTATGAATTGAGTTTGGCTCTTATATTTCCATTAGTAATTGAATTTGCCTTCCAGATATGAGCATCCAACTGGAAGAAAAGCAGTCCTTGAGATGCTCGAGGCGCTAATCTTGAAATTTTCAGAACCTAATTGCGGCAAGCCGTCAGTTCTTGACCGGCAGTCGAGAAACTTGTTTCTTCCGCTTGTTCATAGTTTGGCCAATGATGATGATAAAAATGTGCGTTTAGAAGTTGGTGGTGTGATAAAAATTCTGATAGAGCGCACCGGTAAAGATCTAGTTGGTTACAGTCTCTCGTACTGCCTGAAATGGTATAAACAAGATAACTTGCAGGCTGCCGCAGCACAGGTAACTTTTCTGAGGTTTATGTTGTTATTTGAACTCGAATCCTTACAGTACTTAGTTGTCAGACAGTAGGAAGTGGGAACTTCACTTGCTTCTAACGAGTTTATGGGTTGTAGCATGTTCACAAAGATTGATTTCGTTCACGTAGGCATCTTTTGTAGTATGTTTATTGCTTCTTCCAGAGTATTAACTTACTCGTTGGATGCCATGCAGGTGCTAGGATTTATTATTGACGCCATGAAGAAAACATTTCGGAAGCATATCAACAATACATTGCAGGAGGCTAAAACGATAATGGAGTCTGCTGTCCATGCTTGCAGCCTGCAGTTGCAAGATGCCGTTGAGGAAGCCGGTGTTCCTTTCTGGAAGGAAGCATACTACTCACTGGTTATGATAGAGAAGATGCTTAAACAGTTTCCTGATTTAAATTTCGGAAAAGATTTCGAGGTATGCACTCACTTATATGATGCTAACTGTTAGTAGACTTCTGAGAAGTGCTTGCATCTTTAACCTTTTCATTTTGAAGCTCTAATGTATATTTGCTTTTCATAGTCATAAGTTTTGTCAGGTTGTCTTAGAATATAGGACCGTTGGTCTAGCAAGAAAAATTACAGCTTTAGCTTTATCAGTTCACAGTGGCTGCATTCATTTTTCCGTCTTTGATGATTCGATGTTGACATAATTCAATTAAACCTCTCTTTTTTTTCTTGACATATTTTTCAGGATATTTGGAAAATCGTGTTTAAGTTCTTGTTGCACCCACACGCATGGTTGCGGAAAATTTCGTGCAGGCTCCTGAATCATTATTTTGAGGCATTGGCTGGGAGGAAAAAAGCAGAATCTCAGAGATTAGTAGCTGGATCCCTTCTCGAGAAGCCAAGTAGCCTGTTCATGGTGGCTGTTTCTCTTTGCTTCCAGTTAAAACAGCAACCCACCACAGACAACGTTGATGTTGATCTCCTCACTGCTAATATTGTTTTTGCGGTCTCTAGTCTTCATTTCCTGATTGGACAATCTGATCAAGCAACACAGAACGGGTTCTGGTCCAGTCTTGGCGAGGATGAGCAAGTAGTGTTCCTTAAAGCCTTTGAAGTGCTTGATTCAGGGAAAGGAAGGTCTACATTTCTGGCTCTTACCTCAGGCAATCGTACCGAGAATGATGAAACTGGTGCTAACGATGTGAGAAATGTATTGATCGGAAGTTTGATCAAAAGAATGGGGAAGGTTGCTCTTGAAATGGCGTCTGTTCAGGTTTGCTTATTCGTCTCTTCTGATCAAACCTTAGCTTTTTGCAGGCTTTAAATTAACTTGACTGATTTATGTTTGTTTGGGATAATGCAGATGAGAGTTGTGTTCAACGTCTACAAAGCCTTTGCCTCGCTGATGGATCAAGAAGAATGTCGCTTGTATGCCTACAAAATTCTTCTTCCATTGTACAAAGTTTCTGAAGGATTTGCCGGCAAAATCATCTCAGGTATCAACAAGTCATTGTGTCTTCTTCCCTCTTCATATTCATTTTTCTCTGTCAGGAATCTAACAAAGAGTTTTAAAACACACTATTGGTTTTATCAGATGAGTTGAAACAACTAGCAGAAGAGGTCCGAGACGGTATAAGAGACGAGACATTAGGCAACCAGATCTTTGTGGAGGTTTACAATGAAATAAGGAAACATATGAAAACGAAAAGGGAGAAGAGAAAGCGTGAAGATAAGCTAATGGCAGTGGTAAATCCGGAGAGAAACGCCAAGAGGAAGCTGAGATTATCTTCAAAGAATAAAGCAAACAAGAAAAGGAGAATGACGAGCATGAAAATGTCTAGATGGGCTCGCTCTTGAATCTTGAAACTGGAATCCCACTTTGCTTTGTGTGTAATCCATCCATTTTTGTCACGCTTATAAAAACCTGAGACTTGTGATTTTTGAATCTATGTTTCAGTTATAAAAATAGTCTATTGAAGTTTCTCTACCGATTTTCACTTCATCTTCGTCGTGTAAGAATCTATCATTCCTACTTAATCTGCGAGTTGTTTTTGAATGCTATGGTCGAACAATGTATAAAAACTAAAAATGCTGCGACAAAAAAAGAGATATCAAAAGAGAAAAGCAACTGCAAAATTATCGTTACAATTTGAGTAAGTGACAATGACATGTTTGTCATCATGCTCATTGTGCTCTCAGTCTCTTACAACCACAAAATAAACCTTTAAAAAACTATTCAAATTCATTTGAGTAATAATTTAGCCAATTTTTGAGAATTCAGAAGAGAGGCATGATGATGAAGCAATCGTCATGGGGTTGCACAATCTTCATCCAGTTATCTCTCTGTCTCGTCGTCTATGTGTCTCTGCATTTGGGTCACCCGTTCTTGTTCACTAGTCACGATGGTGATGACAATGCCGGAGCTCTAGATCTCCATTTCATCTCCGTCTCCGGCGGTTTCAGGCCTCTACAACGCCAAACTCGCCTTCTCCGATTGGTCTGTTTCCTTTCTTCTCTAAAGTGATGTTATGATTTTCAACATGAAATTTGTTTTCATCTCTGCAATTTCTTTAGTTATCGAATCCACTGGTCTAAAAGTTTGGTTCTTTATAGAACTTCTGGCCTCCCCAGATCGAAAAACTGAGTTTTTATTAGAACACACTGTAGATTCAACGAGAAAGGAGAAAAAAAGTGTTTCACTTCAAGGACAACAGATTATAATTTCTCCTCTGTATAAAAGCGATTATTGTACTGATTCTGTTATTGTTTTGATCGATGAAGATGGGAAGAGTTGCAGAAACTTACAAGGCGAAATTTGTGGTGAGCACAAGTGAATTTGGTGAAGAAGATCCACTCCTGCAAAATGTCAGCTCTCAAGCTTAATCTTCGGTCTGTTTATTAGTTGTGATCTCTTTTGCTCAATGAGTTACTATCAGTAATCAGTTTATTGATCTTCTTGCAGGCTACACGAGTCTCCTCTTCACTGAAACTTCCATGGTAATTTGATCTTGTTGAACAGACCCTTTTACCTAACTAATTTCAACGAGAAGACCGATGAATGTGATGCAATCTCAGGTTCACTACGAAGAAAGGATCTGGAAATTCCAGAGAGCACATCAAATTGCCATTTGGTGGATTCTTGGATGTTATTTTCGTAGACACTGGCTCGTTGCAGCAGGTAGAATCACTTTGCTTATGTGAATTTGAAGGAAATGGTGTTAGACTTTCCTTCTGATACTATTGTATTCTTTTGTTCACCATCTTACTGCAACTCAAGGAAGTCCTCGGTGGAGCATTGAATGGCTCAATGATCAGTCAACTTAAAGGACTTACAAGGATTCTAAAAGCAGCAGATGGAGACTGGTAAGCCTGCTATTCAGCTTATAGACTCTCTTGATCTCTCAAGAACTTCTAGAAATCACTGCAACACCTTCTTATGGATGAAACTGTCTATAATCATCTTTAATACAGGCGCATTGTGGTTGGATCTTCAACAGTGAATAAAGGTGCAGAGGAAGCCAAGGGGGTTTCAAGGACGTTTCATCAAATCATGACCAAATATGGAGTGGTAAGACACTGAATATTCCATCTTATGGCTGCATATAGTCCAACAAGATTGAAAACATCAAGCTGTATATGATTGATCTGAAAGTTTTAAACTTTGATGATACTAGAACTTATATATAAGCGAGAGAGGCTGCACCAGCGGAGCCAGCGACGATAGCTTCTCTTGCATTACGGTTCCTAATCAATCAGAGAGCCGAGGTTCAACGAATGATAGTAAGAGGTAACACGATCACTTATGACATTATAATCATAAACTACTATGACATCTCTATCTCAATGTCTGAGGAAAAGGCATTTTTTTCTCTTGTGATGTTAGAGAAATGGAAGATGGGTTTCTTCTGCATAGAGTTAGCTTCTCAGAGTTTGTAAGCAGTTTCTTCTACAAATTCCTTTCTTTTGTGGTTAAGATTTGTTTTTAGGACAAAATTGAAACAAATGTGTTCTTTGTTTATCATAAACAGGTTACTTATACTATCAACTTATCAGGACAAGTCATAGACACAAGATTAGTCAAGCAGAAAGGCAAAGAGGCCATCTAAGATTTCAATCTTGTATGGCTCTTCTCCATGGCTTTAAAATGTAAAGTACAAACTTTTTCTATTCTTCCATTAATGACCGAATTACCCTTTAGTCTCAGCTCTATCGTCGGAGGGTGAAACTGGAAATTGCAAGCTCGAAACAAATACTATAAAAATTGGTGCTTTAGGGTTTTGTTTTAGATCAACTCTCATTAGTTTAAGTATGAGGCTCTGCTCCCGGAGGTTTTCGATCCGGCGGCCGTAAGTGGCATAGCCGTCGATTTCCTCCGGTAGAAGTGGACGCCGATGATTTAAAAATCTGTGATGATGAGCCACTTCTTGTGAGTGGTAATGAATCATTCAATCGTCTTCTCCATTGTCTCCACCACCATCTCCATATTCAATCTTACTACTTGTTGCTTCTTCTTCTTCTTCTCTTCTTTTTATAGGTTTATCTCTCTTCTCTCTTCTTCTGGACTATGATGATTCATAAGAAGTCATTAGACCAGACATTGTGGTAAACGCTCTCTTATATGGCAGGGCTATAAGAAAAAAAAGTTTTTTTTTATTAGCAGCCAAGGGAGAAGAGTTGATCCTCTAATCTGACTGACAAAAGGCGAATCTGAGTCCTCCCCTGTAACATGCAAAGCTTATTAGCTACTGTTTGAAACTTAAGAGGCATCAATTTTGTAGAATCGAAGGTTTTGAGTAGTTAAAATTTCATCAATAGTGGACTGAGTTGCTCTGAATTTTTTTTTTTTTTTTTTTTTTTTGTTGATTTTAAAAAGAGATCTTATTTTGAAATATCAGTAATGTTCTATATCTTTTATATAATCACTTGATGTGGACAATAGGCATAATTATTTTCGGATGTGTTCCAAGAAAGGATTTCAGATTCTAAACCCAAACGAGATACAACCAAAAGGTCATAGATAGAAAGCATTAGAGGGAAAATTATCATCTTTATTGTTACTTCTGTATAATAAGCAACTGCGAAAGCTCTCACTCACAGCATTACATTAGTTGAGATAGCAATGAATGAAACAACAAATGGAAGAACTTAAACTTGAAAAATTTGTGATGCCGGATGCAATTATAATATAACAACAAATGAAAGAACTTCGAAAAAGTTTGTGATGCCGAATGCAAATTATCATGAAACAACAAATGGAAGAACTTAAACTATGAAAAAGTTTGTGGTGACCCACGCAGTTATAATTTGGTGACATCTCAACAACTGATGTGAGTGGAAAACTGTTTTGATAAAGAATCTGGCTTTTGTGGGCAAATGATTCAATTTCAAGCTTCCTAGTTTAGGTTAACTTCTTGTGTTTATTACCCTATCTTTATATTATTAATTGAGAAGTACATTCTAATGTTTGGATACAAGAATTAGAGAAACATCTATTTGGATAGAAGAATAAATGGAAACAAAAGTTGTTTGGATATAAGAATAAGAGAAAAATCTATTTGGATAGAAGAATAAATGGAAAAAATTGTTTGGATACAAGAATAATAACTTAAAATAAACCGATGGTTTAGAAAACTTCCGTTTTCCATCTCTTAAAAATCTGCAAAAAAAAAACTTAACATAATCTAACGATAATTCCAAATCAATAGAATATGCTTTTTGGATTTTCGGGTTTTTATAGACAAGTTCGGGTTTGGGTGAAAATCTGAGACATAATTTTATAGAGATATATATATATAGATATATAAAATTTCTGTTCGGGTTAGGTTCAATTTTTTTTTCAGTTTAGGGTTTTCCGGATTTTTTAGATTTCTGGTTTTCGGGTTTAGATATATTAAAAAAATTGAGTATTTTAAAATTTTGATTAGGTATTGGGGTCGGGTTCCGGGTGAAAAAGTTTCCAGATTTTTTTTGTTCAGTCAGGGTTTTCGGGATTTTTTTGATTTCGGATTTTCATGTTTAGACCTATTAAAAAAGTTTGGGTTTTTAAATTTTTTGATTAGGGTTTTTTGTCGGGTTCGGATTTAGGGTTTAAATTTTCTACACAAAACAACAACGTCACACCGCACAAACGTGCGGGTACTCTACTAGTGTGTTACAATTATTATTGCAGACTGAGAACTTGTTCCTTATCACTCATGTTTCAGACCAATCTAAGAAAAAGCAAGAATAGTCTATTGGTTTCAAATTTGGTAATGAACTAGCTTAGAGGCATGTGCGTTTCTAATATACACCCTGGAAAATCTAGTGGTCCAATCAATGGCTTTCCTGTGCGTGTGTATACAAACTATTGTTCTTCCTAATCACATAACCCTCTTTGGTATTCTTAGTCGAAGCGACCAGAGAGATTGGATACTATTGTTCTTAACTATCACTGCAACAGCCTAGTTTTTCAGAATGATTGGATCATACGTCCACTTGTATAACGTTACAGTTCGTTGTTATGTCAACATCATTCTTGAGGGAGAGAGATGGCAAAAAGACAAAGTTCCTACTTATCTCACTTTTTTTCCTCAAAAAGACCAAAGAGACTGAGAGAGAGAGATGCCTGCTTTTTTCCATCCTATTTATTGTCTCTGTGTTCAGCTTATTCTTCTCACTTCTGCTTACAGAGAAACAGAGAGAGATATGGAGAGAAAGCTTGCTTTTTCATGTCTTGTGTTACTCTTATTAGCTGTTGTTGCAGAAGCAACGTCTCTTCCACGAGGTTCCCACCATCTTCTCTCTTTGAGACAAAACATGAAGACATCCAACTCAAAGACAGAGTTACCTTTTCACTTTCAGACTCGTTACTTCCCTCAGAATCTTGACCACTTTAGTTACCAACCAGAGAGTTACGAAATCTTCCCCCAAAAGTACCTCATCAGCAGTCATTTTCTGGGGTAAAGGTGGCCCTATCTTCGTCTACACAGGCAATGAAGCTGATATCGAATGGTTTGCTTCCAACACCGGTTTCATGCTTGACATTTCTCCCAAGTTCCAGGCTCTTCTTGTCTTCATCGAAGTGAAAAACTTTTTCAAAAATATTCATAATGCAATCCAACTTAAAACGCTAATGCTGATGTGTTTTGTTCTCTGGTGTTCCTAAATCCTTGCAGCATAGATTCTATGGAGATTCGAAGCCGCACAGGTTGGCCAATAAATGGGGATACCTAAACTCACAGCAAGCTTTAGCTGATTACGCAATCTTGATAAGAAGCTTGAAGCAGAATCTATCCTCTGAAGCTTCTCCTGTCGTAGTCTTTGGTGGCTCCTATGGTGGAAGTAAGATCACAAATTTCCACTGACTTGTTCACTTTTTCTTACTACACTTCCGGTTCTTATAAACTATCTTTCTGTTGTACTCTATTTCCTGAGACAGTGCTTGCAGCGTGGTTCAGGCTAAAGTATCCGCATATAGCAATTGGAGCATTAGCATCCTCTGCTCCGATTCTTAACTTTGATAACATTGTTCCATCTACAAGCTTCTACGACACTGTTTCTCAGGACTTCAAGGACGTGAGTGTTAACTGTTTTGAAGTCATCAAGAGAACCTGGGGAGAAGTGTTGGCTTTCTCCACCATGAAAGATGGCTTACAAGAACTCAGCAAAAAGTTCAGAACTTGCAAGTAAAATAAAAACACGTTTACTCCTCTCTAATCTGTGTTGATTCATTTTATAGTCTTTTGCAATCCAAGAAAACTTTTACGAATCACAGGGATCTCCAGTCTGTCGTTTCAGCCTCAGGTTGGCTCGAGAACGCCTTTGTTTATACAGCCATGGTTAACTATCCAACAGAAGCAAATTTCATGGCTCCATTGCCTGCTTATCCAGTGGAGAAGGTAAGACGTGTGAGAGAGTAGTCAAATATTTTCTTTCTTGTAAAGAGGTTTATTCAGAACGAGACATATATCTTTATTGCATCAGATGTGCAAGATCATCGACGAGTTACCTCTAGGAGCGAGTAATCTCGAGCGTTCGTTTGCAGCTGCAAGCTTATACTACAACTATACAGGTTCAGAGAAATGCTTCGATTTAGAAAGCTACACCGATCCTCATGATACCGACAACGGTTGGGGATGGCAGGTATTCATTACCCTATACTTTCTCTGTTTCTTCTTTTATTAGCTTCATTGTCTTGTTAAGGAAAACAAAGAATCTGTTGTTGAACTTACTAATGGATCAATGTGCTTACCGAGTTTTCAAAAAAGGCGTGCACAGAGATGGTGATGCCAATGAGCTGCTCGAACCAGACCATGTTTCCACCATTCGGAAATGATGGTGACAAAGCAGACCAAGAGTCTTGTCTAGAGGGTTACGATGTCAAGCCTAGACCACACTGGATCACCACTGAATTTGGCGGACAGGTTAGTTTCATTCATTCTCATTTCTTACTTAAAGCTCAGTTTTTGACGAGAGTCCAAATATATTGCAGAGAATAGAGTTGGTGTTGAAGAGATTTGGTAGCAACATTATATTCTCAAACGGAATGCAGGATCCATGGAGCGGAGGAGGGTGAGTTTCTAGTCCCATATTTCATGCCAATATAAATTCTCTAGAATACAGATATGATGTTACCGGATTTTTGCAGGGTTCTGAAGAACATATCGATTAGCATCGTTGCGCTTGTGACCAAGAAAGGTTAATGTTTGTGAAATTTAAGAGTGAATACACACATCTGTTATAATAAGAAAGAAATGTGAACATTTTTTTGTTTGAAGCAGGAGCTCACCATACGGATCTCAGGGCTGCTACGAAAGACGACCCTGAGTGGCTGAAAGAACAGAGGAGGCAAGAAGTTGCTATTATTGAGAAATGGATCACTGAGTACTACAGTGATTTGAGACAAGAAGGACCAAAACACCATTAAGTATTGTCTGTTTCTGTATTGTGGTCCAAGAGTTAAAAAACAGTAATCGATTAATAAAATGCTTTACTTTGAATTTGAAACTTGGATACCAACATAAGCTACAGAAAGGGGTGATTTCTGAATTAAATGAAAGTATGCTCCCTTATGAGAAGATTATCGAATTCAAAAGGGTACAAGCATAAATTTGTTAAAAGAAATGTGTGAAACAAAAGAAAGTATAGCGCCTTTTCTGAAAGATTTGGGAATTCAAAAGGTGGAAACAGTAAATTAAGTGAAAAGAAACTGTTACAGTGATACCGCGAGAAATGCACCACCGACATCTGGACCGGACACATTAAAAACGCCGTCGTTTTCACACTCTCCTTCTCTAGTTTCTCCGCGTTTGGCCAATTCACACTTCAGCTAGCTGTGATTCTAATTCTGCCTTTTTCGCTGACACTCTTTCCACACTAATCAATCGCCATTGTTGCTAAACTTCCACTCTGATTTCGTTTTTGTTTGATCTACCTAGCGATGGCGCGTAGGTCTGGAGATTGCATGAGATGTCTGGTGATTTTCGCGGTTGTATCAGCATTAGTAGTGTGTGGGCCTGCTCTTTATTGGAAATTCAACAAAGGATTCGTTGGATCCACTCGTAGCAACTCTGTTTGTCCTCCTTGCGCCTGTGATTGCCCTCCTCCTTTGTCTCTCCTCGAGATTGCTCCTGGTATATAACTATCATCTCCTCTCTCCCTCTTTCTTGTTTTTGAATTGGATCTAGATGTTCCGCTGGATTCATGATGACAAGTTTGTGTTCATAGTGTTCCTTTGAGAGCAATTATCAGAATTTTGAGGTGTTCTGTTCCTTAAAATTTCGATCTTGATTTATTTGGTTTCAAAATTGGATCTTTCGATCAAGCTGTCTCTTTTAAGTTTAAGCAGTAAGAAAAAATCTCGACTTCTATACTGATTAACAACAAGTTGCATCTTTTGTTTTTGCAGGGCTTGCAAATCTCTCTGTTACAGGTTAGATCTCGATTCTGAGCTTGATTTTGTTTAGCTTCCTTTACTGTTCTGTCAAGTTACAAATATGGATTGATAGTTATTGAGGAGCCTTCGTTTCTGTCTATGGAAGTAATTTTAAAGATTGGTTTTTTTATGCCTGACAAGGTCCTCCTAATATCCTTATGTTGTTCCAAATTCTTTATCTTTCTGAGTCTATGCTTCTACTAGTTATATGGAGAACTGAAAGTTTTGATCTTTCCGTATCTTGCTGCATGATATGTAACATATAGTTATAGCTCTTGTATTCTCCTCTGAAGACGTTCCTTCTCTGAATTGTGTTGTGAACAGATTGTGGAAGCGATGATCCAGAGCTTAAACAGGAGATGGAGAAGCAGTTTGTGGATCTTCTAACCGAGGAGCTAAAGCTGCAAGAAGCAGTTGCAGATGAGCATAGCCGTCATATGAACGTTACACTCGCGGAAGCGAAAAGAGTTGCGTCTCAGTACCAAAAGGAAGCCGAGAAATGCAACGCCGCCACTGAGATTTGTGAGTCAGCTAGAGAGAGAGCTGAAGCTTTGTTGATCAGGGAGAGGAAGATGACTTCTTTGTGGGAGAAGAGAGCTCGGCAATCAGGTTGGGAAGGTGAGTAAACTGATTTCTTCTCCGTCTTCCCTGAAGTGTTAGTGTTTCTATCTGAGAAACTTATTTTTCACAACTCAACTCAAGAAAGAGAAATATTTTTTAATGGCCGAGGAAATGTCATGTTATCTTCCACGCTTCTCCATATATGTAGTAGTCATTTGTTTTGCCTTTGTATTGGAATGTAGCTAAAGAAAGGCTTGGCCCTTGTATTGACTTATTCTTCATATACAAATTGTCCATTTGAATCGATTCGATTGCATTGCAGCTTAATTTGATGCTTGTCTGTGGCTTAAGCAAAGCACAAGCGGACCAAGACTCTGTTATCTTCTTTGCTTAAATAGCTAACAGACTTTTTCAATATGGCTGAGAGAGAGACAAAATAATGGAGAAGTCAAACGCGGTTGACATAATTATGATCGCACGCGGTTTCGGTTTTCAATATTCCTCCATTTACAAGAACAGCTGTATTTCTTTTCTAGTATTTTTTAGCTTCAGCCATTAAAGCACTCTGTTTGCATTATCCAGAGGGACAAAATCCATAAAAGCTTTTAGATCTACCATTGAAAAGAAACAAATCTCGGTTTGGTTCGTACACTCCATGTGGGTTGTAAAAAAAAAAGATAGCTTTAAGACTTTTTGTTCTAGATTCAACTAATCTCTGTTACTTTTCTTCTGTGTTCTTCTCTGAAGCTTCCATAGTGTAGGAATTGCATTAAATTCGTACCTCTGCAGGCACAGAGATCGATAACTTATTTTACTTAAAATGGAAAGTTCGATGAACAAGAGAGGACAAGGACACAATCAAGAAGAGTATACAGATAACTTGCCAGAATCAAAGAGACGGAAGCTTCCTGCTTTGGCAAGGTAAATCATATTTTACATGTGTTAATAAGGTCATCAAATTTTTAAAGACGATGATGCATGGAAAAAATGACTGTATTACAGTGTCATCGTGGAAGCTGTCAAGGTAGATAGTCTACAGAGGCTATGCTCATCTTTGGAACCATTTTTCCGCAGAATTGTGAGTTTGGTATCTTATTTTCTTATAGACCGCAGTGAGGTGTTTTAGAGTTGTAAACTTGGTTATGGTGTGTACCATGGACAGGTCAGAGAAGAGGTGGAACGAGCCTTCTCGACCTTGGAGAACTCGAAATCAACTTCAAGGTACTTTATCTAGTTATGTTATATAATACCTTTCGTAGAATGATTCCATGATCTTTACAGCAATTTGAGTTATCAGATCTTCAGAACCAAAGAAGATTCAAGTCCCTGATGGAAGGAACCTGCAAATTCGCTTTAGAACACGAATGCCTCCTCATTTATTCACAGGTGGGAAAGTTGAGGGAGAGCAAGGCTCAGCCATTCACGTGGTTCTTATAGATGCAAACACAGGAAATGTAGTGCAAACGGGAGAAGAATCAGTGGCAAAACTGAATGTGGTCGTGTTAGATGGGGGATTCAAGGATGAAGATTGGACGAGAGAACATTTTGAGAGCTTTGAAGTGAAAGAGCGACAAGGAAAACGTCCCATATTGAATGGTGGCACACATGTGATACTTAAGGAAGGCGTAGGAACTCTTGGAGAACTTACTTTCACTGACAATTCGAGCTGGATTAGAAGCAGAAAGTTTAGGCTCGGTGTTAAGGCAGCTTCAGGTCTTCACATCCGTGAAGCTAAAACAGAGCCATTTGCTGTGAAAGATCATAGAGGAGAGTGTGAGTTTCTTCATACTTTGGATTATTACATTGACAAACAGAGAGTTTCTTAGATTTTGTTTTTCTTTTGGTGATGTTGTTTTTGCAGTATACAAGAAACATTATCCACCAGCTTTACATGATGAAGTTTGGAGATTGGATAGAGTAGCAAAAGATGGAGCGCTACACAAGAAGCTTTTGAAAGCTAACGTCACGACTGTTGAAGACTTTCTTCGGATTCTCGTGAAGGATCCACAGAAGCTTAGAAGCGTATGTGCATCTTTAATATAAGAAACATCTACACACAAAAAATGTTATTGTTTCTTGGTTAACATTCTTTGGTGTGTGTTTGCAGTTACTTGGAAGTGGAATGTCAAATAAAATGTGGGAAAACACAGTGGAACACGCCAAGACTTGTGTGTTGTTGGGTGGGAAACTTTACGTCTATTACACAGAGCAAACGCAAGAGACAAGCGTTGTCTTTAATCATATATATGAGTTCCAAGGCCTAATTTCCAATGGACACTTCTTATCTCTGGAATCTCTTAACCATGACCAAAAGGTAAAGACATTTTCTTCTGTAAACTAATCTTCTTTCTTCTTCCTCCCTGAGACATTTGTTTTTGCAATCCAAAAGATTTCTGCAGACATTTTGGTGAAGACAGCTTACGAAAACTGGCATAAAGTGGTTGAGTATGACGGTAAGATGTTGGATTGTTTACCAGTCGCTAAACAGGAAATAAAAAGCTTACCAGAGCCAAAAATGTCTCTGAACCATCAAATGCAGCAGAAGACATTGCAGTGTCAACAGAATGCATATAGCTACGTACCGGTTCCTCAGCAACCGATAGAGTATCCTTCTGTGCAACAACCTTGCAATCAACCAAGAGACTACACATCAAGGGAGAGTTCTTCGGTTTCAGGGTCATACAATGGAGGCCTTGAAGATATATTCACGGAGGAAATACGGATGAGGAGTTCAGAGATGCTTGAGACCGATGACATGCAGAGATTTCTCAAGACATTTGGGATATCAGGTGGGTTTGGTCGTATAGATGAGTCCTGTTACGGTTTCAGTGATCGGTATCAAGGCCAGATCGATAAGGGATATGGAAGAGAACGAGGTAGAGGATCAGGGAAAGCTGTGGTGGGATGGCTTAAACTTAAAGCTGCACTGAGATGGGGTATCTTCATACGCAAGAAAGCTGCAGAGAGGAGGCCTCAAATCGTGGAGATCGACTGAGAAACTACAAAGATTCTGGGATCTTTTTGTGAAAACTTGAGGCAATTACTATAAACGCAAGAAGTCATCTTCTGGATGAGCAAGGGATCGGAGAGAGAAGAAACTCAATCTAGGGTTTGGACTAAGAGAACTTTGCATTGTAATAATCTTATTTGTCTGCCTTCTTCTGTGTTATCTTGCTTATATAACCAAATCCAAGTAACTTATGTAATGTACTTATTTGTGTCGCTAAGGAACATCGGTTAGCTAGAGGAAAATGCTGATTAAATCTTTTCTCTGTTGCATCTCCTACAAGTAATGATTTGTTACAAAATCCCCAAACATGATCCTACATTACATCTTTTAGTATACAGGGCTACAGTAAAATACCTCTCTAGATGATCTTTCTTCCACCATTAACTGTGACCCTGTGGTTTTAGCATTGGTTTTGATCACATTGAGGAAATGACTCTGCACAAGCTTTGAGTTTAAGAGATCGGAACGAGCATTTCTTGAGTGTTCTGAGTTGAATAACACATGCGATGCAAAGGAAGGAATCTACCAATTCTCTTCTGATTCTTCTACTACCTCCAGAAAAAAACTCACCCTACCTTTTCCCAAGTCTCAAGCACCGATGGTGCTTAGGTTCAGTGATACTAGGCTCATTGGTTAGTTGTTTTGGTGGTGGGTTTGTTAAAGAGAGTTTCTCCATTGCGTTTATGAACTTGCGCAGGTGCTTAATGTACTCAGGATAAGTCTCTAGATTGCAATGCCCTCCTCCTTTCACCCATAACGGATCAAACTTCTCTTTAGCCAGCTCCCACAATCTCTTCCCATGTGAAAAATCCACAATATCATCATTTGTGCCCTGCAAGTCATCACAAACCAATCAGCACTAATCTTTAGATTTGTCTTTTTTCTTTTTTGCATCAGCTATAAAGCTTACATACATGTATGACAAGAACTTGGGAGCTGACATGTCGAATCTTGTCTATGTTCTGCAATAAGAAGACATTCAAACAAAGAGATGAGACATGGCCAGAGTGTTTATATAGACCCAAGAAAAAAAGACATCTCTTTTTGTGTTTTAGTTACTTTGAAAATGTCGAACCAGAGTGTCATTTTGACAGGATACAAGACTCTAATGCCAGAGAGAATGGCGCTGTGAAGAACCACTCCTCTCAGCCTCTTTAACCGAGAAGCCATGTGCAGCGTTGGTCCGCTTCCTACAGACTGTCCGTATAAAATCAGCTCCTCTTGCTTGATCCCATAATCGCTCCTCAAGCAATTGTACACTGCTTCAATGTCATAATATGTGTTGAACTCAGACGGCTACACCACCAAAGAACAAGAATTTAAGTCAGAAAATGATAAAAACTAATGAAAATCACAATAAGATTTTAAATTTGAATGATTTACCTTTCCTGTTGAAGCTCCATAGCCTGAATAATCATAACTGTTTCAATGACAACAGCATTTTAAAATGTAAGAATCTAACAAAACCCATGAAAGCTGTTAGATTTTCTGAGATGTGTAATAATCACCTCATGATGTTGACGCGGAGATGAGCACGGAGCTCGATGAAGAGCTCGACCATTTGGCCAAGATCAGCTGCGTTGCCATGTGAATAGAGAATCGTGAATCTCGCAAAAGGGTGTCGCCAGAACGTGGCGACGACTTTGTTACCGGACTTTGTGGTGAGCTGGTGGGCTTCCATGTTCTTGTCCGGCGAGACTCCGGCGAAGACCAGCTTCCCGGTCTCCTCATCATTTGTTATGCCGTATGTTGCCGGGTCCGGTGGGAAAAAGGCGAACTTGGCCGCCACATTTGATGTCACATTACCCATCTAATCAGAAATCTCAGAAGAAAAAAAGTAAAAAGCAGAGAAGGAGAAAACACAGAAACCCAAAATCTCTCCTCTCTCTCTGTCTAAGAAAAGAACTAAATTTCAAAAAAAATGTATTTTTTTTTTGTTATTTGTTATTAGTTTGTTTGGTGGGTTTGTGTTAACTTCTTGGGAGGTAAATTGGAGGGAGGAAAATGGAGAGAAGGTGGTGGTGGAGGAGAGAAGATTGGACCCGAACTTGGCGGGGGAAGGAAGAAGATGAGCTGTATTTATTCAATATGAAACCAACTTCTTCTATATACCTCTTCGTTTCTTTAAGGGGGTTTAAATATGAATTCTCTTAATCTTAACCAGATTCTTAGGATTTAACAAATTAGTCTATAAGAAATTCAAATTATAAATAGTAACGACACACAATTTTTGAACCTCGTGCATATAGTTTGATAATTCTGATGGCGTAATTAAAGAAATATTTTTCAGTCAAGATAGAATTCTTTGGTTGCAGTAATAAAATTCTAACCCTTGATGTAACTAAAATATTGCGTAAGCTCACCTTTAGGTGCAAGATGAATGTTCATGTGTGATATCTACTTTTGGTTGTAGACAAAGTTTTAGACTAGGAACTAGAAGTTAGATGTAGCTAAGGGTCCAAGGTGTTTCAAAATCAATACAACCAAAAGTCATCCGAACCAATCGGATAAACTTTACTCAAGAAAAACTAAGCTAAAATTAAACTATCAACGGATCATTTCCATTTTCCACATTTGTTACAAGTTCCAGCAAACCCCGTTCGCATTGAATTTTTAGTCAAATAAATTGGACATAGTTTTTAATTTTAGACATATTTATAGAGTTATTTTTATTGTATTCTGATTGCGTCTGAAAATTAGACTTACACCTTTAGAATGATAAAACAAATTTACACATGTTTAATTTGTCTTGCTTCTCGATATTAGAGTTACACACAAGAATGAAGGGCTAGGATTTGGTCAAAGTCTTCCAGTGTTGGCTTTTTAATGGAACTGCTGTCAGAGTGTCAGACATTCCTCAATCTATGTCTATTTTTTCTCTTGCCCCCTTCTTTTATTTTTATCTTTACTACTACTAGTACTTTTTTTTTTTAATTCACGTTTCACTTTACAATATCTTGTCCCAGTTTCGTTTTTCTGGTTAAAAAACAAAGGAGACATTTTCAGTTTTGACAGGTATGCTTTTAATTTCTGACACTATTCTGTGTGCTTTGGACTTTGTCGGCTTCAGATTTTGACCAAAACTTATTAGCAAATAGTGTAAAAACCAATGATACAGCTTATTCCTTGATTTACTTACATAGTGCTGATAATTTGAGGTTTTAATTGTGCAATGATCCGTGAAACCCGCTATGTCAAATAGATATATACTGCAGACCGTTCGTTGCAGATAATTTTTTTCTAGCAAAGGAATCTTACATACTATATGTACGTGAGTTGATCCAAATCCAAGATTGTGTAAATCTGTTGTTTGGATGGAAACTATATACTATATTTTGATGACATATCTAATTTAGCTCTGTAGAAAAAAAAGAGATCTCTAATTGGCTTTACACATTGCATCATTTGCCTGGCACTATCTTCTTTTGGTTCCATATCATTTTTTCTGTAGTGAAAGCATTACTTCGTAAACCTTCAACCCAAGCTACCTAACTAGTTTTTCAGTTATGTGACTTTCAAACAAAATATCTGTTTTCCAATTTTGTAATAATCAATGATTAAAGACATACAAATATTGGAGAAGTGGAAGATACAAACTTAAGCTTTTTGTTAATCAAAATTCAAAAACCTTATACATTTGCATGGTCAGCTTTGAGGGCATTGTGCTCTGTCCAAAGGAGGGGAAAGTGTCTTGAGTCAACAAAGGCATGAGAGTTTTGTGTTGAAGTTTGAGCTCTTAATTCTTAAATCCTAAGCATCAAATCAACCATCAAAAGAAAAAAAAGCCAAAGGCAAGTAAAAAAGTGACAAGACTTGCAATTCCTGCACTACTTTTTTTTTTATATTTGATAAAAGATAAAGCATAACATATTGAAGATTACTACTTCACAAGTAAGCATAAAGCCATAAACCCAAAGCCAAAAGGGCTTCATTTGTAGGTTTGTTTATTGTGTACATGACAACGTACTGTTGAGAGAGCCAATAAACAGATTATAACTTCGGCCAAAAATTCAACAAAAAGATAAATAAAAGCCCAGATGAAGGACTAAGAATAGCCTATTTTCCTCTTATGTGTATATATAAAAGCAAATCAAGCTGAAGAATGGTTTGTAATTGTATGACAGAAACAGAGATTCACGCTGAGGGATTTCAATGGTGGATACTACTTAATGACGTTTCATCTCCTGGAAAATGTTGGAAACTCTCGGAGACAGTCTTGGAAGGAACTTAAACAGCTGCACAAGAGAACAAGAATTGCAGAAGAGATAATGAGCAAAGGAGAAGATACGAAAGAGAGACACATAAAGCACAAAAAGAAGGAAATGAAAGGAGAAAAGAAGTAGATACCCAGAGCTTAACACAAGCGTCGATAATAACAGGAACCAAGCAGATGAAAATGGTAATAGTAGATTGCTCCACTTCAAGACCATAGTGTTCCATTATTATCTCTAACAATGTCTCCCATCCAGATTCAGAATGGTACCTACAAAAAGAAGCATTAAGTTATATACCTTCTTTGCACAACGTTGGAGCTCTTATTTCAACATTTGGTATGAGCTTACCCCAAGAAAATGTCGGTGATTAGGATGATGAGAAACGCCTTTCCAGTGTCAGAAATGTTGTTCAGAATCTTATATCCCGTAAATTTCAACAATGCTACCTGAAAAAGTTCATGAAACAACCCAAAACGGCACATTTAGTAACAGACTTAACAGTGATCAAGATGCCTTAACTATTATTCAGAAGATAGGAAACAGAAACTTACTTTACCCTGATTGGCGTACAAAAGAACGAACAAGGAGATTCCAAACACCATATCAGACCATATGTTGGCAAATGCTTTCCGGTTCTCTAATCTCCACTCATCTCTCAGCTCCAAGCTGTTAAAGAAACCAATGTGAGGAATAAAAAAACACATCTGGTATAAGAAACTAGACATTGTGGTGTCGAATCTTACGCTTTACCACGCAACTCCCACCATAACTCATCGTCAGAAAGAGGTGGAGATTTGCCAATCTCCACTTCAAGACGGTACCTAGCTTTCTCTCTCTTCAGATCCTTCACCATTTCTAGCTTCTGGTTTCGTCTCACATCAAGCGTCTGCGCAGCAAGTGGTACAGTCTTCACATATCTGTATGTAAAGCCAGATATGTGAAACTGGGGACTAAGTGACTAACACAATGAAGAAATCTAACAGTAGCAATGAAGAAATCACCTGTCTAAAAAGGGCATAAGTACATAATCATGAGCTAAAAAGTCCAATGCCCATGGTATAAGAATCAATACCGCCAAAAACTTTGCCTGTAAAGAGTTTACAATGTCAATGAGCATAGAAAAATAAAGAATATAACTATGTAGCCTAGTGTAACAATCTCATGACTCACCGATTTTGAAGATGCATAACGAAAAACACGGTCTTCGTAAAGAATATCTTCCTCTTCTTCTACTCCTAAAACCATATCCCTCACCGTTTCAACCAACCCTCTCTCTGGAACCATCAATTCATCGAGCTCTGATTTGTCGTCACTTCCCTCGCCACCGGAAGAGTCTCGGCTGCTCCAGGACTCGAGTAAACTATCATCCGAATCCACAATCCAATCCTCCCATTTCTTCTTGCTCACATCACCATCATCACCATCATCATTACCTCCAATCTCCGCCTTACCTTCCCGTAGCTCCACGATGGCCTCTGCTCGTCTCTTCCAAGTCTCGAATTTCTCTTCATCAGACATCTCCTCATCCTTTTCAAGCTCAGATGCCTCGTCGACAATGTCGTCGTCCCTCAAACCAAGCCAGTTCCCATCATCGTCAAAGAAAAACCTCTGCCACCAGCTTCTCCTCCTCTTGTTGTTACCCGTATGACTGTCCTTCTTCTCCGCACTCGGAACCAATCTCCAAAGCCTCTTTCTTCTCTCACCCCGCAGCGAAATCGAGTAACCGAGAGAGGATGTTGATGATGATGATGATGATTCAGGGACTGGGTTTTGGCTAGTGAATGATAAGCAGTGGCATAAGACCATAGACGAGCTCATCAAGGACATGAATCAAACCCAACATTGTTTGGACTGTAATTTCAAGGCAGCAAAACAGATTCTTCGGCGAAACCCAGACAAACCAGCATATTTCTTTGTAAAAATTCAATAGCTTTACAATCTATGAACACGGATTCAGCGAAGAAGAAGAAGCTCTGAACGGATAAGTATTAGGGGTTTTCCCAGAAATCAACCGAGAGAGAGAGAAGCAAACCCCAATTGCGAGAGGAAATGGATGATGAAGGACCAGATGATAGATAAAGCCACTCTCTTTTTTTTGTTATCTTCTTCAGATTAGCAAAGTAAAATACTATCTGTTATCCATAAGTTTGCTTTTTGATTTCAAATACTTAAATTAAAAATAATGTCAAAATTGTGGTTTCAGTCGTTTTGATTGGCTAGAAATTAAACAAGTGTAGATTCTAAAAAATAATAATTTAAAGAAATATATATCCTACAGTCCCACTGCTTCCAAGTATCCTTGTTAAGTTGTTATGGAGTCGTTGCATCAAGTACAAACTCTAATTTTTGGGCTCCATCGTCACCATCGTACTAATGTCAACAGAAACAGAGTATCTATATCTGTCAAGATCTTCAACTCGGGGATTCATGCAATCCCCAGAAAGTAAAGTTTCGGTCTTAATTTCTGTTTCAGGCATTTTAACGAACACCTTCCGTGCAATCACCATCAAATTTGCAAAACGTTTTTGCAGGTGCGAGTGTTTTGATCTCTACGACCAATTGGTTCCATACAAGAAAGCTTGGTCATGGCAGAAAAGCATTGTCGATGAGAAGAAGGCATTGATTGATAAGAACCAAGACTGCCCTGATACAGTGATTTTATTACAGCACAGTCCTGTCTACACAATGGGAACTGGAAGTTCAGAGGATTACCTCAATTTCGAAATAAAGGATGCTCCTTTCGATGTGTATCGAACTGAACGTGGTGGTGAAGTCACTTACCATGGCCCTGGTCAGGTAATAACATCAGCAATACATTGAAAGTTTTATTTTGTTTTCATATTGAGGTCTTCAAGGTGAATAATTGCTAGTAAATGTGATTGTTTGTAAAATGTAGCTGGTTATGTATCCTATAATCAACCTTCGAAATCACGAGATGGATCTTCATTGGTACCTCAGGACGCTTGAAGAGATTGTGATTCGTGTTCTTTCCTCGGCTTTCTCTATCAAAGCTTCTCGTCTTGATGGTTTAACTGGTGTTTGGGTCGGTATGTCTCAAATCTCAGCTATGTTTTCAAGATTCTTAGTGTGTTTTGGATGTTTTTGCTAGTGAACCTTAGAATAGGTTTCGAGATTGATCTCTTTTCGTTTGCAAATGTTTATACAGGCAACCAAAAAGTGGCGGCGATAGGTATTCGTGTGTCGAAATGGATAACATATCATGGTCTGGCTCTTAATGTCACGACAGATCTAACACCATTCAACTCGATAGTTCCATGTGGGATTAGAGACCGACAAGTTGGTAGCATAAAGGGCTTGCTTGAGAATGGAGATCACAGAGAGGTCGATGGTTTGAGGTTGATAGATATAGCTCACGAGTCTTTGCTAAAGGAATTCTCTGAAGCTTTCCAGCTTCAAATCGAGAAGCAAACAGTTCCAGATCCTAATATTCTGAAAGCTGAGTCTCTATAGCATTCTTGTAGAGTCTTTCAACATAAAAGGTTGATTGGCTGTTTGTGACATTGTCTGCTTTTTAGTAGATGTTTGTGTGAGTTTGGTCTCTCTACTTCTCCTTACAATGATTCTAGATTTTAGAGTTTAAGAGACTTTAGAAGAAATTTAGACTAAATACAGCAAAATGTTTTAGTGTTCCTCCTTGTTAGTTGTTGTCTCCCATTTCTCTGATTGTAGTCAATCTACAATCCTCACTTGTTTAGTTGTTTTTCAAATCTTGTGGGGAAAACAGAGAGAGCTCTTGCCATGTCTTCTTCCGTTTTATCTCTCCCGCCAAATATAATAAACAGAGATCTGAAAAAATGCACCAATGATGCTAGCCTGCTAGGCTTGGTTCCACAGATCATAGGAGTACAGCAAAGTAGTTCAGGTTCCAGAAAACCGTTTCACTTGAGGGATCAAATGTTTTCAACAAGGGATATCGGTCTAAACATTGCTTTCACTGATTTTCTTGCTGACACATGGAACATAACTGAAACTTAAGCTACTTTGGACTGATGAGATAATATCTCCAGAAACCACGGTGATCCTTACGCGTGTCTCAACTTGGAAAAAAAAAAACGGTCATCTTACTCGTAACAACCTCTAGGTTCTTTCCTCTCCTTTTTACTTTCTTTTTTGGCTGTGTCTCTTTTATTACAAGAAACGTATACTTCACATATAAACTGGCTTTTACCTTGTCAGTCGAATAGTCGATCCCCCAATATGAAAACTCTACAATGCTGGCACAATCGCAGTTTCTTGATCGCCACGTGTTGTTGATAAAACCCCCGTGCCTCTCCATTTCATCTCCATCTGCTCCATGCTTCAACACAAATGTTCCTCTGCCTTTGATTCCGTTTCTACAGTCCCTATACTTGTTCATAAAACTGTTAAACACTCATCTGCATCTGTTATAGATATGATGCCACCCTCTACTCCCAAATCTCCTTTTCTTAGCTCTTCACTCGAAGAGTCTCACGTTAAATGCTATAGGGGTGTCCGGAAGAGGTCGTGGGGCAAGTGGGTGTCTGAAATCAGAGTTCCAAGGACTGGAAGACGAATATGGCTAGGTTCATATGATGCTCCAGAGAAGGCAGCTCGAGCCTATGACGCTGCTTTGTTCTGCATTAGGGGTGAGAGAGGAGTTTTCAATTTTCCCAATGATAAAAAGCCGCAGCTTCCGGAAGGTTCTGTCAGGCCTCTGTCCAAGCATGACATACAGACAATAGCAGCAGACTATGCTTTATCAGTTGTGTCTGTGCCCTCTCCTACCGCCACAATCTCTGTAACAGCTCAGGTTCCTGCTTCCTCTGATGTATCTGTTTCTACTGAGACTGTAGAGATTGCCAATGATCATTATCTCCCGGTCCACGCAACTGAAGAATCAATATTCTCAGTAGAAGACTTACAACTGGAAAATTTCCTCATGATGGACATTGACTGGATAAACAATCTAGTATGATCATCATGCGTTACTTTCCGGTTGTAGTTACTTTTAGCTTTAATGTGGTTTAACTAGTGGTAACATGTGTCTCTTTAGCTGTTTCTTGTAAGGGTATACTTGCATACTTGTCTTTGAACTTGCTTCATTAAGCATGCAGTTTCTTCTTGTTTTGCATGTTGTATTCTCTTTGTTATTTGTCTGGCCGGACTTATGAGATGTTGAACATGAATGAAATGATTAGGAGTTGGTGTCCAACCAAAATATTCTGTTGCATGGTTAAGCCATTTTTTACCCATTCCGTTCCCACAAACTCTTTCTGTGTAACACAAATCTCATCATCACCAATATTGATGATGGTCATGATTATGAGCAAGAAAGATACTGCATGGTAGTTAAAACAATTCTAAACAAAGAATCCCAGTTTTGTAAATGGTTTTGTGAGAAAAGAAATTAAAAACTGAAACTTCTATCAGTTGAAGTATGGATCCTTTATGCAATTTTTGCTTGCAAAATCATTTATTAAACTACAAGCACCCATGGCCTAATGGATAAGGCGCTTGACTTCTAATCAAGCGATTGTGGGTTCGAGTCCCACTGGGTGTGCCTGATTTTCTAAAGCACTTATCTCACTTCAATCTTTTTTGTGACCCCATTGGTAGTATCTACTAGGCCCTTGCAAGAAAAGGATAAAAAAGCACTGATGAGCTCAAGATTGAGTGATGCTGCTTTTGAACTGCAGACAGAGAACAATGCTTACATAGAATCTTCATCTAGAATGTTGAGATTTTCCTCAGTAATCTACAATCTACAGTATGTAATTCAAAATTCAATTTTACTGAATCCATAGCTTTTGTTCAGTCCCCGTCTCTGCATAACCCTCCTCACTTCTTCTGCATTATAGCAATCACCAAATCCTGTGTGAATCTTGCTCATCAATACATAATTGGCTGGATTTTCAGGTTCAGCTTTCATTAGCTCATTTGCAATAATTTTCCTTGCAACATCAAGCCTTCCATGAATCTCGCAAGCAGATAGCAGAGAACTCCATATTCTTGCACTTGGTTCCAAGGGCATATTTCTCACAGCCTCAAGGGCATCGTCAATCTTCCCACACCTGCCAAGAAGATTGATATAGCAAGCATAGTGCTCCAACGTGAGCGGCATTTTGTAAGTTTTTCCAGCTTGCGTGAATATGGTTTGAGCTTCTTCTACAAGGCCAGCATGGTTGCAAGCCGATAAAATTGCAAGAAACGCCATTGCATCTACTTCCTCTCCACTTTTTATCATCCCTTGAAAGATTTCTAAAGCTTCTGAACCATGCCCATGAAGACCGTATGCATTTATCATTGAGCTCCATGACACAAGATCTTTCTCATCAAGTTCATAAAATACTTCACACGCCCCAAGAAGACAGCCACACTTTGCATACATATCTATGAGAGCATTGCCCAATATGATATTTGACATGAAGCCACACTTCAGGATGTGAGAATGAATTCCAGAAGCAAATCTCAGTGATTCTAAATGGGTGCAAGCTGAGACAATAGCCAACAGAGTAACCGAGTTTGGTTCAGTTCCTTCTTTTCTCATTTGACTTAACAGTTTCATAGCTTCGGTGAAGTCTCCAGTTTCAGCGTAGCCACCAATCATTGAACTCCACATTACAACATCTCTCACTTTTGATTCTTCGAATAGTAACCTAGAGAGACTCACATTACCACATCTGCAGTACATTGTCATAAGAGCAGTTGTTAACCGATCGTCTGGATTTAACCCATGACGGAAACAAAATCCATGAATTTCCTTCACCATCTTTAAGCCAGAACCCAATTCCACACATGCAGGTAGAATAGACATCAGTGTGACACGATTAGGCCTCAAGTTTTCTCTCTGCATTTCAAGAAACAAACCAATACCCATTTCGTATTTCTGATTTGCAACACAACCAGAGATCATGGCGGTCCAAGAGACCTCATTCTTCACATCCATTTGATCAAACACATGAAAGGCCGCTGCAGGATCATCAAACTTTAAGTACATATCAACCAATGCCGTCGATAATAGAACTGATCCATGCATTCTCTCATCAACAAGAGAAAGAGCATGAACCATTCTTGCTACCTTACTGCTGCTTCCTATGCGAGTGCAGAGAGCCATTATAGATGCAACCAGCTCAGACTTCGGAACAAGACCATCAAAATACATCCCCTTTACCAAATTTAACGCTTGATACAACAACCCATCCTGGCAATAGCAATTGACGATGGAGCAATAGCTAACGGTGTCTCTTTGAAGCATTTCATCGAATATCTTGCGTGCGGAGTACGTGCTAGAGAATTTCGCATACATAGAGACGAGAGAATTGGAGATTACGGTATCACGATCAGCGCCGGATTTGACACAAACGCAGTGAAGCTGTTCGCCAAATAAAAATGGCTCTTTTTGAAAAGAGCAAGCTTTGATGACGGAAGGAAGAATCGCTGTGAAGCCATCAGTGCCTAAAGGATGAATATTTTGCTTGTACAGTCTCAATGCTTCATCGTGGAGTTGTTGCGACACCAATCCCTTCAGCTTATTGCCGAGCTCCAAGTTTAGGCGGGAAGAGAAAGGTCTTGCCATTATAAGACGGTTAAATCATCTCTAACGAACATACGATATAAATAAACGAATTTTATTACTTTTAAATGAATAATAATATATCTTTGGAATGTAAATAACAAGCACCCATGGCCTAATGGATAAGGCGCTTGACTTCTAATCAAGCGATTGTGGGTTCGAGTCCCACTGGGTGTGAATGCTTTTCTAAAATACTTTTAGTTTTTGTAAAATTAACAGACATGATTTGGAGCCCAAAAAGTTGAAAGATGGTGGGCTCGTGAAGGGCCCACTCTTTGAAATTATGATACAGAAGCACGTGATGATCACGTGCGTTGATGTGGATCTCGTGTTCTTCCCCATTTCCATTTGCTTTCTCGAAAGGGGAAGCAAACTGTCGCAGAGAGAGAGGGGAAGACAATCATCGCCAGTTGTTCTCCTCTTCGAGATTTTCAATTCCACCTTATCTAGAGAATTATCGATCAATAGGATCAGGCAAGTGTGGCGATATTCAGATCCCGAGTGAACATTTCTGGTTTCTCAAGTCACCGGTTCTGATGATCGATTGTTTGAAATTGCAGTGGTTTCGGTTAACTTTTGTGGCGGGAAGGTGATAGGAAATGGCGCAGGAGCAGGAAGGGGCGGTGGTTGAGAGCGGTGAGCAAAATGATCCCCCCGTCGCCGCAGTTGCCGCAACGGCAAACGCAACCTCCGATAGCGTGAAGGAGAAGCGAAAGGGATTATTCTCGCGTGTTTGGAATGCTATATTCAGGGTTAGGGGAGACGATTTCGAGAAGAGACTTCAATACATTTCAAAGGAAGAAGCGACTGTTCTATCACGGATGAAGCGCAGATTAATTACATGGAGGAAACTCACTAGAAATCTCATCGTCTCCTCTGTGATAATTGAGGTCAGCAATTTTTTTTCCTGTCGATTGTGAATTTGAATTTGATGTTTTAGTTAGTGTGTGGTGAATAAATATGATTCCTTTCAGATAATTGCTGTGGGTTATGCGATCATGACAACGAGAGCAGGTGATTTGGATTGGAGAATGAGGAGTTTCCGAATATTGCCGATGTTTCTTTTACCTCCTGTGGCTGCTCTTGCTTATTCCTCGATCGTCAGCTTCTCCAAGATGTGTGAGTCTTTTTCGTTTGGATGCTGATTTAATGTATGGAATTGGTGTTTGCTCGTAGCTTCAGTCTTTCTGATCATTTCTCTGTGCAAAATGGTTGAATAGTTGACCGCAGAGATCAAAAGAATTTGGAAAATCTTCGAGCAGAAAGGTTGGCAAAAATCAATGAGCTTAAAGAAAGGACCAATTATTACACCACCCAACAACTTATTCAGGTGAGTAAGTAGACCTGAACAAAGCAAATTTTGTGAATGCTGGCATCTTGGATTCTATCATATCTATTCAAAGATTGTTTGCCATATTTTGGGATAATAGGCAATTATGGATAGAGAGTTAGAATCTTAGTGTGACAATTGAAATTCATTTCGATATGTGTGCCATAGTATATAGTTGATTGGTAAACCATTGTTTTCTGAAAGTACATGTGGCATAGCCGTGCAAAATGTTCAATGGCTCAGAAGAAAGACATGGATGCTTGTCACTGTACTGCAACTAGAGCTGGTGCTAACATGAGCCTTTACGATGCAGAGATATGACCCCGATCCAGCTGCAAAAGCAGCAGCTGCGACTGTCCTGGCATCGAAATTGGGAGCCGATTCAGGTTTGAAAGTATTTTTAGGAGATGAATCCCAACTCGATCCATCCTCAGGGAAGAGCAATGACATGGAGGTCAACCACTCACGAGGGCTGAGGAATCGAAGACGACCAAATACTAGACGCCACAGTTCTGGAAGCACTTCAGCACATCATTCTGATGATGAGTCTCACCATTCTGGGACAAGCGAGAGATTCCCCGGCACTGCAGAGCAAAACCAGCAGATGTTGGTTGAGCATTATAGTCCTCAGGGACATGCGGCTCCTGATGGCAGTTGGATCTCACGCATCGCAGCACTCCTCGTGGGCGAAGATCCCACACAGTCATTTGCACTCATTTGTGGAAACTGTCATATGCATAACGGTGAATGAATCTCTAAGCATCATCCTTTACATAAATCTTCTACTATATATTGCTGATTTCTTACATAAGTTTGCTATGTGTTTGTATAATTGCGCAGGACTTGCTCGGAAAGAGGATTTCGATTACGTTACGTATTATTGCCCTCACTGTAACGCTCTGAACAAACCGAAGCATTCAGAGGAAAACCCACTTATTCGTCCTGTTTCCGCTCCACTGCTCACAAATTCTGCAACATTGGTTGAAACCAGTGAAGTGGTTAATAGCAGCAGCTCGAGTAGTGAACGTGGAAATAGTCCCACCCCAGAAATAAAGGAGGAAGCTGCGACTACTGAGACCGGGACACCGAGCTGAGGAAGATCCAGTTGAGATAAAGAAGAACGCTTTCGTGTGTTTGTGCTACAGAGAGATTGCGTGTGCGTGTGCGTGTGTGTGTGTGGATGCGAGTACTCTTTCAGGTAATTATATGCTATGGATTGCAAATATCTGAAGCTGCTTACAATTTTGATTCTGGTCTGTTTCTATACAACTATACTATACGGTTTTGGTGGGTAAATATACGATTCTAATGTCATAAACGATAATTGTTATACGTTTCTTGGGGTTGGAATCTTTTTAGTTTCTTTACCTTTACAGATTTGTCTCTGTATTTTTGTTAATTTGGATAATTTTATATTTAATACATGATCTGGAGTTTCTTTAACTTTAGTTTGCTTTCTACAGACCTGAATTTCAAGTTATTGACGTTGTTCAGTGTCTTTTTGTATTGCTAGTTCATGATATGAATGTGACTTTTGCAAGAAACTGCATGTGCAAGAGTACTGTTTCTTTTTTTATTATATTTTGTTGTTAAGTACCAAACTTCTTTGCAAAAGCAGTGATGATTTTGAAAACTTTCCACCATATTTAAACCAAAAAGAAAGCTTTCGGGCATATAATTTGGTCTTATCAAGAAAAACAGAGAGGGAGCAATAAAAAAATTCAGAGATGAAGACCATTAGTGGATGGAACTTTATCTTCCGTCTCCACTTACAAAGGCCGTCTGGTAAAGTAAAAACAGTAAGGAACAAACTCAGGAACACTTTCAGTAGAGAAACATGAGCTTTAAGAAGAATACTAACTGCTCTCCCTTGTTGATTCTCTTGAAGCTGCAGCTTTTGTTGATCCTTTATTCTGCAGATCTCGCTGCTTGTCCAACTAAATGTGGAAAAATCGAGATCCCATACCCTTTTGGTATCGGAAATGATTGCTATCTCGACAAGTACTACGAAGTTGAATGTCGTGAGACCAATACTTCAAGAAAGCCAGCCCCTTTCCTTCCTGCAATTGGCAAAGAAGTTGTGAGTATCACTCTTCCTAACGAAGAACATTAGTTTAGCTCTGTTTCATCTGGGTTTGTTAGTTCTGAAGCATATGGTTTAGTTCGTGTCAAGAACCCGATAACATCCACTGGATGTGGGAACAAGTCTACAGAACCGGTAATGAACTTGACCGGTAGCCCTTTTTTCAGTGATGGCCTCAACAGCCTCATAGCAGCTGGTTGCAACGCCAAAGTGTCGTTGACACATATAAAGCCGAGTATGATGGGATGCGAGCTGAACTGCAATGCAAGAAGAGACTCGCATCTCAATAACATCCCTTTCTTCAACAAAACGGGGTGCTCGACGCACGTTTTTTACTATGATAACAGCGAGGCTTGTGAAGATGACAAACCAGGAGATACAGAATGCGATGGTAACGGATGTTGCAAGGCAAATCTTGGTGCCGAGCCTCGACAAGTTATTGGTATCAGGATAGAGAGCAATGGTGGAAACTCGACTACAAGAGAAGATTGTAGAGTCGCTTTCTTAACAGATGAAGTCTACACTTTGTCGAATGCCACCAAACCAGAAGAGTTGTTTGCTAAAGGATATGCTACACTTAGTCTTGGATGGATAATCCAGACGAAGAATACTTCGTTCCTCAACTCCTTGGCCTGCACAATGGGAAAAGATAATGATCATACCACTTACTCTGCTGAAACCGAACCAACGTGTAGATGCGGAAAAAGAACCATGTCTGAGATTAGTCATGCAAACTGTGAATGCAAGAAAGGTTACTTAGGTAACCCTTATGTTCCGAAAGGATGCGAAGGTCAGTATATGTTCTTTCCTTATGCTCTCCTTTTTGATCCGCTCAAGTATCTCATGTTATAGTTATAAGATCTTCTTGGTCAGCCTTTGATTATAAGACCATGGTCTTTCTCAAATGCAGATATTGATGAATGTAAAAGGACACCCAAAGTATGTGGAAAAGGAGAAAAGTGTGAGAATACAATTGGAGGCTATCAATGTGTGGCTGATAAAACTAAAGCAATACTGATAGGTACAGTTTCCCCTCCAACTTGATGAGTCGGAGATTTTTGATGATCAACATATAGTATTCTTGTGCGGTTTTGCAGGGGTGGGTGCAGGTTTTGGAGTCTTAGTCCTAGTCGGTGGAGTATGGGGGCTGAGGAAGTTTCTAATAAAGAGAAGGATGTCAAAGAGGAAGAAGAAATTCTTCAAACGTAATGGAGGACTACTGTTGCAACAAGAACTAAACACAAGACAAGGAAATGTCGAAAAGACGAGAATCTTCAGCTCAAGAGAGTTGGGGAAAGCCACTGAGAGCTTCAGTGAAAACAGAGTTCTTGGACACGGTGGTCAAGGCACTGTGTACAAAGGAATGCTCCTAGATGGTAGAACCGTGGCGGTCAAGAAATCCAAAGTTATTGATGAGGACAAACTACAAGAGTTTATCAACGAGGTGGTGATTCTCTCTCAGATCAACCACAGACATGTTGTTAAACTCTTGGGGTGCTGTCTTGAGACGGAAGTTCCAATGCTGGTTTACGAGTTTATCATCAATGGAAACCTCTATCAGCATTTGCATGAAGAGTCTGATGATTACACTATGAGTTGGGAAATGCGTCTACGCATTGCTGTGGATATAGCAGGAGCTCTCTCTTATCTCCATTCTTCTGCAAGTTCTCCGATTTATCACAGAGACATCAAATCATCAAACATATTACTAGACGAGAAGTACAGAGCCAAGGTTGCTGATTTCGGAACATCAAGGTCCATAACTATAGATCAAACTCACTGGACAACGGTTGTTTCAGGTACAGTTGGATATTTAGATCCAGAGTATTACCGGTCAAGTCAATACACTGACAAGAGCGATGTTTATAGCTTTGGAGTTGTTCTCGCTGAGCTTGTCACTGGAGATAAGCCTGTGGTAATTGTAGAAAACGCTCAAGAGAAAAGAAGTTTGGCAGAGCATTTCAGAGATGCCATGAAAGAGGCGAGATTTTTTGAGATTATGGATGCTCGAATAAGAGATGAATGCAAACCGGAGCAAGTAATGGCAGTAGCCAAGCTGGCGATGAAGTGCTTGAGCTCAAAAGGAAAGAATCGTCCCAACATGAGACAAGTTTTTACCGAGTTGGAGAGGATATGTACTTCTCCAGAGGATTCACAAGTGCCGGTTCACATTGACGAAGAAGAAGAAGATGAAGAAGAAGAGGAAGTTATGAAGACTATAAACAGAAGCCATTCTTGGAGGATCGGTGTTACAGCTCCGATTGTGGCTTCAACTTCTTCTTCAGATGTTGAACCATTGTTTCCTCGTCTCAAAACGTTTGGGTGATGAATGTTGTAAGATTTATGTTGTAGAGACTCTGTTTCCGCTTAGGATTGACCGTTAATTGGTTAAAAATAAGACATATGTTTGTGTTTGAGATCGTGTTCACATTTGTCTTTGTAAATTAACTGTGGTGACACAAAATTTACTGCGAGTGAAAGAAACAAACGTCGAAACGCATATCCATTTATTGGCGGAGATAGATTCGTGGGTCACTGTACTTCTCGAGAACTCACCTGGTCTCTATGTCTTTTGTCGGAGACGATGATCATGCAAGAGCAAAGAAGCGATAAGGCACGAATCAAATTTTAAGAATTAGGGTTTCCTTCATTTTGGCTCCTTAATTCTCTCTCAAAGAGTCAGTAAAGTTCATAGAGAAATGGATATTGGGATTCACAACGGATGGAGAACTTCAGCAGCTTCACAAGGCCTAAGGAATCTCCTGGGATTGCGCAGATCTTACCCTAACTCAATTCTCAGGTCTTTAAACATTTCTAAATCTGTCTTCTTTTTCCGGTTTAGGGATTTGATTAGGCCAAGAGCTCTGTTTCAGGAAGAGAATCCATGTGGAGGGTAGTAATGTTCATAGTGGCAAAAGAGCAGTGGTGATTTCTAATTCAAAGCAAGCGAATCTCTCTGCTTCGAGGAAGCAGAGGATTAAGCTACAGAACAATGGAGAAAAGAAGCTTACTTTCAGTGAGTTCTTGAAACATCCATCTGGCATGGAAGCTGTAATCAACGCTAAGGCTTTACACAGTTATCATTTAGTTGATGATAATGATAATACTTACAGGTTCTTTCTTTTAACCCTTTAGTATCAATCTTCACAAAACACTATAAATTCTCTTGAACCCTAGATTGTAAACACTATGAAAAGGGAGATGGTAAATATTTGTCTTACAGTGCAGATGTAGATTGCCCAAAATTCAGTTAATGAGCTTTGAGGTTACTCCAGTGCTGGTTTTGAAGGTCACTCCCACACAGGAAGATTGTACAGTCGAGCTGCTTTCCTGCAAGGTTGAATGAAAAAGACCTCACCTTCATGATTTATCGAATATTTTCTGTTGTTATATCTATTCACCGAGGTATGTTTTGATCTGCTGTCTTGCAGTTGGAGGGGTCAGAGTTGTTGGAGAACCAAAGTGAAAGGTTTTCAGGTAAATTTCGTCTTGTAAAAAAGTTCATCTGAAAGTAGCACTGCAAATCTGAGGTTTCTAAAGCTGACACAAATGTTTCTCCATTAGCGGTTATGATAAATTGCATGACTTGGGAAATGGAAGATCCAGAGCCATTTCTGGAGGTTGACGTGAGATTGAATGTCACTCTAGAGGTTATCTTCTATAGCAACTCGGCTTCATGCAGTTGTTTATATGAGTAAGCTTTAGTTATGCTGTTGATAAGAGCCTCCCCTTTTCATGCCAGATCTCAACGCGGCCATTCACAATGCTTCCAGTATCAGCTGTTGAGGTTCCTGGGAATCTGTAAGTAGACATTATTGTTCACTTTACCTCTTTTCTCCTTATTAGCTGTTGAGCAACGTTGATATTTTGATAACAGAGTGATGCAGACACTGGTAGATTCACTAGTACCTCTTCTGCTTCAGCAATTACTCAAAGATTACGACGACTGGTCTCAAAAGCAGCAACTAAACTCCTTATAAGCACAATGTAAACACAGCTTCATAATGTTTCGTCAAGTGGAAGATTTGGGAACTGTTGTTTTGTACTGGCCGTTTCAGATGGCATACATGTAGTAGAAGTCAGTCACACAAGTCACAAAACTCTGTATTAAAAGTGCAGAAATAACACTTAACATTATAAGGTCAAAAGAGATCTGGTTCAATTGTAAACTTTGGTCTTTCTTTTGTCATAAAAATACAACAAGATTACATCACTTCTTCATCATGATTCCAAGGCTCTCTTCTCTGTCTCCTCTAATCCTAAAGGCCGACCCAGTACGAACGGCCATTGGTGTTGTGAATTGGAGATGGAGTAGGCGAAGACACCGCCCATTCATACCAAACCTGAACACGAACATCAAAGGATCAACAATGGTTCTCAAGACCAAGAGAGCTAGTCGTGTGGATTCATTGTGGTTTTAACGTTTTTTTACCTTTGAGGAACCACAGCACCTCCAGAAGTGTACTTCTAACGGAGAATCAGGATGAACCTCTACAGGCTTTCTTAGTGGGAAAAAGATAGGGAACCTGCAAAAAACGGAACATAATATTACATCAGCTTTATTTTTCGTTGTTTTTAAGCAAGAGGTTCAATAGACAGAACAGTTTGATGCCATTTCTAAACATTAAGACATTACCAGCTGAACATGTTTGGTGTTGCTGTTGTAGGCTCGATCCCAAGATGGACATCTTTATAAAGGACGGAATCAAAATAGCCAGCGAATCCTGTTTTTGGTGAGTTATGAGTTATCACACAGATTCAGTTTCAAATTAGGAAAAATGGAGATTATCATTCCCGTTTTAACAGACAAAAGACTAGAAAAGTTTATACCATGCACCAAGGCTGACCCAGCGTCGCTTGGTAGATTGAAACGAAGCTTTTTGTAGCGTTGGTTGTTAGCTTTTGTTGAGAAATTTGGATGAGTAAATGTGAAAACCTAAGTAACACCAAAAGAAAACACCTGAGTTAGTTCGAGAGATCGACAAGAATTGCATAAATGTATTCAAAGAGAACACTTTAAGCTGTTAAGCGATCCTGAAGACTGAGAGACTCACAGATTGGGAAGGAGCAAGTTTAGCTACACTGTGCAGCTTGACAACATAGGCAGTTTCAAAGTGTGCAAGGTCTTTATGTGCCTTAACCTGCCAAATAATGTAAAAGACTAAGCTGGACCGAAAAATTTCGTGAGAAAAAGTACACAGCAGAAACCAAAAGAACCTACATCATTGTAAAGCTTTACAGCTGTTACAGGTTGTATGAAACTTGTATACCTGAAAAAGTAACGATGATGATACTCGAGTTAGAGAAACAGAAGAACAGATGTAGTCCTTCAAACTTTAAAACTGGCCTAGCAGTTAACATATCAAAGTTTTTTAATGAAAATTCGACTAAGTGAAGGAGTACACATACGAGGATGGTATTGAAATTCCATCTGGCTTCAGAAACCTTTGGGCCCCATCAAGGCACTCAGGAGAGAGTTCATTGTCTCCAAAAGAACCAAGCAGTTCGCTAACCTGCATAGCAGAAGCAAACGAGAATTAGATGAGCTGTATAATTACGGCATGAGTAATAGCTAACCAAAATCTGTGCAATCTGACCAATATATCAGCTTGCTCAGGAGCAGTCCAAAAGCGCATGTCACAGGATATTATCGTAACAATGCCTTCCCATCCTTCCAACTTAACCAAATTCTGTAATAAAGGATAACAATGCTCTATAAGTCAATTATAAACTGTGTCACAGTCCGAAAGAATCACCATAAAATTTAGTTTAAATTGATTCTGTTGCTGACAACTCACATGGAGCGTTACAACTGCATTAGGATTCTTTTCCACGGCATAAACTTTCAACTTCCGGTCAGTTTCTTCAGCTGCCTGGGAAAGGAAACCAATGAACACAATAGAGTAAGGAAAAAAGTGAATTTCAAAGTCTACTTGTCATCAGCATTGAACTGCATCAGAACTTTACCTGCAATGATGCCCTCACAAGGGGCCCTCTTCCTGCTCCTACAACCATCAAGACCTATAAACTAAAACTTCAGTCCTATTGAAATATTTCATAAGAATACCAGAAACAAAACTTAAAAATGAAAATGCTATTTCGTAAGCATTCAAACCGAAACATTGACATGTGACATACAGTAGTTATCTCGGATGCCTTTTCATCAGGGACCCTATCCACCAAGGCTTTGGCAACTGCCCTTTGATACTAGCAACACAAAGATGGACAAAAGTTAGGCATGAGATACAAAACCAACCACACAAAGATATTGGTATGATACTGAATTGTGTAAAAAATTCCATCCATCAGTCTCTCCGTATTTCTACTAACTGAAGCAGGAATAGAAGAAGGGTATTCCAGAAAACAGAGGTTCTAAAGTATAAGATGTGAAGAAAATGAAACTAGCATACGAAACTTACTTGGATGTATTTAACAGAGTCTCTCTCAAACGTCTCATAGGTTTGGGCTTCGAGGTTATCCATCAGAGGCTGCATTAAATAAACAATAGAAGATATTGAAGTAAGAATAGAGCATTTTCATGACAGGTTAAGGTATTATAATGAACAGGCGGAAACTAATGTTACTTATGAAGAGAGACTAACCTGCAGGGGTGCTTGCAAAAAATCCCTGTAGCCAAGCTGTGAAAAGAATAAGACAACTGTCAGAATTGAGTTTGTTTCTGCCTGCTTGCATCTCTGGTGATAAAAAAAATAGAGAGAACTGAGACAAGAGATCCAAAAAAAACGACCTCTATGCGTTCCTGTTCAGGAAGCGATTCCATTTTTTGGAACAGATAAGCCACATAGTCCAGATATGACCGCAGGGGATGTCTCTGGGTACCTGAAAACCAAAACATTTGGGAAATTTTCAAAAAATCAATGTTATACATGGAACGGCTATGCTTATAAACAGCGCCCGTGATAAATTGAACTACGAAAAAACAAGCCCCAAGGTTAACAGCTAACTGTCGGCGGACCAACAGAAAAAAAAAAAAAAAAAAAAACATTACCCTCAGTGTTAGAATTTGAAGCCTTTGGAAGATTATGAACAGGATTTCCAGAAACTACAACCTGCAATTACAAGATAGATGCTAATGAGCCCTAGGACGAGAGAACTCTATCTTCTGATTTAAAAGACGATTACATATCAAACACTTAGATATTTATTACCTGAGCAGCATGATCAAAAAATCCAGCTACTAGCTTTTGGTGGCGTTTTGACAAGCAAGGATAACCCCGAGCATTTGTTAAGAAAGACTGCACACCAAAATCAGAACCAGTTTGTAAATCACACGACTTCAAACTCGAGTTTTTAACAATGTGTCCAATGGTGAGGCACTTACATCAGTGCTTATAATGGCTGCTCTCACAGACTCTCCCATCCAGCGTCCTAGTGAGGCTTCAGAGGGTAGTGTACTCCTAGATAAATGAAATGGTGTTATATTTGCAAAGGAAAATTCCACAAAAACAAAAAAAAAACAATCAAGAGTTTCTCTGAACTCACATAACATCAAGAGCAACAGACAGCTTACTGTCATGCTCACAAAGAAGACGAAACGAATTCCACAGTTCCCAGGAATCATTCTGCATAGAAGTGAGTATATATTAAAGCCTCAATACATTCATTTGTATTTATAGGTCTAAAGGCCTATAATCTTAAGTTTGCATTAACTTTGATCCTACGTCTTACCTGACCCTCTGAGGTAGCATCCGCTGAACCACCATCAGACTTCACCAGTGGAACCCTCAGCCATAACTTCATTGAAGAATGACATTTAAACAAAACAAAAGAAAGAAGGAAAAAAATGTTAGAGCTTGATTGAAGATTCTCTTGTGAAGAAAAAGGCTTATCTTCAATAATAAAGCTTGACCGAAAGAAAGAAACTTGTAGTTGTAACCCACCTGCAAACTAGTCAGCCCTTGTAAGATCTGGTTAACACATCTTGCATAATTGGCACAGGAGGTCCCTTTAGGAGTAGGAAGAAGGCACGCCTGCAATAAAATAAACAAACATTAGCAACACGCAACAAGAAAACAACAGGGCATAACTTGAATCCAGAGATTCACAAGCACCTGTAAGGAGAGATGTGTAGCCCAAGAAATTTCTTGCTTCAGTGTGGTTTCAGAATCCTTACGCAAGACCTCATCTTCAGAATCCAAGTCAATCCACGAACTAATTTTTCCTAGAAAAATTGAAAATTAACCCTAATCAAAACCCATCATTCAAAACCAATAGAGAAGAGCAGAGAGAGAGAATCATACCAACGACATGACTGCTCCATTGAGAAGGTGCCAAGACTAAGTCAGAGCCAGAGACTGGAAGAACCTGAGTATCGGAACCGTTTCCTTCAACCAAGCTCGGTCTATACGAAGGGTTCATCTAATAACATTTTCCACAGCTCAATCAGGCAAGGGACGTGAGAATCAATGAGAAGGAAGAGTAGGAAAAGAGACAAACCAGAGGAGCAAGGACATAGTCAAAACCGCCGGTGGAGATGTGGAAGGAGAGAAGAGAAGGAACATCGTCAGAGAAATCAGTCTCAACGCCACAGTATCTCGACTCGCTCCTCTCCCATCCTCCTCTCTCTCCGAGCGGCATCTCTTCTCTCTTCTCTTAATCGAGCTAACAAGGATTGAGTGAAGTAATTGCAGATTAAGCTGAATCTGTCCTCGAGCCGACGAATAAAACGAAAGGGTTTTTGGAGGGTTTAATTTTACAGGTGTGAGTTTATATGAGGCTTCTCTAATGGGCTTTCTTATCACCAATAATTAGGCCCAATTAAGTCCGTTTATACCGTTCCAAAAGCTGCCTGGTGAACAAAATCAGAACTGTTCGAAGAATGGTAGGATTTTAACCGTTTTGTAAATAAGATGATACCACAATTAAACAGTTCTTGTTAAGAAATAAGCATCCAGCAATTCTCTTATACTTGTTGAATTTAGATTCTTAAAATGTTAAACTGGTGTGATTTGTATTTCTCCAAAATAATATGAAAACAGTGACAGATAAAACCAAATCAAAAGACTATTAAATCAAGAATCTGAGTAGATATATACAGCTTAACCATGACAATGAAACAATCTGCTCAGAGAGAGTTCATGGCATCTTTAAAAATCAAACATAAAAGAAACGATTTGTTGTTTTCCTAATGAAACAAGTAGAGGATAAAGTAAAAACCTTTCGTATAACATCCAAACACCAATAAGCAGATGCAGAATCAATCATTCTCTCAAGCATCAATCTTGACGTTCACATCCCTGGAGGAAGAGTTCCCATCACTGCTTCTGTTTTCAACTTCATCGAAATGGTCTTCACGGGCGTTATCAGCGAGCATCAGAGCGATCAGCCAGAAAAGGCAAGAGTCCAACGACACAAAGGCACCTCCACCAAGCAGACCGGTCTTAGCCGTGGGGCAAGTGGTCTCTAAGTTCCTGTGAACATTACGGGTCAAGTGAAGCTGCTCTGTAATGGTTGGCCATAGCAACAAAGACATTGCCAGTCCAGATGTCACCCTACAAGATAAAACCACACAGGCCAATTTTATGACTTAAAGTTTTTGGTATTTCAAGTTATGTATTGCTGAAACTAAGATGATAGAATAGGCTTACAAGGCAATGTTGAAGAACACAGAGAAGCTGGTGCTTTTGAACAGGACAGAGTTGGGAACAGACTTTCCCTTGTACGAGATGAACAGGGCTTTGTATCCAGCTATAGTGCAGGCAAGAAGAAACGCAGCAGAAAGGTATCCCAAGGCAACAGTTGGATCAGATGGATATTTGCAGATTATGACTCCCTTTCCGTTTATTGGAGTCCCAGACGCAGGCTATCACAAAATCCCAAATAACATAAACAAAGAAGCGCACAATCAGATAACAATTACAAATAAGAACGGCCGAGTGTATAGGCACTAGTAACCACATGAAAATGGAGTCATTGGTGAGGTCAAACAGTTGTGGGGTCATTTGTTATCAAATGTAAGATCAAACAATTGGTTTCTCTATCACTAGATACAGTTATGAATGTGACAAAGAGTAGTGCACAAGGTCATATATTAACATCTTCCATTCAGCAACATGAGCAAAAGATAGCAGAAACAATAGCCAAAAAAGCACCCTAAGCAAACAGGTAATCAAAGAGGATCACTGTTAGATTCTCCATCGTTAGATACACTTATGAAGCTGTAACAAGTGTGGTGCAGGGGATCAATCCAGCTCAAAACAATCTCAAAGAACAAATCCAAATTCCGCTATTCAGCAACACAAAGAATAAGCACAAATGGCAAGCAGAATCATCCCAAAACAAGCAGGAAATCAAAACACTATGTATACGAAAATCAAAGTTTTCTCAATTAAATGAGAACACGAAGAAACAAGTTGTTGACTTTTTTTTTACCTTCTTGTTCTCCGCGATCACTCCAAGAACAAAGGACAAGACGCCAAACGCAGAGACGATCAACGACATATGCTTCATAGTAACCGCCATTTGATCTCTTCTTCTCCGTCTACCTATATCTGACCCCAGAGATATAAAATTCGATTCAGAAAAACAAAAAACTGGAAATTTATTCGCTGGAATCGAAATCGAGCAAACGAAAAGGCGACGGAAAATCAGAAGAAGGACTCACCAAGACGACGAATCTGGAGATGGAATACAGAGAGGAGAAGTCAGAGGATAAGGCCTCTATGATTTGGGTTTTGATGCTAACTTGTCCAGTTGCACTGATAATTCGGAGTTAGCCCTAAAAAGTCTCTGCGTTAAAGATTCTGTTGACCTTTCGATTTATTAATTTCTTACTGAGCAGATATATGAACTGTAACAAAAAGATTCGGTATATTTATTTTAATTTTCCGACAAAAAGATTCAATATTTATCCTCTCTTTTTTTGTTAACAAGATTTAAATTACTTCGGTTGTAGATCATTATCTTCTTGATATTTTATGAAGATAATCAGATAATCACGTCGGTTTTCTCAAATTCCATATAGACCCCCTATCATTGTTGTTTTTACAATTTCTTATACTCGAGAGAGTATTGGATTTGAAGTTGTATGTTCACATCCAAAATTAACATTTTTGTTTGTATATAAGAAAGCACAACATCGAGAGAAAGGAATCAGGATCGCTGGATGCGTTATCCGGTCGGTGAACGATCGTGAAACACACACAAAAGTGAACAATTCACCGACCAAAATAGGCCACACCATTGGATGCTCTCTCTGTCTCTCTCTTCTACCCCGCGAGCTTTACTTGTCCTCATCACTTCTCTTTTTTCATCTGATTTTTTTTTTCTTCTTTTTGTCAACTTTTCAGCTGAATTATCATTACATTTTTTTAGTGATGCTTTTATAAGTTTTAATCCAACGAATATAAATCAAATCAAACCAACCAACCAACCAACCAACCAACCAGTCACTTTCGCTTTCAACTCTCATCACCTAAGTTAAATATTGTTGTTATCCATAACTTGAACCGGCTTTTCATACTAGTTTATAAATGGGCCGAAAATGGGCTCGATAATGCTACGAGGAGGGGAAAATTGAGTGCTTTCAATGAGAATAAATGCTTCTTCACCAAACCGTATCTGCCGACTTCCTTTCATCCTCTGTTTCACTATTACTTTCACACGGAAATAAAATTGTGTCCTTCAACTTTATTTCCAGGAGCAGCATTACGTAAGACTGACACTGCTCATCAATCTTTTTAAGATTCTTCCTTTACACCTCTGCTTGACCTCAGCCACATGCCCCTGCCTCACATCAAAACAATCTTATTAACACAGATAAAATGTAATTATTAGTTCTACAAGTTACTAATTAGATAATGAAGATAAACATAATAAGTCAACGCAAAATCATTTTCTCATAGCCGTTGCCAAATTTTGTTGTTTATCATAACAGGCGTATATATAATAATTATTTTTACATTGAGTGGTATTGTGATTAGCTAAAGCTACAAAGTAGACCAACACCTAATGGAAATTAGAGCATTAATGTTTCTCTTTTAGTTCTTTTAAAAAAAAGAATCTTATTTTAAATATTCTGCTAATTTAAGTTATTTTTTTATATCAAAGCATATACACACCTTTCAGACATTGGGACAGACAATAAAAAAGCCATTTTCGTTTATGTTCGATTTCTGCAAAGCAAAGGAAAAAAAAACAAAACATTCTCAAGTCTCACGTCTTTCACCGATTCTCATTTTTAAATCCTCGAAACCTCTTCCTTCTTCTTCTCCAAATCCACCCTAGAGAATTAAAAATAGCAATTATACTTTATACCGTATCGTTGTTTTCCATACTCAGATTGTTGAAGTAGCCAAAACCCAGCTCTGCTCTTCTTCAAACCAAAAACTTAACCACTTCACTGATTCTTACATCTGAGCTCGTTTTAAACCACAAAGCTCAGATTTTTTTGTTTGTTATTTCCTTTTTCGGTATTTTTGGTCTTTGGGTGTCGATTTATCTTCCGATTCCGATGTTGTCTAAAGGCGTTTTTACCGTCTCTTTCGTAATCACTCTGTTGTACGGAAGCTTGTTAACTGAAGTCGAAGGGATTGGTGTGAACTGGGGCTCACAGGCAAGTCATCCGCTTCCTCCGGCGACCGTGGTGAGGCTTCTCCTGGAAAACGGTATCCAAAAGGTGAAACTTTTCGAGGCCGACTCGGAGATTCTCAGCGCTTTAAGTCGGTCGGGGATTCAGGTCATGGTCGGAATCCCTAACGACTTACTCGCTCCTTTAGCCGGCAGCGTTGCAGCCGCTGAGAGATGGGTTTCCCAGAATGTCTCTGCTCATGTCTCCTCTAATGGCGTCGATATCAGGTTTGTGCTTTATACCTCACTGAAACAGCATATTCGCTTTCTTTCCCTTTTAACAAGATAAAGTTTCAATCTTTAGATTTTGATTACAGTAAGTGAGAAAAAAAATAGAAACTTTTAAGCTAATTTTGATTTGAAGTAACAAAATGTGTTGATTTGTGTTTGAATTTAGGTATGTGGCAGTTGGGAACGAGCCATTCCTAAAGGCATTCAACAAAACATTCGAGAGCATAACTCTCCCTGCTCTTCAGAACATACAGTCTGCAATCATCAAAGCCGGTTTAGCGACTCAGGTGAAAGTCACAGTGCCGCTTAACGCCGACGTGTACCAAAGCGCGTCTAACCTGCCTTCGGATGGAGACTTCAGGCCAGACATCCGCGACCTCATGATCTCGATCGTCAAGTTTCTTAGCGATAACGGCGCTCCATTCACCATCAACATCTACCCTTTCATCAGTCTCTACAACGACCCCAACTTCCCCGTGGAGTTTGCCTTCTTTGATGGAACAGGTGATCCTATAAACGACAATGGAAGAATCTACAACAACGTTCTTGATGCGAACTACGACACGCTCGTGTGGTCCTTGCAGAAGAACGGGTTTGCGAACTTGTCCATCATCGTTGGGGAAGTTGGTTGGCCTACGGATGGAGATAAGAACGCAAACATGCAGTACGCGAGGCGGTACAATCAAGGGTTTATGAACCGTCAAAAGGCTAATAGAGGAACACCTATGAGACCTGGCGCGATGGATGCTTACTTGTTCAGTCTTATAGATGAAGATGCCAAAAGCATTCAGCCTGGAAACTTTGAGAGACACTGGGGGATTTTCTACATTGATGGGCAGCCAAAGTATCAGCTGAGTCTTGGAAACGGTCCAGGGCTGATCCCGGCGAAGGGTGTGCGTCATATGGCTAAGAAATGGTGTGTTCTTGCTCCATCAGCTAATCTTCAAGATCCTCAACTGGGACCGAGCGTGAGCTACGCTTGTGATCATGCTGATTGCACCAGCCTTGGTTATGGCTCCTCTTGTGGTAGTTTGAATCTGGCGCAGAATGTTTCGTATGCGTTCAACAGCTATTATCAGGTAAGTGATCAGCTTGACAGTGCGTGTAAGTTCCCGGGTCTCTCTGTGACCACTACCAATGATCCTTCTGTTGGGAGTTGCAAATTCAAGATAATGATCAAGTCAGAGTCTTCAGATAGTGAAGCAGGTGCCATGGTGTCTTTAACGCGATCAATGGGTGTGGTGTTACTCTACTCTGTGTGTCTGTATATTCTTCTGTGAATACTGAAGAAAATTTGATGGGTTTGAATCGTTTGATTGCTATTTTTTTTTCTTTTGCAAAACTTTTGTGTTTATGGAGAAACAAAAAGATATATTGAGATTGGTGTATAACTTGCCTGTTTGATCTCTTATTTCCCCAAGAAGAGTTTGGTGTGCCCTGTCTATCTTTTGCCTCTCTTGCTTGTAGTAATCAAAGCTCACAATGACTCAAAATCTCTCCTTTCAATATGCGAATTAGACATTGCCTAACCCGAATTTTTCATATACTTTCGAAATAACAACCTTGTTAGTCAAGTAGGTTTGCTGCAAAAGAGGAGGCGATGAGGCTTCTGTGCTATGATTCTGTCCAAAAATTGATAAATCTGTTAAAATTGAGAAACAATGCTGCTTTATTACTGAATGAGAAACGAGTTACAGACGCTGAATTAGGAGATATACCAAACCAAATAACACAAAATCTCCCAAGAGGTCCCTAGACCAGTTTCCTATTCTTCCTATTCCAATGTATTCGATACACCTAATATACAACAAGACTAATCCGTTTATATCTTTGTTAGAGTCAGTGAATTAATAAAGGAGAAGCTTGGTGCGGACCTCCAGTGCCTTGAATCTGTCCACCATTGCATAACTCTCTTTAATGTGGAAAAGTGCTCACAGCCTTCTTTGGTTGTTTTACAGACTAATGCTCAATCTGCTGACAAGAAAAAAGAGAGAAGCAAATGGACATGTGAGCTACTATACAGTGCTTTCATTGTAAGACAAGGTTTATAAGAGTAAAGGAAACACCAAAAGTTACCCATTACGAGTGGTTCCAAATCTTTTAAAAGACGAAGTTGATGCTTTTGGAGATATGCTCTTGATCTGATATCTGCCTACATATAGTGGATGGTATACTTTTCACTTTCCACAGTAATTTAAAAGGATACATTTTGGCATATCAAAATGCAGCATTTTTACCTGTCTAATAGGTTCCGGAACACGGTACTTGCAGGTCATATTGACAATCTTAACCGCAGAGTCAAGTGATATGCGATGGCCAACTGATATGTATATGGGCTTCAGAGATCTCAGAGCTGGCCTAAATCCCTGTTGAAAAGAATGTTTAAAACTTGACCATGTTAACAAAACTACACAGAGAGACAGATTGAGCTTATGGACAGTAAATGTTGAGGCAAAGTCACTTACTACTCCCCACGTAAATCCGGAGTTCCCTACCAAATTGATAACTTGCTCATTCTCGTTTTCTTTGAGCTGAAGCGACCGTCTAATCTCGGATTGATTCAGACCATCCACATGGTGCAGCTAAAATGTTACAAAACCATACATTCCCACATCAACGATCAAATCGAAATGAAGGCAGAACAAAAATCATAATAAATTACAGAGCTTGAGATTCTAACAAGATCGTACGTTCTTTCCGACTCCAATAGTAGGGAGGTCTGCAAGAACACCTAAATGACACGCCAAGCCAAATCCTAGAATACATATTTAGATCCAACACCATAAATTACAGAGCTCGAGATGCATGAGAAAACTAAGGTAAACGAAGAAAGCTTGTGTGTTATATACCACGTGGGTGAAGTATTCCATTTCCATCCACCATCAGTACCTTTGTAAGAGCAAAGCAAGAGAGTTTCAGAGAAAGCGAACAAGCAGCATACTTTAAGAGTAGCCAATTGCATTAGACAAGGCAAACCCAAAACCTGAGGGTAAAAAGGATTCTGATCATCCCTCATTTTTTGCAGAAGCTGCAAGAGAACCGGAGCCTGTAACATTGAGAAAACCAATTTTGGGAACTGAGATACTTAATGAAGCAAATGAAAACAGCAGAGCAATCGCTCGTGGACACGAAGAAGAAGAAGACGAGAACCTCGCGAAAGGCAAGAAATCCAGGGACATAAGGAACATGGAGGCGGAGGAGAGAGAAGTCATGGTGGACCACACGCAGAGAAGGTAGCTCGAGAACGACGAGACAAGCGCACGCGACGGAAGAATCTTCCTTGGAAAAGCTCATGTCCACACCTCCAACGTACTTAAGCATCTCCGATCCCTGAGGCAGCTCTATTGGTGACGACAATTCCCATGGGAAGTCATCGTACGCGATCAGTTTCTTCTTCAGCCGATCCTGCTCTCTGAAAGAAATTAAACAAATCCCCTGATCGATTTGATTGCCCGGAATCGAAGTAAAATCTAATGCGACACCTACTCTGTCCACTTCTCGAGCTGAGCTCCTGACGAAGACTCGCCTGAAGCTCCTTCTACGTCCATTTCCGGAAAAGTTCAGTCGCCGGAGACAAACTCCACCGGAATCGTGTCAGTAAAACAGCGTCGTACAAGTATGGGCCTATATTAGGCCCATTTAGTGAAGTAATGGGCTAGGGTTTGTTTTTGTGAATAAACGGGTCGGGTTACATTTTAGTAGAGTCGGTTTTGCTTTGTCGTCTCCATCTACCACCTCCTCTGCTGCGTTTCTTACTCTACAACTAAACCATTTTTCGTTCCCACTTTCGATTTCTCTCGTTCTCTTCTGTAAACTTCTAATTTCCGCGATCCCAACGTCTGAATTGATCGCCGTTTCTGGGTATTTCCTAGGAAACAGAGTTTATTATGGACGGGCAAGGGCATGAACCCGAGGTCCATAATCAGACTGTTGAGGATGAACAATTGGCTGCTGCGGCGGGGGCGATTGTGTTAGCGGCGGAGACGGAAAATTCAACCGGCGGAGCTGGTGGAGAAGAAGGAGAACAACATGAAGGAGAAGAGCTGGGTGTGGATGACGAGCTTATAGACAAGGCGCAGAAGCTCATGGAAAAAATCACCTCTTCTGCTAATAACCCTAATCCTAATATCCTCCACGCCCTTAGCCATCTCCTCGAATCTCAGGAGTCTCTGTATGTCTCTCTCTCGCTCACTTTTACTCTCTTCTTAATTTCTTAATTTGTAAATTTCTTGGTTGCCTTTAGTTTAAGCTTGACGCTTACTTGTATTCGCAGGTTCTTAAAGAAGAATGGGTACTACTCCAATGACCGCGGTAATCATACCAGTGGCAAGCTGTGTAGTCTCATCCGAGTAAGTCATTTTCCATAGATTAATTCGTAGTTTTTTCTTGGGTGGGTTCTCTCTTTCTTACTCTGTTACTTGATTCTACAGGAAAATGATGAGTTCTTTGAATTGATTTCCTCAAATTTTCTATCTGAGAATACTTACTCAACGGCGGTGAAGGCAGCCTCTGCAAGGTTGCTAATGAACTGTTCGCTTACTTGGATGGTAAGAAGTTACGACCTTCCTTGCTCCTTGACCTTACGTTTAGCTCTTCGGTTGGTTCATGACGCAATTCCTTTTTTTTTTATCAGTACCCTCATGTTTTCGACGATGCTGTTACGGACAATTTCAAAAATTGGGTCATGGAAGATGCAGTCAAGTTTCCCGTTGAAGACTCTGGCAGGAAAGAAGCCTCAGATTCCGAAATGTTAAAGACTTATTCTACAGGTCTTCTTGCTCTCTCTCTGGTGAGGTATTGATTAAACTCTCACAACTTGTCGTCTCTTTTGATTTTTGTATTTTTTTTGGCGCCCACAACTGAAATAAAAAATTTATTCTTTTTGGTCTGATCGAGAAAAGCCGTGGGCAATTAGTTGAAGACGTCTTGAAGTTAGGACTATCTACTAAGCTTATGCATTATCTTCGAGTACGAGTTATTGGAGAGCCAAGCACAAGCCGTAGAGATGCGCCTCACACAGCTGAGGTCAAACATGTGTCCTTAAAAACGAAAGAAGAAGGTCGAAGTAGGGTGCGGAAGGTTGTGGATACAGTTGAAGGCGATCGTGTTCTTGACATAGACTCCGGCAGAGAGATGGGACAATCTGATGTGTGGTCTGAAGGCGAATTGGAAATGGATGGAAGCGAAAGATGTAATGTTTCAGGTGTTGTTGATTGTAAAATGAAACCTGGAGATGACAATAGTGGAAGAGAGGACCCCCCAAAACCCAGACTGAACCGCTCAAGATCCCAGGGGAGAGGAAGGGTTCACGAAGGTGCAACTGATGCAGAAACTCTCTTGGCATCTCCTAAATCAGGTCGTCTGGTTGTCAGAGATAGAGATCCATCAAAAAGATTAGATGTCAGAAATGCAGATAGAAAGAAGTCTGACACTGTGGAGATAGAAAGAGAGGAGAATGATGAGTGCTTTCAAGGTTGCGTAATAGGAACCATAAACATAACTGATCTAGTAAAGCGTGCAGTTGGAGCTGCTGAAACTGAAGCTAGAGCTGCCCATTTTCCTCCGGACGCTGTTAAAGCAGCTGGCGATCATGCAGCATACCTTGTTAAAACTGCTGCTTTGGAGGCATGTTTTTTTAGCTGTTTGTGATTGTATTTCATTTCCTTAATGATTATCGGGTGCAGGTGATCTGATATTTATATGGCTTATTTCTTTCTTTTATCTTATCCAGGAATTCAGTTCTTCTGGTAGTGAAGAAGCTGCTGTATCTGCTGCTACTCGTGCAGTTATAGATGCCGATAATGCTACTGAGGCTTTAAGGTCAGTCATGTTATTCCATCGTCGATATCATTGCTGTTTACTGTTTAGCTCTGGTTGTTTAGGGCTTTAACTCTGCTAATTTGTTGGTGGCAGAAATCCTACTTGTGTTAACGCTGAGCAGACTACAGATTTGAGCAGTGTGGAAACAGACGCAATTGAGGATGTTGGAGAAGTTTCACTTCCGGATATGGAATCGTTGGCTCAGTTACAGGAAAAATATTGCATCCAGTGCCTTGAAACACTGGGAGAATATGTGGAGGTGCTCGGGCCTGTACTCCATGAAAAAGGTGTTGACGTATGCATTATGCTGTTGGAACGTACATCCCAATTTGATGATAGTTCTGCTCTGTCTCCTTTGTTACCTAATGTGATGAAGTTAATTTGCGCTTTGGCTGCGCACCGGAAATTTGCTGCAATGTTTGTTGACCGGGGTGGCATACAAAAATTACTTGCTGTTCCAAGGGTTACTGAGACCTTTTATGGTCTCTCATCTTGCTTATACACCATAGGCTCTCTTCAGGTAATAACAATAGCAAACTTATACGGCTTCCAATGCAATTTTCGTTCACCTGTTATCTCTGTATCTCCTTATCCGGCTTCTTCTTACCTTCAAAATTGATCTCAGGGTATAATGGAGCGTGTCTGTGCACTTCCAACAGAACTCATACGTCGAGTGGTTGATTTAGCTATCGAACTTCTAGAGTGTTCCCAGGATCAAGCAAGAAAAAATTCTGCTTTATTCTTTGCTGCTGCGTTTGTCTTCAGAGCCATTTTAGATGCATTTGATAAAGATAAAGATAAAGATACTAGTAAAGATACTAGTAAAGATACTAGTTTGCAGAAACTCCTTGCAGTACTTAAAGATGCAGCCTCAGTTAGAACAGGTGCTAATTCAGACCGATCAGCTCCGGAAGTCATGACGTCTTCAGAGAAACAGATGGCTTTTCACACCTGTTTTGCCTTGCGCCAATATTTTAGAGCTCATCTTCTTTTGCTTGTGGATTCCATCCGTCCTAGCAAAAGTAACCGAGGTGGTGTAAGGGCTGTCTATAAACCCCTTGACATCAGCAATGAAGCTGTAGATGCCGTCTTCGCTCAGTTACAAAAGGATAGGAAGTTGGGTCAGACCTTCGCTAAAACTCCATGGATTGCTGTCAACAAATTTTTGGAGTCGTCTGGACATGTTACCATGTTGGAACTATGTCAGGTATGTAGCATTTTACTTTCCACAGGTACTTTGTCTTGCGACCATGTATTTACGTTATGGTCACATGCGCAGACTCCACCGGTAGACCGTTATCTGCATGATCTACTTCAGTATGCTTTTGGTGTACTTCACATTCTTACATCTATACCTGAGGGCCGCAAAGCAATTGTGAATGCCACACTCAGTAACAATCGTGCTGGCATTGCTGTCATTCTGGATGCAACAAATATTTCTAACAGCATAGTGGATCCTGAGGTCAGCAGTCCGCTTCTATCCCTTATTTATATGAGTTTGGTCTTTCATCTTCCCGCTTCTCATTGGTACTTTCATTCTTAATGTTTTATTTGCTATTGCAGATCATACAGCCTGCACTAAATGTTCTAATCAATCTGGTATGCCCACCACCATCATTAACCTATAAGCCGACAACATCTTCAGTTGGGAGCGGAAGAATTTACCTAGGAGCAGGAGCTGGTTCTGCTGGTCTTTCTGCTAAGTTGGAGCAGGTCTATCGTCAAGCACGTGAAGCAGTGCGTGGAAATGATGGTATAAAAATTCTCTTAAAACTTCTTCAGCCCAGAATATACGTGAATCCCCCTGCTAGCCCAGATTGTCTACGGGCGCTGGCTTGCAGGGTACTTCTTGGTCTGGCTAGAGATGATACAATTGCACACATACTGACCAAACTTGAGGTAGAATAGCAATTTTCTTTTCTCAGTTATCTTCATATCTTTTTCATTTCTCAGAAACATTTGATGAAGTTGAGCAGGCATCATAGGTGACAGATACTGACTTTCCAAGTATGGTTTCTAGGTTGGTAAGAGTTTATCGGAACTTATTCGAGATTCAGGTGGTCAGTCAAGTGGAACAGATCAGGTCAAATGGCAGTCTCAACTTGCTCAGGTGGCGCTTGAGCTAATAGGGGTAATCATCTGAGTTGATTTATTTTTCATAAGTCATTAGTGTTTATTTCCTTCCTTGTTTCTTTGTTGCAGTTTTGCAGACGATCTCAATTGTGTTTTTATATGTGCTTGCAGATAGTGACAAATTCTGGGCATGCGACTACACTAACAGCCAGCGATGCTGCTACTCCAACATTGCGGCGCATTGAAAGAGCAGCCATTGCAGCAGCTACACCTATAACATATGATTCCAAGGAGCTTTTGCTCCTTATCCATGAGCACCTCCAGGCATCAGGTCTTGGTGAAACTGCTTCATCACTGTTAAAAGAGGCTCATTTAGCTCCTCTATCTTCGTTGGCTCCCCCTTGTTCAATTGCATATCCCTCTACACAGGAGATGGCTACGCCCGTAGCTCAGCAACAATGGCCCTCTGGCCGTGCTAACAGTGGATTTTTCTCCAGCAAACCCGAAGTCAGTGGATTTTCCACCAGCAAACCCGAAGTCTGTGCACAATGGCCCTCTGGGCGTGCTAATGGTGGTTTTTTCCCCAGGAAACCCAAAGTCGATGCACATGACGAAGATCCTAGCTCGAGAGGTAATGCAGCTCCATCCGCAAAGAAAAAACAGTTGACTTTTTCACCTGGCTTTAGTTCGCAGTCACGAAAGCAATATTTTCCCCGTGACGCTCAACCTCAGTCCACGCAGAGATTAAATAGTAGTTCAAATCCAGATCCTGCTTGTTCAAATGCTTCAGAAGCTGATGCCGATGCTCAACTTAAGACCCCGACTTCCTATCTGAGAAAACGGAAGTCGTCTGAACTTAGAGACCACCCAGAGTTCTCAAATTCGGCAAAGAGAATGAATTTGGGAGAGTCAGGACCACGATCTCCGGCTTGTCCAACCACGACTTCCTTACGTAGGTATCCCACCATTGCGGATGGTTCAGGTATCCAAACACCAGCTCCAGCTTCAGATGTCAACCAACCTGGGAGCTCCAGACTGGGCCAGATGACACCTGGTTCCCAGCTAAATGTTGCAAACGATCCCCAACCTTCGATTCCGGAACGGTTAACACTAGACTCCCTTGTGGTTCAGTATTTGAAGCACCAACACAGGCAGTGCCTGGCTCCAATCACAACTCTTCCCCCTGTGTCTCTCCTACATCCTCATGTCTGTCCTGAACCTAAACGGTTACGAGAAGCTCCACTGAACATCACTGGCCGCATTGGCACCCGTGAGCTTAAAAGTTTCTATGGTGGAGTCCATGGGAATCGCAGGGACCGTCAGTTGATTTTCAGCAGATTTAAATCTTGGAGATCTTGCCGGGATGAGAATGCACTCTTAACATGCATTTCACTTCTTGGAGGTACTAATCATTTAGCAGTTGGTAGTCATGCTGGAGAAATCAAGATCTTTGAAGCTGGCAGCGGTACCTTGCTTGAGAGTTTCTCGGGTCACCAGGCTCCGGTTACACTTGTTCAGCCATATGTCTCTGGTGATACTCAGTTGTTGCTTTCTTCGAGCTCCAGTGATGTGCAGTTGTGGGACGCCTCTTGTATACTTGGTGGGTCTAAACACTCCTTTGATGGATGCAAGGCTGCAAAATTCAACCACTCTGGGCTACATTTTGGAGCGCTCTCTTGTGAAGCATCAAAAGATGTTCTTCTATATGACGTACAGACCTGCAAGTCTATTTTGAAACTCACTGACACAGTCACTTCTTCACGGAGCAATCCCTATTCTCTTGTACACTTCAGCCCTTGTGATAATCTGATATTGTGGAATGGTGTTCTCTGGGACATCCGTAAACAAGAGCATATCAATCGGTTTGATCAATTTACTGATTATGGCGGCGGTGGTTATCATCCCTCTGGGAACGAGGTAATGAACAATTTATATTACTCTTGAAGCTCAATCCTGTTTATCTGTTACAAGACCAAAGCTTTGAAACTCTTTTGGCTTATCAATCTATATCTTGTTTGTTATTGCAGATCATCATCAACTCAGAGGTCTGGGATCTGAGAAACTTCAGGCTTCTTCGAAGTGTACCATCACTAGACCAGACAGCTATTACGTTCAACTCCGGGGGTGATGTGATATACGCAATGCTGAGGAGAAACATCGAGGATGTCATGTCTGCTGTTCACACACGCCGTGTGAAGCATCCGTTGTTTGCTGCTTTCCGCACCCTTGATGCGATCAACTACTCTGACATTGCCACTATACCCGTGGACCGGTGTCTTCTCGACTTTGCCACAGAACCAACAGATTCTTTCCTTGGGCTGATCACAATGGAAGATCAGGAAGACATGTTTTCCTCGGCCAGGGTGTATGAGATTGGTAGGCGGAGACCAACAGAGGATGACTCTGATCCCGACGATGATGATGAGACAGAGGATGAAGACGAAGATGATGAAGATGACGATGACTTGGACCGCATTCTGGGACTAGGTGGAGATGATAGCGACAGTGGAGATGATGACATCGAAGATATTGGGAGCGATATGGATGATGAAGAAAGAGATATGTTCCTCAACGCTAGTGCTGGCTTGATGGAATTAATATCTGAGGGCGAGTATGAAGACGATGACCACGATGACGATGATGATGATGATGATGGTGATGAAGACATAAGCAGTGGCGAAGAGGAGGATTATCTAGAGTTCTAGACAACATTACGTTTTTCTGTTCTTTTTTTGGTTGATCTGTAAGATGGTATATCAATATCCAAAGTTTTGATGATAAGTAGTTGTATTTTTCTTCTCTTGATTTTTTTTATGATCACTAACAGTTATAAAAGAAACCGATTCATTATCATGACATTAAAATCCTGATTTCTCTTGGCACACATGAAAAGACAAACATGCATCTCCACTACCACATACATGAACAATCAATTCAAGGAAAACTAAACCAAACACTTCAGACAGTGGCAGTGTCGCACGTACATGTTTCTTTTCAATACAAAAATCTAGAAAATCATTAGTCTAAAATGGTTGGGTTACTTCTCCTATCTTGGGAAAAGAGATACAATCGGATATCATAGATACACACACACAAAACATACATATATATCTAAAGCCCTTCTTACTTACTCTCCTTCTAGCTCCTCTTTTATGTTCTCTTCTCTGTTTATTCCTCTTCTCTCTCATCTCTCTCTTTAGCTTCACAAGAGATTAGTCGATTGTCATTGGCTGCGTCATGCAACATCTGAAACGTGCTTTCCTCACAGTCGTCATTATCTCAGTCTCAGCCGCCTCGAGAAGATTGACAATCTCTGCAAAACAAGGACGCACTTCAGGGTCCGCATCCCAGCAACGTGTCATGATCTCTCCAAGCACAGGCAGACAATCCGCTGGCACTGTCGGACGAACCCCTCGGTTAACCACTGCAAACGCAGCTTGAACCGCTGTCATGTTCTGAAACGGCAACAGACCCGTTATCAACTCCCACAGCACGATTCCAAAACTATACACGTCCACTTTCTGAGTGTAGGGTCTGTGCTGGATCATCTCTCTGCATCAATCAAACACACAAGAACATAACTAGCTGACATTTCATTAAGGTTATAAAAGAACAAGTCAATGAACTTACGGAGCCATCCATCTATAAGTCCCAGTCTCTGGTGTCATCCCTTCAGTCTGAACTTCAATCCTCGCAACGCCGAAATCAGCAACCTTGATGGACCGATCAGCTGATATGAGGAGGTTATCCGACTTGAGATCACGGTGTATAAAGTTGCGCTCGTGGACGTAAGCCATACCCCTCGCAACATCCAGCGCCTGCTTCACAGCCAGCTTCAACGGCACAGCTCGGTTCTGTCTCTTGGTCAAAAACTGTCTAACCGAACCTCCTTTAGCATACTCAGTCACAATGCACCACACCATCGGTTTAACACAAGCTCCGATAAACCTAACGATGTTCGGATGCTTCAGATACGAAAGCATAGAAACCTCCTGCTGAAACTGCTGCTCCAGCGCTTGTGCCTTCTCAGGGCTGTTCTCTGGCCTCTCGAGAAGCTTAATCGCCACATCTTCTCCGTTGTAAGTCCCTTTGTATAACTTACCGAACGCTCCTTGCGCGAAAGCAGGACCCATGTGAAGCTTCCTCAGATCTATCGTCCACTCTTCGTAGTTCGCAAGTCCTTGTGTCGGATAGCTACTGTCCATCAACGCTTGCGCTAATGCGTCGTCGTTGAGCGCGTGCGTGACTCTCCCGGGACGAAACACGCTTTGTCCAACGGAGAGAGAGTAGACGTGGCGCATAGGCTTTAAACCGGGATGGCCAATGAGAGCGTCGCTGGAGCCAACGCTACTGTTGTCCACGGACATTGACACTGATCCTCCGGCGTTACTTGTCTGCATACTGTCCGTTGACATGTTTGTTCCTTCCTCGCCGAGCTTTTGGTAAAAGTCTTGTGTGAATGCATAGTAGTTGTTGTCGTTGTTGTTGTTGTTGTGATTGCCTAGATCGAACTTTGGTCCTTCGAGCATCTTTTATAATCTCGTGTTTACGTGTTATGTATGTATGATGAAGTTGCGAGTCACATGTAGATCTCTTTCAATCACTTCAAACAATGAACCTAGAAGCAAAACGATACAATAGTCAATAAAAGAGACAAATCGAGCAATCTGTATTAAAACTAAGGATGCTTAACACCATCTACGTCCTAAAAATAGAAACATTCATGAAATTAAAAGAATGAAGATTTTGGTGAATTGAGCTGAGAAACCAACAAAAAAGATTCATTTTCCACAGATCCGATGGTTACATGGAGAGATGAGCTATAAGAGGAAGTCATGGTTTACCTAGAGCTTCATAGGCTCCAAAACTGATGGATATGAGCTGGAAGACATGAAAGGAACACGAAACCCTTGACTTGGGAGTAGTGGATAAGTAGTGAAGGATCGTAAGGCTGATCGAGAAATCAAAAACCTCCCAAGTAATCAAATCGAAATCTAAATCTAAAAGCCTTACTTCCGATCGAATATAGAGCTAGAGCCGAGAAACCTAAAGAAGAGGTGGAGGAGGAAGAGGAAGAAGAAGGAAGAGTCGTCAGTCGTCGCTTCCCATTTACTTTTCCACACTCCGATTTTCCGATTTTCCTCTTTCTTTCTTCTTTTATTTGTTTTGTTTTTTATTTAATTTTGGTCCGTCCTTTGCTGGCAAATTCGTTTTCTTATTTATTGGGACAGCTTTGTCCGAAAGAAAAAAGATTATCGGGACAGCTACCAAGCCACACTCTCTCCAAGAGAAAGTGTTCCATACGCTCTTGAATATGCGGACACGTGTCCCACTCGCCGTGTCATTTCGCAGCGGATGATTCGTCGTCGTATGAGGCGGCGCGTAGTATATCCTTCAAGCTACGAGCAACAGTCTTTTTGTTTGCTTCGTTAATTTGGGCTCAAAATAACAGATTATGGGCTCTCGGCCCAAACAGGCTGTAGACAAAAATATTGGTCAAAAGTTAAAATTTTATTTTGTTTCTTCACAGTTTATGCTCTAGCTGCCTCCTAGCGATATACCATCAAGTTTAGGGTTTCATTTTTCAGTGACCTGTTCATTTGAGGAGCTATTGAAATCGAACCCTTCGAAGGAGCCCAAATGTCGTCGGAGCCTGAGATTTCGTCGTCTTCGACCTCCGCGCCGGAGCAATCTGGAGAGAACATCAGCAAGAAAGCAGCAAAGAAGGAAGCCGCGAGACTGGAGAAGTTGCGCCGCAAACAGGAACACGAAGAAGCTGCGCGTAAGACATCTTCTCTTTCTCTTGAGGATGAATCCTTTACTAGGAACTACGGCGACGTGACTCTTACCGAGTTACAGTCAACGGAGGATCCTAGAGCCGGAAAGTGGAGAGAGGCTATCGAGGGAAAGAAATTGACCGATTTGAGCTGTTTGGTGGAAGAGACGGTGGGATCAGAGGTTCTGATCAGAGGCCGAGTGAACACGAATCGCCAGAAGTCTAGCAAATTAGGTTTCCTGATCTTGAGGCAAAGTATATTCACGGTGCAATGCGTGGCTACACAATCGGAGGAGACGAAAGTGAGCGTGAACTTTATCAAATACCTCAAGCAGCTTAGTAACGAATCTGTTGTCGATGTCATCGGTGTCGTCGTCAAACCCAAGGAAGAGGTGAAAGGAACGACGCAGCAGGTTGGTTTCCTCTTCTTCCTTTTCCTCCTCCCAATTCGATTGATGATTTAACTGTGACATGAAAACACACTAACTCTTGTTTAATCGCATCATCGTAGGTTGAAATCCAAGTGAGAAAAGCTTACTGCCTCAGCGGTGCCATGCCACAGTTACCACTTCTTATCGAGGATGCTTCCCGAAGCGAAATAGAGATTGAGGTAGTCTAATGATTTAAGATTTGGAGATTAGTCTGTGTTAGCTGGTTCAGTAGCTGTATTGTGAGAATTCTGATAGTTTTGTGTTCTTCTGGTTAATTCTATGAAGGTTTATGCTAATTCATAAGAGCTGTTGTCTGCATGATTGTTGCAGGCTGGGTTATCTGGAGCCAAAGCCAATCAGGATACACGTTTGAATAACAGAGTGATCGACCTCAGGACACCGGCTAATCAAGCCATTTTCCGCATTCAGGCCCAAGTCCAAAAGGTAAGCTCTCTTCTGAAGCATTTGCTATGCAGCATTGTGGATTTTATCATTTGTGAGCCTTGTTATTGTATGCTTTGAGATTAGGATACGATTTGTTATTATAGATATGTGTTAGCAGAACTGTTCTAAAAGCAAGTTTGATCATTGTGTAGGCGTTTAGAGAATTCTTAGATGCCAAGGATTTTGTTGAAATCCACACACCGAAACTGATGGCTGGTAGTAGTGAAGGAGGTTCTGCTGTATTTAGGCTGGAGTACAAAGGGCAGCCTGCTTGTCTGGCTCAGTCTCCTCAGCTTCACAAGCAGATGGCGATTTGTGGTGACTTGCGACGCGTCTACGAGGTCGGTCCTGTTTTCAGAGCTGAAGACTCCTTCACTCATAGACATTTGTGTGAATTCGTTGGTCTTGATGTGGAGATGGAGATTCAAAGCCACTATTCTGAGGTAAGACTGTTCGTTTTAAAAAAGTGTTATCTCATTTCTGTTATGCTGGTGCTAATATTTCTTGTTTGTGCAGATAATGGATATTGTGGATGAGTTGTTTGTGTCCATATTCACTAGAGTGAACGACAGATGCGAAAAGGAACTGGCTGCTGTTGGAAAGCAGTTCCCATTTGCACCTTTGAAGGTGACAATGCACTCTTGTTAGTAAACCGAGTATTGTTGTATTTTATTGGATTCTGATGATTGGCATTACACTTGCAGTTTCTTCCAAAAACATTGAGGCTAACATTTGCAGAAGGGATTCAAATGCTTAAGGTATGACTGGTCCTTTTGCATTCGTCATGTTGAGTTATTTGAATTGAATATATCAATAATAATTGGTAATCTGTGATGCGTTGACAGGATGCTGGTGTGGAGGTTGATCCTCTTGGAGATCTGAATACAGAATCTGAGAGAAAACTTGGGCAGCTCGTTCTTGAAAAGTACGACACAGAGTTCTACATGCTACATCGCTATCCTGCAGCAGTTAGGCCATTCTACACTATGCCATGTGCAGACGATTCTCGCTACAGCAACTCATTCGATGTCTTCATCAGAGGTGCATCTTTTAGTTTTTTTTTGGTTTATAGTACCTTATCAGCTATTATGTATGTTGCCACACATTTTGATACTGAATTTGCGGTTTTATTTTAGGGGAGGAGATTATATCTGGAGCTCAACGTGTCCATATCCCAGAGTTCTTGGAGAAACGTGCAGGAGAATGTGGCATTGATGTCAATACAATAAAAACATACGTCGATTCATTCAGGTAAACCAGAAAGTGGACCAGTTTGGTTCCTAGTATTTGGTAGTCAGAGCTGGACGATGGCTAACGATAATAATGTTACAGGTACGGTGCACCTCTTCACGGTGGATTCGGAGTGGGGCTGGAGCGAGTGGTGATGCTCTTCTGTGCCCTCAATAACATCCGCAAAACGTCCATGTTCCCTCGTGACCCTCAAAGGCTCGCTCCCTAGATACCTTTTTCAACTTCAAAGGCTAAAGCGTGGATAAATTGTCAGACTCTACTGATATCTTTCTCATGAAGCTTTTTGAGAGTTTTAAAGGGATTATTTTCTTGCTGCCAGATTCTTTGTGCAAGTGAATCTTGATTTAGTTCTGTGATGCTTATGTTTCTTTCACGTTACCGAGTAAACTAAAGCCTTTCTCCCGACATTTTTGTTGAGAATTGATTTTTAATGAAGAAATATATGTTCCTCTAATGCTGTTTCTTTTCTGTATATATTATGTTCTTTTATCAAGGTTTTGCTTTACCACTACAAAAATTCATGAGTTCTGGTAAAAGAAAATAAAAGGAAACAGGAAGGCTTCATTACTCTTAAGTCTAAAACTCTAAACAGACACAACCATGCAAAACTGGAAGTCTGGAACCCGAGTGATATGAATTTGTACTCCTGTGAGATGAATCATTATGCTGAGTTAGTTTGTGTTATTTATTAACAAAGGTTCAAGAGCTCTGTTGTGTGACTGAAAAGAGGATACATATTTCAAAAAGCTTTAGTTTAGTGCCAAAAATTAATGGAATGGATGTATTGACTAGTGTTCAAAGCTGAGAAGATCAGATATTTGTCTTAGTAGTAACAGATACGAGACAAGAAGGCTCAACTTTGTTACTCAGACTGAACCAGCCATTATAAGATGTGAAATGGAACCGAATCTCATCTTGCTGTAGATCTTGCACTCATGGATGTGTGATAGTTCGTACTTCTATGTTTCCTGTAAGATGTATAAACATCATCATACTGAGTTGGTTCGTTGGGATCAGCTGTTGCTCCAAGTCCCAATCTCCCAGATGAGCTCTTCTTATCGGTGCTTCCATCCGCATATGTTCCTGTCTCAGGGTCCACTTGTAGGTTTGGAGGTGGGGGAATGCAGGCACCTCCTTTCCGCTGTGGACTATCCCGCTCGTAGTCCTCATAGTCGTCTTGCGATTCAGATCCCATGGGACCTTCACTCGGGTTGACCTCACCAATCTTCTTGAAGAACTTTGATACCATCTCGAGTACTTGAGACTGAGGTATATCAGATGGTGGTATGACGGTTGGGATATCAAGCGGGCTCAATGGGGAATAAGGCACGCCACTACCGACCTGCATCTTTCTGACCATCCCAGGGATCAGACCAGGAGGAAAGAGAGGATAAGGAGGCGGCTTCTCAACAGCAGGTGGTTGTGCTGGAGGTGGAACAGAAGGTATGGAACCGGGGAAGCCAACAGGATGCATCACATTTGGGATAAACTGTTGAGCTGCGACCGGGTTACTGGTCAGATGCTCTAAAGGAACATTACTGCTTGGTGGCTGTTGCAGCATTCCTGCAAGTGGAGAAAAAGTAAAAGAAACTGTTGGTGTCTGGTCAAAACTACACCAAATTCATAGGTCGAGTTATGTTTTCTGTTTCTATCACGGAAGAGCAGGGAGTAAGTACCTGTATGTTGTAAGGAGTTTGCTGCTACAATGGGTAAACGAGAAAAGGTATTTGCAGGTGCTCCGCTTTTCATCTCTTTATCAATGGAGGAGATGGTATCTTGATCAAAAACCTCCTTAGAAGCCCAAAACTGCAAAATCTTTTCCAGGCGTGACTGGTTCTCTTCCTTGTTTTGTGGAAAGTGGTAAATCCTCCCTAGCATGGAACCCAAAACAGGTCTGAAAGCAAGGGCTTCGTTGTCAAACTCGTGCAAGTTTGTCCTCCGCTGCAAACTACGTTGAAGGAAGCAAAACGTCAGTGGCAATAAACGAGACAGACAATAGTAAGGTAGAAGCATCATAAAGTTGCTAAACAGATATATATCAAATGAACCAAAATTTGAAAGCATGGATTCCTAATAAGCTAGAATAAACGAAATAACAAAGACTATAACAGAAATCAGTGATTTAGTTTGAGATACCTGTCAAAGAGAATGTCATTAGCTAGATAAACGATGTGCATCTGTCGATCAGAATCATCCATTGCAAACACCCTGTCTCTAAGTGCCTCAGCTAGTGCTGGTGCAAAGGGAGATCTCTGCATGAACCAAATCTTGGCACTTTTGATAGACTCTTTTGTGCCATTGAGGTTGGCCAAGACACCATTAAGTTCCATCCCAACATCAGCAGGGAGTGGACCAGAAAGACCTCTGAATGCATGAGTCGACTGATCAAACTCAGGACGAGCATGAGGCACAAAAGGATGATGAGGTTGCAGCTGCTGGTGGTCATGGAACGGTGGGAAAGGAGGTTGGCGAATTGGCGGAACTCCCAATGGACCAGGCACATTGTTCACTGTAGGGCTCATCATGGGATTTGGCGGATGATGTATCATAGGCATAGAAGCTGACGGAAACGGAGGATCAAAAGGTCCTCCAGGAGGATGCATGGAGAGAAACTGCTTATACCGGTAATAACCATGGCCTTCACCCCCAAAGAGAAACGCATAATCAGGATTATCCTTCTGTCTATCACGCATCATAGCCTCAAACTCTGGACCGTTCTTAACCGAATACTCAACTAGCTTATCGATTCGCTTCTGCAACTCAGGGTCAGCTGGAGGAGGAGGAGGAGGAGCTGAATCATAAGGTCCAGGGAATGGAGAAGGAAGGTGATGTGGAGGTAAATGTTGACCAAACATCTGTGGGTGAGGAGGAGGGTGATGAAGTTGCTGCTGCTGCTGCATAGGATGCTGCTGGTAAGGGAACTGCTGCATAGAAGGATGAGGAGGCATGAAACCAGAAGCGTTCATTGGTGGTGGTGGATATTGTTGATGTTGTGGATGGAATCCGAATTGCTGCTGTTGTTGTTGCTGTGGGAAGTTTGGGACTTGTTGCTGTTGCTGAGGATACGGCAATCCTGAAGACGCAGCGTAATCGTGCTGCCTTCGATCCATTTATAAACGATGAAACAGTTTGAGCTCTAGAGATTCAGCTACTGTGCGTTCCTGAGGAAAGCAGAAAAAAAACAGAAGCTTTCGAAATTGGTCAAATCAATCAACGCAATCAAACTAATCAGTATCTACGCCAAAGAGAAACATCGAGCTAGAAATTATCGAAATTTGAAGAGTCTAACAACAAAGCGACATCGATTAAGAATCACCAACCTAACCGGAAGAAACTTCGAGAAAGTGTAAGTCAAAATTGGAGAGAGCGAGATAACAATCTGAGAAAATATTCGAACCCGATGGAGCAGAAGCTAAACTTAGCTGAAGAAGGAGAAGAAGGAGAAGAGAAAGCAACGAAAGAGACCTTATTTGGGCCACGAAAATCGTACCGGGTCGAATTGATCCTGACCCGGCTAGACCCGACCCGAATTATAAGCAGATAAACCTCAGTGAGTAAACCCTTAAGAGTCATGAAATAATTTTCTTTACCAGAAATCTCCTCCGCCATTAGCGAAATCTTTCTTCTTCTTCAGCTGGATGGATTTATGAACAGCAAAGGAAGCAGTCGTGGGACGATTTGAAACTTATCGAATCAAGCAGACTCTTCTCTTCTCAATGCAGAGAACCATTTCACTTGCGGCTGCTAAGTCTTCTTCTTCGACTTCAGCACTCTCTCTTCGTCCTCTCATGGCTAAGGTTTGTGTTTGAATTTTCATTTCGGATTACCGACTTTTAGATTATCGATTCAAATCTTTTCACTTTCGTCCTTGATGAAATGAAGTCCAATTCGTTTCAATTCTTCGATTTCTGCTCTGTTTGAAAAATCATCACCTAGAACTCATTGAGATTCTGGCGATTACTTGCAGTTGCAGTGCAGGGCGATTCAGAATTTCCCAGGCTCATCTTCCTCTTCAATAGTACGGGTGGATAAAGTGTTTAGAAATGTGTGCCAGCTTCAGTTTAAAAGGGAAAATGCAAGTTGTTTTAAGTTAGCTTGCGCACTTCCTTCGCATCTAAGGCCTCTCAGTTCTGTTAGTTATGCAGCGCATTGGAGAACTTCGAGTTTAAGGTCGTTTGGAAATAGTTTCAGTCCGTTTCTGGGGAGATGTTTTTCTCAAGTCCCGAATACTGGAAATAAGGATAAGGTTGTTGGTGGTGATGGAAAGGCTGGTGGTGTCAAAAAGTTTAATAAGAAGTGGAAGAAGCATAAAGTTATGGCATCCTCAGAAGTTGAATTGGTGGCTTCTACTGAACCAGTTAGTGGCGTCAAGGTGGACCTATCAAGTACAGCTTCACCTCTTAGCAATGGTAAGCTAGCCTCTACTGTCAAACCAAGACGGCGTCCAAAGAGCAAGAAAGTCGAAGATAAATCTTCTTCAACTGTATCGGCTTTGGAGGTGGCAAAAAATCCGTCGGTGGAGGGGCCCAATAAGAAGTCGAAGAAGCATAAGGTCTTGGCTTCTACTGAACCAGTTACTGGAGATGTTAGCGGTGGGATCAATGCGGAACTATCAACCGAAGCTTCACCTGCTAGCAATGGTAAGGAAGCCTCTACTGTCAAACCAAAACGGCGGCCAAAGAACAAGAAAGTCGATGATAAGTCTCCTTCAGCGGCACCAGTTTTGGAGGCGGTCTCTGTGGAAGAGAGTTCAAAAAGCGTTCCCAAGCCAAAACGTTCTGGTTCTGGAAATCGGAAGTCTTCATCTGCAAAGGTATTAAACTTTTTAAATTTTTGGGACATAACAGTTATAGCCTTGCTTATTTTACCTAACAGTACAGTTCTCAGAAGGAGGTGGTTAAAAATCCCGTTGTAGAGGGGTCCAAAAGCTCTGCTTCATCGAAATCCAAGTTGGAGCCTCAACCCATGAAAAACAGCATAGAGCATCGAGGTCAAAATGCTTCTAAACCGCTTTATCCGCCAAGTGGAAAATCCGTCGTTGTCGTGGAGTCGCTCACAAAAGCAAAAGTTATTCAGGGATATCTCGGTGACATGTATGAGGTTTTGCCAAGTTATGGTCATATCAGGGACCTGGCCTCAAGGTCTGGTTCAGTGAGGCCAGATGACGATTTTAGCATGGTTTGGGAGGTTCCATCTTCCGCCTGGACTCATATTAAGAGCATAAAGGTGGCACTAAATGGGTATGGATTCTTACCTGTTAAACTACTTTTAAAAAATCCACAGTTACTGTTATCATTTATTCCCTATTTGAGTATAGTTTCCGGGTGTGTCGTTGTGCTGTCTAGCTATTGAGATATATGACTGCTTGTGAGCTACGTTTTTGTTGCTGTGCTTTTAGCTCATTGTGTTTACCTTATTCCTCAGAGCTGAAAATCTGATTCTTGCGTCGGATCCAGATCGTGAAGGAGAGGCAATTGCCTGGCACATCATTGAGATGTTGCAGCAGCAGGGGGCCTTACATGAGAGTATGACAGTAGCAAGGGTTGTTTTCCATGAGATAACTGAGTCAGCAATAAAAAGTGCACTTCAGTCCCCACGAGAAATTGACGGGGACCTGGTACACGCATATCTTGCACGGCGTGCTCTTGATTATCTGATCGGATTTAATATTTCACCACTACTTTGGAGGAAACTTCCGGGTTGCCCTTCAGCTGGGAGAGTCCAGTCTGCTGCTTTGGCTCTTTTATGTGATAGAGAAAGTGAAATTGACGGATTTAAGCCTCAGGAGTACTGGACCGTCGGAATCAAAGTGCAAGGGAATGATAATTCAGCCACTTTTTCAGCTCACTTGACCAGTTTAAATTCGAAAAAGTTAAATCAGCTTTCTATCAGCTCTGAAGCAAATGCACGTGACATTGAGCATAAGATCACATCAGAAGGTTTTCTAGTGAAGGGCACTAAAAAGAGCAGTGCGCGGAGAAAGCCACCAACTCCATATATAACATCAACCCTCCAGCAAGATGCTGCTCACAAATTGCATTTTTCATCAGCATATACTATGAGGGTTGAGAAAACTGAAACCTTTTTCTGCTTTGTTTTTATTCACTTCTCAATGAGTGCACATTTTTCTGATAATATAAGTACTTTGCAGCTTGCTCAAAAACTATATGAGGGTGTCCAACTGTCCGATGGTAAATCAGCTGGTCTTATAACATACATGCGGACAGATGGTTTACATGTGGGTGATCTCTTAAACTGTGTATTCTCTGCTATGGACATTCATCTTGCTATCTGTTACAGATTTATTTGTTTTGTTTTTCATTTGTTTCTGTTCCCATCAGATAGCTGATGAAGCTCTTAAAGATATACAGTCCTTAGTGACAGAAAGGTACGACATAAATGCATTTGTGAAGTTATTCCATTTGACTCGAGAATACTATAGCTGCTACTTACTGATTATCGGCAGGTATGGGAAGAATTTTACACCAGAGAGTCCTCGTAAATATTTTAAAAAGGTCAAGAACGCTCAGGAGGCCCATGAAGCTATTAGACCTACCAATATACGCAGATTACCATGTAAGTAAATAATTTACCATGCTTCCTTAAGATTAGAGGATTTTTTAGTCATCATCAACAATATACCATATAATTTATTGTTGTAACTCTCAACATCTTTTGTATGCATTTCCAGCAACAATTGCTGGCCTGCTTGATGCGGATTCTCTAAAACTATATACCTTAATATGGTCACGAGCTGTAGCATGTCAGATGGAGCCGGCTTCCATTGCGCAGGTAAGATATGTGCTATTTTGCACTTCAAATTACGCATACAATGCCAAGTAGGTTCTTATTGATCAGTGAGAGAAAAAGAAAGGAAAAAGAGAGTATGTAACTGAATTTTCCCATCGAATGTTTAAGGTTAATATCTCGAATCCAACATAATTCTCCAATTATTCCCAACTCTTTTCTTGCTCAGATACAACTTGATATTGGAAACGCCGCTGGATCTATTATCTTCAGATCATCATGCTCAAAAGTCGAATTCCTTGGATACCAAGCAGTTTATGAGGTACAGCCTATTTCATATTGTTGTTGATTACCTGGCAGTTCTATCATTAGGTGGGGTTTTTAAATCGTCACTTGTGCGGATGATTCCTTAGACTTGGCTTTAAGACAACTTTTTCGTAATTTTTTTCTTTTCTTTGCTATGATTGTCATCTGCAGGTTTATTTTGTCGCTTTTGCCTGTTGCGGATTTTAATTTTGTTTGTTATCAGCTAATTCCTGAACCTTCTTCTCTTTGGACATGTGCTAAAGCAGTTTTTATTGTTTTTCTCCTGGTGATATTGTAGGATCCTGAAGCTAAGGCAATCAAAAACAAAGATGATGATCAGAGTGGTGAGCGGGAGGCAACTTTTGAAACTCTCAGTTTATTGAAGGTACCATTTCTGATCACAACCTTTTTTTCACCTCTGCTTTGTACTCTGGCTTCTTTAGGTGTTCCTCCTTTTTTCAGGATGGGGATCTGCTAAATATTGGTGAAGTGGAGCTCAAGCAGCACCATACTCAGCACCCACCACGCTATAACGAGGGGTCACTGGTATAGCACTCCCATTTCCTTCTCGTTAAAAATGTCTTAAGATCCAGTTCCAATACATAATTTGTTAAACATGTTTTAATGTGTTTCAGATTAAGAAGCTTGAGGAGTTCGGGATAGGTAGACCCTCGACATATGCATCCATATTCAAGGTTTTACAGGTATGTGCTCGTGTTAGTAACCTGGTGGTATTTTTTCTATTGCTTCTGTTTTTTGCTGAAGGTTAAGAGGCTCTAACGGCACCTGAAATTAGCAATTACATCCTTTTATTTTGACACATTTTATTTTTTTCACAGGACAGAAAGTACGTAACAATAAAGAGCCGTGTACTGCATCCAGAATTCCGTGGGAGGATGGTACTTTCCTTATTAATCGCGCTCACTAATTGATGATTTAGTAAACCAACCATTGCAGCAGCATTCTTCTTAACCTCTGTACTATCTTTCCAGGTTTCAGCTTTTCTTACCAACTACTTCACTGAGGTCACAGACTATAGTTTTACTGCTGATATGGAGACCGAGGTGGGTATTTATCTTGTTCTTCACTTGACTCTACATATTCCATAGATATTATCCAATGTTGCAAGATCAGATACTCATTTTTTCCCTTTCGATTGATTTTCCTTTCAGCTCGACAACGTGTCTGGTGGTGTAACTGAATGGAAAGGTCTCCTAAGAGACTACTGGACACGATTTAGTGCGTATTGTAAACGTGTTGAAAGTGTCCAAATCACACAGGTTCCTAGAAGAATGAACTCTGCAAGTCTACTTTCTTACTATAATTTTCTTATTAGCTTCTTACGTTATCATACATTTACAGGTGGAGAAAATGTTGGAAAAAAGATACGAAGAGTTTCTGTTTTCTTCCTTTCCTGATCCCACTAGGACTTGCCCGAGGTATGTATCCCTTTTCCCCTTCCACATAATCCAAATTAGAAATGCTAATCAATTTCGGGATTGAGAATCTGCTTTAAAATATTGAAGAAACTCAGACTTTCATAACTGTCGGCCAATGGTAAAGATCCTTTCAGGATTCTTATGTTGACTCTTATTTGGTTATCTTTCCATATCTCAGTTGTTCGGAAGGCACCTTAATTTTCAAAATAAGCAAGTTTGCTTCGGGGTATTTCATTGGTTGTGATCATTACCCTGCATGCAAGTAAGTCGCAGGCTGTTGATCTCTAACTTTTTACACCTAAGATGCTTACTCATGATACTGATATAATTTGAGCTGTGCGGTTCATATACAGGTTCATTGCTAAAACGCTTTATGGAGAAGATGAAGATGAAGATGATCCTCCAAAGAATACCTGCGTGGAAGAGCCCAAATTGCTGGGTCTTCATCCCAATACCAGTGAGAAGGTCTCGCTGTTCTGACCGTACTCTGTTGAAATTTTCTCTTACAACTTAAATTTGCTGAAAATCCATTTCCTTGTTCAGGTTATTTTAAAGTGTGGCCCCTATGGGTATTATGTACAGCTTGGTGAGGATAGAAAAGGGCACTTACCAAAACGAGCAAATGCAGCCCATGTATGTTGGATTTTTATCAATCCATATAAACATTTTCTCTATGTTTATCTTCTTACTTAATTGGACGCATACTGATTACTGAGTAAACGCTTGGTGATAAAATGGTTTGGTTTCCTTGCTGAGAAAATCTCTTGCAACCTTAATTTTTCAGATAAAGGATGTGAGCTCTATTACGCTTGAAGGTGCTCTCGAGTTATTACGCTATCCTCTGACACTGGTAAGACTGATAGCAAAGGTTAAAAGTTAATTGCATTTCTGTTTTAACATCTTGGAGTACTGAAGACTTGGTATGCTGATTTCTGACCAGGGAACACACCCTGAAGATGGGCAGCCTGTACTTTTGAAGCTTAGTAAATCTGGATTTACTGTTCGACATCGCCGCACTATTGCTACTGTTCCAAAGGTATAGTTATGTAGTGTTGTTATATAATGCCACCTTAGAATATGACATAGGTAGAATAAGAGGAGTATGAATTGAGAGATGTTGGTCCTGTATCTGATAATGAAATGAGGTGTAGATCTGCATCCATAATATGCTAGGATCTATTGTCGTCTATGTTATGACATTGAGGAACTTGGTACTTGGCAGAACGTGGAACCAGGTGAGGTTACTTTAGAGAAAGCAATGAAGCTCTTGTCTGGCAAGAATGTGAGACAGTGTGGCAGACCTAAGAGGATCCAGCCAACAGTAGATACGGAAGAGGAAGAAGTTGCTGCGTAGGCGACTTAATCTAGTCCACAAGGCGACGCCATTGTGCTAATGTACAATTAGTTGGTGAGCTTACACTGATGGAGAAGAGCATTAGCTTTGATGGAGACTATTTTTTTTAATATTCTTTTTGGTTATCAGAAATAATAATCGCAAGGGAAAAAGATTGGATACTGTTGTAAAAACTGTAACATATTCGTTAAAGATATAATAATGGATCTTCATTTTCTTCTATGGTTTATGGAAATGTGGTATACTCTCTGTTCATCTTTCAATTTGCTTTTATGTTAGAGAAGGCAGGACAAGACGGTTTCATCTTTGAATTCTCTCCATCTATACAATTTGAACACTTTCTACGTTGGAAGGACACTCTACTGCATTATACATTGATCATGCAAATTCAACTGCTCTTTGCATGAGCATACAGAGGTGACTGCGGCACTAAGATAGAAGTAGCATTCACTTGTCCCTGCAAATAGACAGTGAAGAGGAGGGCATGAGTTGTGTAAAAGGATTCGACGTTGAAATGGAAATCTTTGTATTGGTTTATCAGTTCTCACAACTTTGGGGACGAAGTTTGGCTTTCGCAGGGGGTTGGTCCAGAGCTGTTGATGACAACTGCAGACTGAGTTGATTCAGCAAGTGCTCTTAACCTGTTGAGCTCTGGCAAGATAACTTTGGAAAGATCAGGCCTGTCTTTTCTCCTAATCTCTGCACACTTGAGAGCCAACTTGGCAAACTCTGTGGTGTCTTCAACAGGCCAATCAGACACAGAAGGATCAAGCAAACCTTTAAAATTCCCTTTCTCGAGTGCCTTTTCGACATAATGAGTCAGTCCCATCGGTGCTTTCCCTGTTATCAACTGCAGAAACATGATGCCGAGCGAATAAATGTCAGATTTGACACCAAGCATACCGGTCTGCTGATACTCCGGGTCGATGTAGCAAAACGTGCCAGCGGTTGACGTCATGCGGTATTGTGTCACGGTGTTTGCAACCGAGGGAGGAACCAGCCTAGCCAAGCCAACATCAGCAACCTTGCTGACAAAGTTGCGGTCTAGCAAGATGTTGGCTGGTTTGAGATCACGGTGCACAAGTGGTTCTGGTTTTGTCTGGTGGAGGAACAGCAGCACAGTGCCTATCTCTGCAGCAATTCTGAACCTCGTTTGCCAAGAGAGAGGAGGACTATCTCCTTGTCGGAAAAGACGGTCTTCTAAGCTCCCATTGGCCATATACTCATACACTAAGCATCCGCATTCAGGGCATGCTCCAAGAAGAAGTACCATGTTAGGGTGCCTCATGCAGCTTAACACTTCAACCTCTTGCTGAAACTGTGACCTGCCTTGAGTTGCATCTGGTCGCAAGACTTTCACAGCCACAGGTGTGTGGTCAAGATAACACTTGTAGACAGGTCCATAACTGCCTTCTCCGATCTTGTATTTATCATCAAAGTACTCTGTTGCATCTTCAATCTCCTCGATGGTGTACTTCCTGTATCTGATATCAGAGTGCGCTAAAGCATCAACGGCTTTCTTCTTCTCCTCTGATTCCTTGAGAGCTTTCATCTCAGCATTGATTCTCTTCTTTGACTCGATCTCAGCAATCCTTTGAGCTGCTTCAGCTGCTTCTATTGCTGCTTTGGATTTTGCTCTCTCTTTCTCTACAGTGGCTAGCGCTGCTTCCTCTGCATGCTTTGCCTCTTCGAATTTCCGTTCTTCTTCTAGCTTCCACCGTTGAAGCTCCGTTGCCTTCTGTTTTGCTGTGAGCGCTTCTTTGCAAGCTGTGCTGTACATTTCCATGGTTTGTTTTAGCTCCAGTTTAAGCCTCCTCATCTCAGCTTCTACGTCACCATCCTGCTTTTCCAAAAATCATCAGCCATAAAACTTCTTGCATCTAATAGTACTTTGTTACAAACATGCAAGAAAGATTCATAGATGAGTCAGCCTTACCCCTCCTTGTGAAGCAGATGAAGATCTTTCATTGTCAAATGAGCCGATTGAGAAAGCAGTTGGTGAGTTTATATCCATTGACTTCCGTCCGTAGCTCATTGACTCAAAGCTTCCATAGTCAACGTCTGAGAAATTAGACAGCCTTGGAGGAGGAGGAGTCCGGTTTGAATCATAGTTGTCGTATAAGGAGGAAAGAGAGTTACGCTCAGTGCTTGGTCTTCCAGAGCTCATAAAGGATATGTCAGAGTCGGCGAATGATAGTTCTCCGTATGATCTCCCATTCAAGCCTCTTCTACTGGAGGGTGGCCTGTTTTCAACCAAGAAGTTTCTCACCGTCTAAAGTCTAGTGTCCAAATGAAAAAAAAAAAAAAAACAAGAGAGATGTGTACCTGAAGGAGGAATCTGATTGATCGTCAATGGACCTGCGATTCTGAGACTCAAATGATTGTCTCTCAGCTACAAGAACACAAGAAAAAAAAAGAAAGAAACTGTCAGGAGACTGAAACGTGTGAAGCAAGAAACAAGAAATTGACATTCTCTTTATGTTTTGAAACCTCTTGTATTGTGATTAGTAGAAGGAGAAGGAGAAGGCAGACGAGGATGTGGCTTTAAGCTATTCTGTTGAAGCTGAGTGCGCAATGGAGAAACAGAAGGCGCAGCACGAGAGGCTGTTTTCTTTGTTGTAAGCTTTCCTTTGGCTATGACGTAAACCGTGCAGAAATCAGGAGCGGTCTTTGTAATGGTTCCTGGTATATCTGTAGGTTTGTTGAACCTGCAAAGTTGTGTGTCAACGCCAAATTCTTTACACATCTGATCCGGTGAAAGAGAGAGAGAGAGAGAAGAACAAAACAAAACACACCTGAGAAAGCCACTTTTCGAGGAGGAACCAACCACCAATACCTCAATGAAGACCTGATTTGCATATTCAACTAAACCTTTCCCCACATCTGACTCCTCCAGTAACACATCTTTGCATTGTATCTGAACAAGTTTCCATTTCAAGAAAGCACATAATAAGCATAAGAAGAGACAGAGCAAAGAGAAGTATAAAAGACTGGAGAGTCACATCTTTGCGTGAACAGAGGCAACGGAAGGGAAGGAACAACTGTCTGTAAGAGCCATCCGGGTCTCCACACACCAATGGAGCGTCATTATTTACTTGGCACGTCTCTGAAAACAACCACAGAGACAAAACCCAATCAGGCTAACGAGAAAGGAACATAAAAGAATCACAAGGAAGTAGAAACAGAGAAGAAGAAAAAAAAGAGCTATTTTCTTTTACTTGTGGTAATAGAACACACAGAGGGAGCACGAGGCTTGACATGTATGAGAAGGATGGTTTGGCCTTTCTGCAACAAATTGTCGACAGCCCATTTCAGAGCATTTTGGCTGCTTTTGTCTCTGTCTATCGCCACAGCAATCAATCCATCCGTGCCAAATGCTCCTCCGTCTTTGTCCCTCCTGTTCTTCGCCATTCAACACTCTCTATCTATATATGAATCTCTCTGAATCACTAAAAACAGAGGAAATGAATATGGAAGAGCACTACACTGAGAGGGTTTTTTAAGCTTCGATGGACAAATATATTTCTTGTGTTCTTTAGGTTTCTGGGTTTGTTTCCTTTCTAAGATCTTCCCGATTTTTAGTCATCTGATTTTGTTGGCAAGGAAAAAGGGTATGAAGAAAAGAGACAAAGAGGTTTTCTATAAAAATTGATGGACTCTGTTTCTCTCTCTGTTTTGACCGCATCTCCTTCTTTCCCGCTCTCTTTACCCACATTTCCCATCATTTTGTGTGTTATACATTTATCCACAAACGACTTCTTTTCTTTGTGATGCAAAAATCTACAAAAATATCATTAAAGGTTAAGTTTATAGGCAAATAAAAATTAAAGAAATTGGCTCTTTAAAAAAAAAAAAACAGAATTTCTTATTCTTATTTTTCATGTCGTAATTACAAACGTTGCCAGAATATGCAAGTAAGAGAACAAAAATTGGAGATAATAATGTTTACAATGAATTTGAATCATTATTCTCTTCTTTTTCTTTGTCGATTTTCATGAATAGTCATGCGAACTGCACAAGATTGGTACATTTAATGTTTTACTTTTGCCATATACTATACATCAGCCAAAGTTGTCATATATCTTGAATTACCACAAATCCAACATTACATGAATTACAATTAAATTTAATCAACACTAAATGTATAGTATATACAGTTTCAGCTTTCAATTGTGATTAATTTATTCATTTTCGACACTAAAAGTCTCTATTTGAGTTTAATATATTTCTTGTGTTCTTTAGGTTTCTGGGTTTGTTTTCTTTCTAAGATTTTCTCGATTTTTTTTCATCTAATTTTGTTGGCTAGCCAAAAAGGTATGAAGAAAAAAGAAAGAGGATTTTCTATAAAAATCGATGGACTCTAATTCAACGAAGTACTAAAGAACCTCCATCAGACCTAAAATAGGGTCTCTTCAGTCCTTCGTATAAAACGAAGGAAGTCTCGAAGACATAGATTCAAATATCTTGATGAGATTTTGAAGATCTTGGTAATTGACATAAGACTTGCTAATGCCGATATACACAGAGGTAACATATTACGAGTCAGTCAGAGACATCTACGTGCCTATTGACCATGGCTACTGCCTGAAAGCGTAAGACTGGATCAATGATCTCATGGCAATCACGAACATGCTCATATCGCTAATGTTCACAACAACAATCATAAAATGCATAAGAGAGTAAACAATGAAGTATTCTACATACACTACTCTCTTAATCTTTAGCGATCAATAACTATAAACCTTTGACCTACACTAGTCTTCACCAGTGTTTTTAAAACCGGACCGGAAGCCGAACTGGATAAGCATTCGGGTCATGGTTCAATCTGGTTCGACCGGTTTGACCCCGGTTCATAACATTTATATTATAATTATTTTTAAATATATAAATTTTAAAATAAAAATATAAATAGTTAAAAATTGATATATAGGTATAAATATAAATATAATAATATTAAAAACTTATATTTTCATTGTTCTAATTAATTATTTATAGTATAAACATATATAATTTCAAAAAAAAATCAAAAGTGAAAATAAATAAAAGAAAATAATTAATTAATTGATCGTATTAATTGTTTTTAAACCAGACCGGAAATCCAACCCGATCACATGTCCGGTTCATGGTCGAACCCGGTCCGACCACCGGGTCGGTCCGGTTTTCAAAACACTGGTCTTCACTTATCCACGTCAGCTTCTTAACTACCATTGAAAAACAGCTTGCCCTCAAGCTTATAGATAGGGAAGTCAGCAACATTGGTCCTTGCCCTAGTTAATACAGGATTTTAGGACCAAAATACTCTGAAATGAACTAAACACCATACTAAAAGTTGTGCCTCTTAAATATATAGTTAGGCAAGTGAGATTCTTCTAACCTTGTTCAAGATGGTGGGGAAGGGATCCGATACAGCCAACGCGGGAGAAAAAACGTGGAATAATTTGAATAGAGGCGTTCAATCTTCTGGGGGACCAATACTCCCTCAAAACTCAGAGTGTGACCGAAGCTGCTACGTTCCTTAAGCCCAAACTTGGCTCCCTTGTGGAGCAAGTTAGTAAATGTCAAACAGGTATGCACATCGCTCTTGAAGTACATTTTATTAGCATCAAAAGGGTTCATTCCAAGCAGAATGCAGTCGAAAGCGGTCTCCAGTAATATCTCTGACACTATTTGCCACTCCCCGCTCTTTAGCCTCCATACACGTAAACTCAAATCATCTTTGTATGAGTTTATATACATGATAAACCCTTGAGAAGCTGTGACAGCTCTTCTGAAATAAGGGTTTTTTTCGGAGTCAGGGAAATGTATAATTAGGCATTGTTCAGATTCCGCATAGAAATCATGTGATACAACAGCTTCTTTACCGTCTAAGCACATTCCGCGCCAGTAAAGCTTTCCTTTCAAGCTAACAGGAAGAGCTGAGTAGTGGATAGTCTTGAAACTCCACAAGCCTGCCTCAGATGAATAGATTAATACATCTATGGAAACGTTAGATCTGATACATCTTGTCCTCACCAGAACAACTTTGTAACCTAAAAGTAAGCCGTTTTCAATTCGTGTGACGAGTCCAGAGACACCGAAAAAATGAACCTCTAGACTAAGAGGAATAGGAGGTAGTTCAACACATTGTCTTGAAATCGGATTAGCCACATAGTAGGAGAAAGCGGGCATTCCAATCAACATCAATCCGACTTCCGTGTAAGACACGTATCTAACCTTCTCTGTCTCGAATTTTTCGTTTAGGAAAGAGATGTAAGAACCCAAAGATCGTGAAAGTCCCCAGATCTCGCATCCGTAGTGAGCCATGACTTCATGTTCTCTGTCCATGAGCGACCACGAGGACTGCGAGTTTTGATGGTGAGAATCGAAAATCTTGCGGAGCAACGGCGATTCCACGATCGCTTTCCATTGCTTGCAAACCAATTTGGAACTCGTCATGCTCTTTAGCGGCAACCTCGCTAGTATCATCTCCCATAGATCCTCTGTGAAGGATTCCATCTTCTTCTTCTTCCAATCGGATTAGGGTTTGTTCTGTTTCAAAAGACTGGTCCATATGTTTAATAAATAAACCCTAAAAAATAAATAGCCTATATAAAAAAGTCCATCTACTTTTGAGTCTTAAGGCCATTTAATCTCGTCATAACATACAGATCATAACATACAGTATCTTCTTTGTTTGTTTACTAAAGTTACAAAAATCTTTCACGACGACTATGTTTTTGCTAAACCGATAATGCTTCTTGTTCTTCCACACATGTAGGATGAAGATCATAATCACAACCGTCGCAAGAAAACGCCCAAAACCTGCCTTGCTTCTTACAGAAATCACACACATACGCTTTCGCCATATCCAGCTTTAGCTCATGCTCATGCTTCTTATCTTTCACTCTCCTCGGAAACGAATCACCTTCTTTCTTCAAACAAGCTTTTAACTCAACAATCCTCGATTCCGTGAACGGATAACTCCTCGATCCATACAACGACACCATTTCTCTCGCGTTTGTGTTCACAGTCTTCCCTTCGGGTCCTACGATGACTAGTGCCGGTATGAGTTTGATGTTGAAGATTCTACAGAGATCTTGCCTTCTTCTGTCCTCATAAGGTATTGCAAGCCATGGCATGTTGGTCATGTTGATGTTGAACTCTCTCGAGTCTCTGTCTGTTGAGACTAAGATGACTTCAAAGCAGCCTTTTGTTGCGGTCACAAGCTCATTGTACACATCTACGAGCTGAGAAGTGAAGGATCGAAAAGGCGGACACCAATGTGCACCAAAGTATAAACCTATGGTCTTGCCCACAAGCTCAGAAACTACTACCTGCATATCATAAAAGGAACATTTGATCAGACAAGAGATCATTGAACTTTATAAGTCAATTGTCTTTTTACCTTGCTTCCATTTCTAGAGACAACGTAGTTCCGGGATTCATGCGTAAGGAGTTTCTCCAACTGTCCTCCAAAGCGTTTGGAGTCATCAATGGCCTTGAGTTCTTCTTTTCTCTTTTTAGTGAAAGGGAATGCTTCAGGGCCATAGTCTTCAACTAGACCAATCACATCTTCAGCGACCGAGGTTTCGTCTGGATACAGAGGAACGAGTGATGGGACACGAGCAATCCTGTACTTTTCCGCTAACTTGTTGCGTAGGCTTAAACTGAAAGGAACTGCAAGCCACGGCATGCACCAAAAGTGCTCATAGAATGAAGTCATATCATGATCAAACGAGACAAAGATGATCTCGAGTTCTTCTCCTCGTTTCTGAAGACTCTCGTAGAGCTTTACCAGCTCTGGAGTGAAGTCCTTGCAAGGCCTGCACCAGCTTGCAGAGAAGAAGAGACAAATCGTTTTTCCGTGGAGATACTCCAACGGCACCTGATTGAAGCGAGCTTTTAGTTTAAGTAAAAGATCACACACGACTCAAAACATGTTCTGTTGTGTAACAACAAGGAGGGAGAATGATTTTGGTACCTCTCCACTATGTGACAAAAGGAACTCAATCTCCTCAGCTGCTAGTGTAGAGTAAATACCATCTGTTGATACTGCCATCTAAACTGCAACACCACTATTGCTCTTTTATGCTTCTTCTGTTCAGACACTTTGATAGAGAAACCTAAACCAATATGAGAATGAACATGCTTCATTACGAACAGAGACCTTAGCCTTCTTGTAGGACATACTAAATGCTATAATATGCTAACCAAAACGGCTTAAGCGACTTCCAACTCCAAAAGCTTCTAAAGAAACAGAGCACATCCGTTGTGATATTCATGAAGAGTGAGATGTTCTAAACTGCTATACAATTTTTTCTAGTGATTAAAATCCCCTATTTTTTATCTTCATGAATATATGAGATGATACAAAAAAACATAAAGAAATATCAAGACCAGTTTCAAAACATCATAAACCCAGAACCCAACATGAAGGAACATACAACTAAAAAAAACTGAAACAGAGACCATTTCTAACAGGTTTTACAGACGATGAACTCTATCAAAAGACCTGTCGAGAAAAGGTAGCAATATCAGCTCAACATACCTGATACCAGAGGCAGAGAAATACTGATATAACCTTTGACACGAACAAAATTCAATACAGAGTAGATTGTAACAAGATTTCACCACAGGTATTTCTGATTGATTTTCCTCTCGGTTGATCAAAATCTCTTGTATATTCCAAGAAAAGGGGATGAAGCAAAAATCACATGGGGGAAACAAAATATAGGTGGAGAAAAAGACATAAACTTTATTAAGGTCTCTATCAAAACGAACATGTGAAAGTAAATCAAAAAGTATCCGCAAAGAATATAGCACCTGCAAACGTTACCCAATAGCTAAAGCAACAAGCTTGTGAGAGCCATAAATTAATATTCTTGCTTATCTCAACAGTGCATCAGAAAGTGGACAAGTTGAACAAGAAATGGACATCAATGCCATTCTTTTGCGTCTAGATGTTACCAAACGAGAGCACGAATATTCAATTCAATTAAAGAACAAAAGCTTGAAGCTTGAACTCATAAACCATAACTAGCAATAGAAATGAATGGGAATAAGCCTTGCAGTTAAAAAATTAAACAAGTAATCGTCTTTACCTACAGACAGAGACACGAAACATGATTAACAAACACCAAGGAAACAAGAATTAGACGAAGAAGACGACTAGTGGAGAGAGAGAGAGGCCTTCAATGGAAGCTATCACATTAGCGAGAACTCCTCAGTCATGGCTCTTGAAGAACGATGATCACCTTCACTAGCAGTCACGTACGAAGATCGAACACTCTCTTGACCACCACCTGCGTCTCTCTCAACTTCTTCTATCCGATCAACAGCCTCGTGAAGCTCAATTCTCCTCTCTATGTCCCAATCACAGCATCTCAACCCAATCTTGAGCAGCTTCAGCATTTGCGCTTCGTGCTCTTTCCCTGCTTTCATCTCCTTATCAAACACATCAGCCGTCCACTCCGTCCTCGCTACCGACTCAACCCAAGCAGCCAGCTCGTCGTCAGCTCCTTTCCCTTGCCGGAGATAGTTTGCCGGGAACTTCCCCGTCAGAATCTCGAGAATCAAAATCCCAAGGCTCCACACATCGGACCTTCTCGAGGTCCGGTCCTGCTGAGTGAACTCCGGCGCCTTGTAAGCCACCATGAACTGCTGCGATTGTTCCCTGTTCACCACCGGAACGAGAGCGTAGTCCGTTAGGAGCGGCTCGAAGTCATGGTCAAGCAACACATTGGAAGATTTGAGATGGCCGTGAGGGAGATTCAGATCCGGGAACACTCTGTAGAGATAAGCCAAACCTCTCGTAACTCCTCTCACAATCTTCAACCGGATCGGCCAATCCAAAACCATCTGACCCGGTGTCCGGTTTGCTGCAAATCAAAACAAATTTCATCAGATTCGTCGGAAATTCATCAGATTGAGATGAACATAGTGTTCTATTATCCTATCTACATTTTGTATATAGTTTCTATTGAGTTTCATGTAATTCGGTTTAGAAGGTTGGTTTAACCTGGTCAGGTGTTGTATATAAGTCAACTAATTTGGTAAAATGTTGATTAATCTTTACCGTGGAGGAGATTGGCGAGGCTGCCATTGGGAATGTAATTGGTGACGAGAAGCTTCTCCTCTTTTCGGTAGTAGAAGGCGACCAGTGGAAGGAGATTAGGGTGAGACAACCGTCCGATCTTCTTCATATGATCGTAGAACTCTTCTCTCCCGATATTGCTCATAAACCTAAACCGCTTCACGACCACCGCACGGCCGCTAGTCAAAGCCGCCTTGTACGAAGATCCGAATCCGCCGCTTCCAAGAACCTCCGCTGAGGCACGGAGCATGTCCTGGAGCGTGAACCTCTCTTGATCATTTCGAACGAAATGTAGCTTCCGCTGATCGCCTCGTTTGTCTTCGTCTGGGGACGGAGCTCCCTCGGATAATGTTGTTGTTGTGGAATCTCGCTGCACAGCTTCATTGGCTAGTTTCCTGTAGACCTTCGAGTCCTGCGAGCTCTTCTCACTGTGTTGCTCGGTTTGCCCGTATATTACGCCGAGGCCGTGGCCGTGGTTGGGGGTTTGGCTTTGGCGTTGACGACGGCCGAGAATGCAAACGGAACAAAAGACAGTGATGAGAACCAAGACGGCAAGAACGGTGATGGCAAGTAGAAACACCGTTAACAACGGCGGACGAGTGTATCTACACGGAAGCAAAGGTGGTCCACACAGCCCCTTATTTCCTGTTTTCAACCCAAACAAAACTATTGAATTAATATATGGCCCAAACGGAAAACTAATTTTTTGGTCAGTTATATATCAACAATATTTGGCGGGGAAAACTGTTAATCTGTTAATTCCGAATATTAGTTTATAGACTAAAGAGTATTGTTCATATGTATTTTTTGTTTGACTCCTAAAAGAAATCTTATCATAATGCACATTTTGACAAATAAAAACTATATTGTAAACTTCCATGGAAAACTCAAACGTGCCTTACAGCCTTACTAACGTGCTCGCTACTCAGAAAGTGTCCGTGATGATCAATAAGTTCAAATTTCCCCATGGACGGTAATAATAATAATCGGACATGACTACATGACTAAAGAACTACATGTCCGATAGATATTCGTAAAATAAAATCGCAATCGTTATTTTATAGACATATATATTCACATGGTGGAAGATTGTCACGATTATGCTAATTAATAATCAAAGAGAAGCAAAAGATGATGATGATGATGATTACCTAAGAAGAAAGTGGGGTTCATGAGCCCAAGAGTTAAGGGAATTCGACCCTCTAATTGATTATTAGCAACGTTAACCGTAACGAGATTCTTCTGTTTAAACGCCGGTAAGCTCCCGGTGAACATATTGCCCTCGAGATTCAGCTCAGTGAGCTTCGGTAATTTTCCCAACGACATCGGAATCTTACCGGAAAACTGGTTTCCTTCAAGATGAACCTTCACCAAATTCTTCATTCCGTCAAACAAATCCCCGTCAATCTCACCCGAAAACTGGTTATGGGCTATGTATAGATGCACCAACGAGACAAGCCTGTCAAGTCCACGTGGCACCAGACCTTCGAAGCCGTTACGCATAAAGCTAACACTCTTGAGCCCATGCATCGACCCGAGCGCTTGCACGTCCAGCGCGCCGGAGAGGCTCATGTTCTCAAGCCGGAGCGCGAAAACGGTGCCGTTTGAACACATCACTCCTTTCCATTTGGAGTCGCTTCCTCTTTCCCCGGAGCAAGGTGGATCACCGGAGTCCCATCCGCCAAGAACGGTGGCGTTTGCTAGAGATGACTTGAACTTCAAAAGAGCATCCGCATCACCGTCGCCGCCGGAGATGGGAGTGGCGAAGCAGACGGTGATCAATAGCAGAGAGTATACGATCGTGGAGTATATGTCATCACGGGTCATAACTTCGATCGCCGGAGCGAGGTTTGTGAGAGAAACAAATCCAAAATGGGTTTTGAGAGGAAGAAGGGAGATATAATGTCGGCAGTTTGACGGATTCTTGTGGATTAATCAAAAGAGATGAAGTTGTTGCCGGAAGAAGAATGAAAGGGCGGCTGATGGTGAAATGACAGCAAAGGTCAAGCGCAATCGTTTTCGCCTGCTAAGCTAAAATGTGAGTTTTCTTTTGGAGAGCTCCAAGAACGTGGAACCAAGTAACTGTGAGCTTTCCATGGTCTTTAGTCACAGTTGTGTATTATATTACCTTGAAAATCTTGATTACGTGGCTTTCTCTTATGTTTATATACTGTATATATCATTCTACTTGGATTTCATTTAACTTTTCTGTACTAATTTGTTTTTATAGAATACATGAAAGCTATTCATCTTCACATTCTGTTTATTCCATCAAAGTTTATTGATTTCAAACTTAAATTGTTCATCTTCACATATTTCGTGTTGTTAAAACACATGAATTGTAGTAGAAAAATTAATTGATTTTGTTTATAGATTGCATTCCACATTATTTATCAAACAAATACCACTGGTTGATAACAAAAATTAATCACAATAAAGACTCAGTCCAAAGATATAGTACTTTAATGGATGAACCATAGATATATGCACGGCTTCAAAATTCATTCAATTTTGGTTTGATTGATCTGATTTTCATTGGTTCCAACCTGAGATATTCTAGTGACTATACTAATATGTTTATGGAATATTGAACATGTAAGACTTCATGGCCCAATGGATAAGGCGCTGGTCTACGAAACCAGAGATTCTGGGTTCGATCCCCAGTGAAGTCGATTTTTTTTCTTCATTATAGCTGTTTTTTAAGTTTGTATACAAACACCTTTTCTTCACATTATAATACAAACAGCTTTTGAATTAAGTCTACAATAAAATTAGATAAACTCCAACGAAGCTAAAAGTTATTCACCTTTGAAATCACTCCAGTTTCTAGAGGAACTTAACGGAGCCTATTAAGGGTATACACAATTTCACTCAGAGAAGCGATTAGCTCGTCTCCTTGCTCTCTCACAAACTTTAATCTATCGTCAATACTAATACCATCCCCTGTTTCACCATCCTTTCTTGCATCTCTCCTCCCTACTATTGCATGTATCAAGTCAGCTTTCTCACCTAGCTTTGCCTTCACCGTTTCCACCTCTTCAACGGTCATCATCTCCTCCTCTTCCACTGGCTTCTTCTCTTCCTTGGTTTTCTTCTGACTGGCTCCTTTTGCACATTGCTCTTGAATGTTCTCCACAACTCGTTTGCTCCGTGGCTCCTCTTCTGTCTTTCTCTTATGTGGCGGATTCTCCTTCATCACCACCATGGTTTGCTGTCTTGACCTTTTTGACCCTGCAATAGCTGAGTTTCACAACCGAGTGATCAGAAGCGGTTAGCAAATATCACAACAATAGTCAGTGATTCTTGAGTTATGTACCTAATTCAGTAGTGAGATCAAGAATCTCAGAGTCTTCTTGAGCTTCAGGGTCACTATCATCACTACCATCAGGTTCGGTTCCAGCTTTATCCTCTTGGATCATCACAACCGCATTGATAGCTTCAAGTAGCTCGTTATCGATATTCCCACGGAGATTCAGCTTCTTCCTCTTCTCATCACTCAGGGACCGATACGAACAACCACCGCCTTGTTTCTTGGATTCCCACTGCTTGATCTGATTGTAATCAGAGACCAAAGAATCCCATTTCCTCCTGCATTGGTTTAGAGTTCTGTGTACATCCAAAGCGTTACAGTTCTCTGAGATCATTGTCCATTTCTGGAAGGTGGATAAAGCATTCGAGCAATCCGCTTCGACCGCAGCGATCTCATTCACCAGAATCAGACAGTCTTTCACTGTCCAGTCCGGAGCTACTTGAGACCTCGTCCTCCGTGAGCCTGAACTGCCTTCCTCCATTTAAAAAAGCCACTGCAATTTTTGGTTAATGAAGCTTGTGAATAATCATCATCAGTTATATTCACGTTACAGCATAACTGTAACTGAAACATTAAACATGACCAAGATGATACATATAGTAGTGACTAGTGAGGATGATCTGCATTTTTTGTCTCTGTGACTGTTTGAATCATAAGTAGGCATGCAATGTTAGATCGGAACTTAAATAAATAAGAAGGAAAAACAATGAGATTCAAAAAAATTAGTCATTCGTGAACATTTAGCTGTTTGGAACCATAGTTTTTGCAGGAATCTAAGAATGGAAAACTTTCAAATTGGTAAGTGATTTTCAGCAACGAATAGCTCTGCGAACTATAAATCAAATTGATACGAGAATTCCAAATGGCGAAAGAAGAGAAATTTGGGCATTACCGGATCGTCAGAAACTGCTTCTGGTGAACGGCACGTCGAGAGGCAGCGAGTCCACTGTGGTGATCCGACGACGGAAATGGAAGTTGGAGGAGATCTGTTTTGAGTGATGTGCTATAACTTGTATCTGTCCACAGGCCCAAAACGTTTTTGCCGACTTTCAGGCCCAAAATATTTCACACATGCATAGTCTTTGCTCCATTTTAACGCATAACAAATTATTTATATCATCTCACAAATAAACTTATCGTGCCACACATACCTTTCTCTCGACGTGGCCTAACCCGAACCTTCGTGAGACTCAACCTTCTCTATGTTCTATTTTTGCCAAATTTTCTAGTTTTCGACCAACTCATATGATCTTATCACTAATTTGAGTGCTAGAGAATTCACACAAGACACTACACTACCGTATTTCAGAATACTACGACATGTATTTTCCTTATTCACATGACGAATTAGGTCATTACTGTTTTAAAGATATACAATATATAGTTCATTTCAAATCTGATATATCAAAAATCAAAGACGGTTTCGTGTGAAAGAGTTCTGGTTTTAGCCTTCTCGGAATCTGTTACGGCGTATTTCATGAACAAGCAAACTTTAATAAATTAGTCATGTTTACCTCAAGTTAAGCCCCAACAATATTGTTTTTTCCTTATTTTCTCTCCTCATGTAGCAGTGACGTTGGCAATGCATGTATATGCGTTTGTGTAACAAATACATTCTGACTTTTTTTCGGAAAATAAAATAAAATAATAATACATTCTGACTCCTGTGTTTTGTGATGTTGATTGAGCAAGCTTTTATTAAAAATCTTAATACTGAAAAAAGGAACACCTTTTGTCTTCAGTGTTCTTTGAAAATTTATCATTTTGTAAAATTTAGAAATTGCATCTCTATTCGCTTCGAAAAATTTGCATAAATTGATAGGAAATAAACTTATACTAGTAAATATTTCGGAGATATGGGTTTATTTTATCCTTAGAAAAGAAATCAATATCAATTAAGATAATATAATTAGATTCGAAGAAAGATATTTTTGGAAAGGCCAGAAACAAGCGTCTACACCGGGTCCGTCACGTGACGGATGGACCGCGGAACAGACAATAATCAGATGAACTCGAAACAACATGCGTGGCATGAACACGCGGTTCTGTCTCTCTCTCTCTCTCTCTCTCTCTCTCTCTCTATAAATGCTCTTCGTCCTCCACATCGCCTCCTCCTCATTTTAATACACCTCGAAAGCAGAGAGAAAAAGAATAGAGAGAGAGAGAGAGGTTCAGAGAAAGGAGGGAGAAAGGAGCTGAGTGATCTCATTACCAGCTCCAAAGGAAGCTAAACGACGTCGTCCCTCAAATATTCTCTGCAATCTCTCCTCCGACGAGTTTCTCAGCTTTTCTCGGGTTGTAATTAATCTTATCACGAGGAAGAGATCTTGTCTCACGGTGGGATTGGTTTGTTTCTTCACGACAATCGTCCCAGAGGGTAAAGTTTTGATCTTTTTTGTTTTGTTCTTTTTCCATCCGCATTTCGGTTTAGGTAGCGTCTGATGAAGCTTTATGTTTATTATTGCCATCTAAGGAAATGGTTTCACTGTTTGATTATCATTGTTGCACCAAATCTGGATAAAAAAAGCTAATCCCTTTTTCCTTCTCTTTCTAGAATTTGGGAATTAAGACATGTCTACTGACTTCTGTCTTTGTCCCAAAAGTTTGGTGATTTATTATCTCCTTTACCTGCGTCACTGCCATGGATAACTCATAAGCTACCTAGAACAGTTTTAAACATAAAAAAAGTTTTGGGCTTTAATCTTGTCTGAACTGTCCTGAAGAGAATTCAAAAACTGAGCATATCTATTGACATTTAAGACTGAACTAACAATTGGAACACTGGTCCACTCGTGATTTGTCTTAATTGTTTCAATGCACATGTGTATTTTAGCTCTCTTCTTGTCTTTACATGCTGTACCTTTTCCTCCGGCATTTACCCTCCACAAAATCATGATTTGTAAATCTTAGAATTTGTCTTTTGGTGTTTTACAGCTTACAGCATTCAACTGCAGAAATGGTGATGTGGGTCTTTGGCTATGGTTCTCTTGTGTGGAACCCAGGCTTTCACTACGATGAGAAAGTGTTGGGTTTCATCAAGGGATATAAACGTGTCTTTGATCTTGGTAACGGATTCATTTCTTGGTTTTGTTAAAGAAAACAATTTTGTTCCTTTTTGCTTATTTGATTGATTTATCTCTTCTCCTCAACTATCTATGACTGAATAGATTCTCTTGTGTTTTGCTTTGACTTTGTAGCTTGCATTGACCATAGAGGTACACCAGAACACCCTGCAAGAACTTGCACCCTCGAGAAAGATGAAGAAGCCATATGCGTAAGTACATTTGTTTGTTTGAAGATCTTAGATTCTGTACATGATGCTTGTGCTTAGTGATCATACAGTCCTCTTTTCTTACTAACAATCTAATACTTTCTTGACAGTGGGGTTTTGCATTCTGTGTTCGCGGAGGTCCGGAAAAAGAACGTCTGGCTATGGAGGTATGTCCCTGCATCTAAAAAAATAGACCGGGTTTATGTATCATGTCAATGCCTTTGTATTGATCATTCTGTTTATGCACAGTACTTGGAGCGTAGAGAGTGTGAATATGATCTTAAGACAACTGTAGACTTTTACAAGGTGAGTTCACTCATCACTTTGCCCAGTTCTATTGAATAAGCCTATTCTCTTATGCTCCTAAAAGTTTACCTCAAATTGTTCTTCTCTTAACTCACACAGGAAGATGATCCCCTGAAGCCAGCTGTAACTGGAGTGATAGTGTAAGTTGTTTTCTATAGAGGCTGTTCTCACATCGATAAGGCGGCGAATAACGCCGTGTCTTTTTCTTTTCTTCTACAAGTCTTTGTGTTGTGATTTGTTATGGATGAACTTTTCTTTTACAATCTTCAGATTCACTTCTACTCCAGACAAGGTCAACAACAAGTATTACCTTGGACCTGCGCCATTAGAAGACATGGCAAGGTAAAACACTTCGCCTCTCCTACCAACTTCTTTAGTTTCTTACAAATTATATAGATTCTTGTTCTCGCATTAACTTGTTGTTTTGTGTGTTGGAAGACAAATTGCGACAGCCAATGGACCGTTTGGTAACAACAGAGATTATCTCTTTCTGCTAGAGAAGGCAATGCACGACATCGGTTAGTCCAAACTCCCTTTTTCTCCAACATGATTAGGAATTACGGGTTTGGGGTTTGAAACTGCACAAATTTTGAAGTCTTTACGCAATTTGAACATGGATAATCACTCTTTAAAAACAACAGTGCTTAAAGATTTGTAATCTCTTCTGAGCCATTTGTTATTCTACACAGGGCATGAGGAGGATTATGTGATAGAGCTGGCGAACGAGGTGAGGAAAGTTCTCGCTGAGTCGTCGAAGGTGTCACCAGTGAAGGGGTCAAGAGCGAGCCATGTGGCTAACAAGACCAAGAGCAATGTCCCCTCGGCTCATCAGATACTTCCTCATCAGCCTGAAGCTGTTGCCACTACGATATAGCTCTTGCAATTGTCTTTTGATTGGCTTTAGAGACTAAGTGATTTGTGAAAGCAGATCGTTTGCTTTTCATTTCTTCTTTAACAAATGTTGGTTCTCTAAGTAGGAGTGTACTGTTTGTCTGTTTGGAACTCGTTGTCTTCGGTGTTGTCCTAACGACTGCTGTTTGTGTTATGTCTCTGGCTCTGCTGCGCCTTTTAATAAATGACCAACATAAAAAAAAAAATTAATGTGTTGCAAAATAATCATCAAACACAAAAACCATACTCTGGAGTAGATTGTATCATTTTTGTTCAGACATCCAAATTCGTGTTGGGCTTGTATTAAGAATCCGATGACAATTAGATATTGGGCTAATATTTGGAAAGGCCCATGTTGACAATTTGGCATTGGGCTTATACGTAAACAAACATTTTCATCTTTTGCACAAAGAAAAAGGAGAGAAAAGAGAAGCCGACTTGGGGTATAAGCCAGTTCTTCTATTTCACCCTTTCTCATCAGTCATCATCGTAATCTGGAACTTTAGTCGCGAAACTCTCAACTCAGTGATTCTTTTCGTTCGAAAGAAGTTTCAAATCTTACAGCGATGGATCTCAATCTCGATGCACCGCACTCCATGGGAACGACCATCATCGGCGTCACTTACAATGGAGGTGTCGTCCTCGGAGCCGACTCCCGTACCAGCACCGGTTAGATTCCTCTTCTCTACTCTTCTAGGTTTTTTTTCTTCTGTTCGTTGGGTTGGGTTGGTCTTTGAGCAGTGCTTTCGTTTCAATTGGAACCGAGAATTAGCGTATCCGATTGTTCAATTTGGGAAATTTTTGAGCAAGCTGAATGAAATTGGGATCTATTATTTACTTTCTCAGGGATGTACGTAGCGAATCGGGCTTCAGATAAGATCACACAGCTCACTGACAATGTCTACGTCTGCCGTTCTGGATCGGTAAATCTCTCCTTCTTCGGATGCCTATTTAGGGATTTTTTTTGTTCTCGACGTTCTTACTTCGCTATACTTTTTATTCGGATGTTTATGCCTTATACTGATTTTGCTTGCTGGGTTTCGTTCTCGGATCTTTGTTTTTTCATGAATAACTTAGCAGATGCATTTTACTCATTTCCACGAGCTCTTCTTGTTCCTTTTACAGGCTGCTGATTCTCAGGTTGTCTCGGACTATGTTCGCTACTTCCTTCACCAGCATACGTGAGTGTTTCATTCTTTTCCCTGATTCAACCAAACTTCACAACTTGATACTAAGGCTTATCTTATATATTTGAAGATACAAATAATTCGTTTGCTTATGTTTTGCAGAATTCAGCTGGGGCAGCCTGCAACCGTAAAGGTTTCTGCCAACCTTATCAGGATGCTTGCGTATAACAACAAGGTACAATTTCGCTTTAGAGCTTGCTGTTTAGTTTGATTTATTACCTGCGACTTAAACTCAGAGTAGTGGAGAATTTGGAAGTGTGGCCTTTGTGAAACATGACAACTTGCTTACGTTTACTTGGACTCGAGCTTAAAAATTTGGGTTTACAGAGATTGGTGTTACATGCCACACCTAGCTTGTTAGTATATATGAATCTCCTGTTGTACATAGTATTGTTGTAATGGTCATCTAGCGTGAAGAACTAAACAAATTAAATGGATCGAAAGCATGTATTTGATTGTGTAAATATATATACGCTACAATTTCAGTTATCTGTAGTCTGAATCCATGTCTATCTATGCTGTTTAACAAAGTTGTATATCCAATGTGTTAGTGTATGGGTGTTCCTTGTTTTGATTAGATGGATTTTTGACTAAAGATTGTATGTCTTTGTTGGGCAGAACATGCTGCAAACCGGCCTTATTGTTGGTGGCTGGGACAAATATGAAGGCGGGAAGATCTACGGGATCCCTCTCGGTGGAACAGTAGTGGAGCAACCATTTGCTATTGGAGGTAACCAAACTGTTCTGCGTCTTAAGATCTTTGAGTTTTATTGTTGCTGTTACGATTAAGTCCGTCTTGTTATTTACTAATGTATGATACTTAGTCTTCCTGCTAATAACTACTGCAATTGTGTGGTGTTTGTGTAGGCTCTGGTTCGAGTTACCTCTACGGGTTCTTTGATCAGGCCTGGAAAGAAAACATGACCAAAGAAGAAGCCGAGGTAAGGCCGGTTCTGATCATTAAACTCTCTGCATATGCTGAAAACTCACAAACCCATTTGTTGTAAACGGACCTTGCTAATTTTTTTCTCCTCATGTGCCTGTCTGCAGGAACTTGTTGTGAAGGCGGTTTCACTTGCCATCGCCCGTGATGGAGCCAGTGGTGGTGTTGTACGAACTGTCATAGTAAGTGGAGGTTTCACTTACGCTAGCTAGACTTGTAAACTTTCTTGATGTAACTTAGTTAACAAACTGGTTTTGTTGTTTTTGAGCAGATCAATGAAGAGGGAGTGACGAGAAATTTCTACCCAGGAGATAAGTTGCAGCTTTGGCACGAGGAGTTGGAGCCACAGAACTCTCTATTGGATATTCTGAACGCTGCTGGTCCTGTACCAATGGCCATGTGATTCAGACAAGGGTCCTTATCTTACTATGTTGGACAAGTTTTAGATGCTTCATTTACATTTTCCAGCGTCTTTAAAACTCTAAACTCTGTGGAGGTTCTTTTGTATTGACCCTATCTGTTTTCTAAGATAAAAAAATGGATATCGTGTTTGTTATTGTTATGGTTTCAATTCCTCTGCTCTCAAATTGATTTAGTAGAAAACTTCGCCATCTTTGCCATAGTTTAAGAGCACCTATTATTATTTTTTTCCGGCAAACTGTAATTTATTAATGGGGAAAACAACCTGTTATATGTTTACACGTGGCTGGGTAATGGACACTTCAACTTGTATACTATGTTAGTGACATTGAGACGCATGAAGTGAACGGAGTCGGAGAGACCGAGGAAGATACAGAGATGAGTATCTTGTCAGGGAAAGCTGCTCACGATGTCTTTGTGTATGGCAGTCTCCAGGAGCCCAAAGTCCTTTACGTGCTTCTTAATCGCGTCCCTGACCGTGTCTCCGCCATTCTATCCGGCTTGTGCGTCTCAATCTAACTCAATCGTTGTATTGATTTCAATCGTTTTTTGGATCCAATTGAGGTTGATTAGCGGCGATGATTGGATTTTTCAGTCACAGGTTTAGACTCAAAGGTCGTATTTATCCAACGATTCTACCGGACGGTACCAAACAAGTCACCGGAAAGGTTCATCAATTATCCCTTTTTCACATTCCTCATTTTGTATGTAGAGATGCTGGAAAAACGTTAAGGAGATTGTACTTTGTTTGGAAGAAGATGGTTTTTTTCCGAATAATCCCTGATTTTGAAGGAACTTTGCTGCTGTTTTTTGAAGGTGCTAAAGGGAATAACAGATGATGAACTGAAGTTGTTAGATGACTTTGAGGATGTTGAATATGACAGAAAGTCTGTTCAAGTGGTGCTTGCGGTAATTACTTCTTCATTTTCATCTCGGATTGGATTTTACAAGGTTTAATTTTTCCTTTTTGATGTTTTGTCATGTGCAGGATACTTCAGAGAAGATGCACGTAGGAACATATGTATGGAGGAACAAGGATGATCCGGATCTTTATGGAGAATGGGATTTCGAGGTTTACAAATCTGACATTATATATCTCCCTTGTCTTGTTTTTTTGTTTTAGAACCTAAAAGTTTGAACTTTTGGAACATGTTACAATTGTATATAGGAATGGAAACGACGTGACAGTGAAGATTTCATAACAGCGACCAAGAAATTTATGGAAGAGAGGAAATTACCAGAAGCGAAGACTAGGATCGACACTTTCAAAACATTCTTTAAGCAGGAGCATACCGAGAATGGGAAAGTTATAGATTCTTGATCATCTCCTGCATCATAATGAGGCCATTGCTTCACTTGAAATAAAAAGTTATAAGAAACAGAGACATGAATGTTATGAAGTCTTGTGATTTGTAATTTCATGACATGATCATGTAATCGGAAGATCTCTTATGATTTGTAATTTCTTTGCACTGTTTTCTTTCTTTCATTTGATTCGTGTGTTTTGGTTTGATTAATGATTATGGGCCCGTAATAGTCCATATTGAGCTAAATTTAAGCCCATTATGAACTAAATCTCTTGTTCGTCTACTGATGTGGATCGCTTGGCTGGCTTTTGGTCAAATGGATCACTGTCTATATTGTTTAATCCCTTAAGAAGTAAACCTTTTCAATCCTTGTTTCTCTGACTGTCTGTTAGCTCATAACGTTGAAGAACAATCTGTATTAAGAAAGCAGTAAACTATTATGATTCATGGACGTACACTACGTACTCACAACGGTTTTTAAGTTGTCCGAGGCATATGGTCTGCTCATGCTATATTTCCTGCTGGATCTTGCTGTCTTTTATAGAACCAGCAATATCCTCTAGTTGCTCGTATATAATCTCTAACTATTCACTATCTTTGAGATCAGGCTGAAGAGATAATTTAATAACACATGTATACTGTTGGGTGATTGCTTTAGATGGGTGTTAACTGTTAAGTCTCACGTTGCATATTTCATGTGACCTTTCCGTTTTATCAGATCTCAGCTGCTTTAAGCTTTGACTTTGACCATAGGTGAAGGGTGAGAGAGAGCATATCAGCATTCCATGAAAACCTCACTCTCTTTCTCTCTCTCTCTCTTGAATCTTGATTTGATTTAGGGAGGATACCAAGATCATTCCTTTTGATTTTGCCGTACTCATGTTTGGAGAAGAATCGTTAATTGCATGTGATTTCAATAATGAGAGGTACTTAGTTTAGAGAAAAAGGTGCCTGTGATGCTGTGACTTTGTTATAATATTCACTAATTAAGATTAAGATACTTAATATAGCATAAGTTCTAGTTGTTAAAAGCATAGGATGCTCTTAGGTTGTTAATCTAAATAGTATTAAAACCACAGTCCACTTGGTGATTAAAAAGTACAATGCCGTAGGTACTCATCTTTTGTACACTATTTTTAGTTGGTGTTAACTTCTCTATTAATTAGTTTATGTTAAATCTCTGATTACTTGGCATAACTGCAACATCAAGACACATGGGTAGTAGTTCCCGGAGAAAACGTAGATGCATAGACAAAAACATGAACCTTTTACGCTAAAACTGCCGTTTGAATAACACAGTGGTCAACTATAATTCAAGCGGACATCCAACTTTTAAAATGCCTGAATGCTCTGGCCACTGGAGCATACCGTACCATTGTGCCACCACTTCTTGCTTCATTTTTTCCAATAGAAATGGCATTCTTGAGCTGATGTGGGTTTGATTTCTACTTCTAGTTAAATGACAAATGCAGATGTTGAAAAAGGAAACTAAACCATGTTCTTGCTTTTCTTTAGATTCTGTGACTGGACATGACATTCTTAAACTACTCATGTGACAGATTTTCTCCTCCACATTCATTGTACTGATACAGTTATCTGCTGAGATGAAAGGTTGAGTTATTTCAACATACAATAACAGTGATCTAGAAAGCGGGGAGGTTGCAACTTGCGAACAAGGAGTTTGGATATTTTCTTCCTCAATTCATTTTAGGGAAAAGGAAAAAAAAAAAAAGAGAGTTTTTTCATTCTTTTTTCAATCTGTTTTAATGATCCGTTTGTACATTCCATTATTCAAAAATTTCTTTATCTATCATTCTTTTTCTCTTTGAATTTTCAGAGTACACAAGTCCAAATCCCCAAGGGAAAAAGTGGGAACATAGGGAAGAGGAAGAATAAATGATTCAAAGCAACAACAAGCAAATTATAATTAGAAACTATCTGCACATTGGGCTGTGAGGTTGATGAGATGGAGTCCGAGGGCAATCCGAAGGATGACGATAACTTATAACTTCCTCAGCCGTTGCATTGAACCTACACTCCTGAGTGGTTAGGTAGGCATCACTCTTGTTGTCCTCCATTATCTTAAGAATGCTCTCGAACACAGCAACTTCACAAGGAATCTTCAACACACCAGCTTGTTGAAACCCAAACTCTTCTTCTGCTTCACGCAACAGCACGTGGAAAGCTTGGTGGCTAAGGTAGTCCGTTGGTATCTTGTATCGCTTCTCCTCCTTCCCCACCGAGACAGCTAAGAAGCCTTTAGGAACAGCTGTTACATCTGTGAAGGATAGTGTCCTCTTCAGAAACTTGATGCTCTTACTTCCACTTCCACTTCCACTTCCACTCCCACTCCCATTTCTGCTGATGTTGTTGCTGTCCTCTTCGTTGTCAATCTTGTTGTCGTTGTTGTTGGCTTGTTTTGATGCGTGTGCTACTTTTCGCCATTTCTTGAGGATCTGTTGAAGCTTTACGATCTCTCTGATTTTGTTTGACTTTTTGGCTTCCATGGCAGAAACAGAAGAAGAAGAAGAAATGGCTCTGTTCTTTGTGTTTGTATCTCTATGTGTTGTGTAATGATGGAGGACATGGTGGTTTTTGGAGATTAGGGAGATATATAGAGATGGTGATGGCATTTTGGAATCTTGTTTTAATTATTTTATAGATTAATTTTGAAATTAAATGTTTAAAGTATTAGACTAATCATATGATTGGTTTTCATAATGCCCCACTTGAAAACCTCTGCATGTTGTTTGACCTTCTCTCAACTTAATTCGTTTATTAAGGCCATGTTTGTTTATGCGTTTAAGATTTATTACCATTTAATCTTCATATTGAACCCATGATCACTGTTTATTTTATAGATCCAATTTACTGTAGAATTTATTTTTGGACAACAACAGAAGTATTGAACCCATGATATTTAATTTGTTTCAACCACGCAAGATACAATTAATGGTGTATTTTCCATCAATTTGCAAAAACAACATACTACTGATTTCAAAGTGATTAAAAAAAAAATCATTAATTGTTGTTAGAATGTAGAAAAATAAAAATAAATACAGGGGGAAATTGATATGCAAAAAAGAAATGTAACTTGGAACGTAAGAAACTGAGAAGTGGTATTTGTTGTGGTGACAAGAGAGTAGAGAGAGAAGAGAAAAGAAACAATGAAACATGGGTAAGGCTTCAGTTCCCAAAGCAAACGGCTTCGCAGTTTAACAGTTCTGTTCCCGGGAATCTAACGATTGGATCTCCTCTCTCTTTTGCTTTTCTAGAAACGTACTTGTACTATTTAACTTTATATACTCCATTTTAAAGCTCAAGATCACTAACGACAAACAACAAAAAAGAGAATACTGTAATACTTTATTTTTGACCGACGCATTTCAGAAGCCTATTCGAAACATAGAGGGCCGTGCCGGTAAAGGTCTTCTATTTCCACGTCACTAATGCGGTTTCGGGTTTTAAGTTTTTAACTGCACCTCCCCATGTGAACTTCTTTACCTTTCTCATTTTAAAGTGATTTTTTATTTTCTCCAGATCCGATCATTTTATAATGTTTCAATTCTTCTTGCTACAGGCTCAAGTAAAATAGCTTTCTAAGTAAATTAACAAAATATCAAGAAAGAAATTTGGGAAAAAAAATAATCATCTATGAGCAAATAATGATTGGTTTCAACGACTAAATCATATTTTTTCAATCGTATTAAATATATGTTCAGTTTCTTATGATACCAACAACCAAGTCGGTTTGTTAGCAAATTAACAACAAAGTCGGCTTAATATTACGTAAAATACATGATAAAAAGTTGACGCCGAATTTATTTGTTATTAAAAGAAAGTTATCGTTAATTCCTTCTTCAATATTATAGCATTCATAGTTTTCTGACTGGCTATCGTTGCATGTGCTGGTAATAAACTAGCGGGAAAGCAATGAATATATCAGCAACGATTACGCAAAAAGCATAAAACATTGTACAAAATTATATACTGTTATCAGCTTATTATATTGTTTTTAACAAGTGAGTTTAATTTAGACTACATCTTATAATTGGGGTGGGAGGGGGGGGGGAAACCTAATATAATAGAAACCCAAAACATATAAATTTTATGTAAAAACTTAAAAATGTGTGTATAAGATTTAATTAACCGGTAGGTCAACTACTTGTCTACCGGTTTTTGTCTACCAATTTGATCCCCATCGCAACTGCTTACTGCTATCCACGAGACCATTAGGCCACCAATCCACCATTTACTTTTATATTAAACAAATAACCTCTAAATGATTCATACGTAGTGGCCCGTACGACATGGCCTTTATCATACATACTTCACGTTCTTATTATTTTGTACGCATTAGTGAATTAATTTTAGTTATTTATTCTGAAAATTTAGTTACTCCAAGTTCAAATGATTAACTTCGTCCGTCGAGAAAAACTATCAAAAAGTTCTATTTTTGGTGGTTAGTAGATTTTTAATTCCGTACACTGTTCAAGATTTTTAATGTTTTTTATAAAAATGGAAATTTGATGTTAAGTTGTTAAGTAGTACTAGCTAGTAACCACCATGAAGAAACAAACATAAATGATTGCACCGTATGAATAATTGAGAAAATGTAATTAAAATTGGAAAGGACTAGCTGGCTTATATTTCCTGATCTCTCTACGTGCCACAAATCAATAATGATTTTCATGATTGTTATTAGTTTTAGATGATTATTTGAAAATAACATATAAAATCTGTTTATTATATGATACACAAATATAGACTCGCTTTTTGTTTAATCTGATTCTGCATTTGCATCTACTTGATCTGATTTCCAATGTCGTCATTATTTGATTTGCTGTTTTTACAAAATGGATAGATGTACAATAATTAAGTTAGCCAGAATAACAATGGGTGTATAACAACATCTCATCGGCGTAGACCGTCCATTCATATAAAAACCCATACACGCCTAGTTTCGCAACTCTCAAACCCAAATCATCTTGTAATTTATATTGGGCCAATAATATCTTGAGATCAACATACACTTCTTTGATAAAATTTAAAAATTATGGAAGAGGATAGCTCAAATGGTACTACATCAAATAGCCTACAAGTATCTCGACAGGTATCAATGAATTTGTTTGGTTTTCCAATAACCGTTGGTTTGATTTTTATTTTCATACAAAGGATTCAGTGAGAGTACTGTATCGATATATACTTTACTCGATTTTGATGCTTAAAGGTGTTTCAAAAGAAAAAGAAAAGTCCAACGAGTTTCAACTTCTGATTTTTGTTGTATGTTCCTTTTGATAGTTTCTATTCTTCATTTTCGTTTTCTTTAAAAAATGAAGTCGCCCAAGAAATTAATTCTTACGCAAAATTAAGCATCACTTTCTAAATTGGATTCCACAGATGAGAGCATGCATATATCTTTATTCCATAATGCGGGAAACAGGATTTCGAACACCAACCGACCAATGCGCCTATACATGATGTCGGATCTATGGCGAATGACTAAGCTAAAGAACACTGACATTCAAAGCCACAAATCAGTAAGTCGATCTCCAAGCCACTAAAAAGCTATGCAATTGATAACATTAATAGCTTGTGTGTTTCTAGAGTGTTTCATTGAATTGTAAGACATAGTGTCGGTATTGAATTAGGTCATTAACACTGAAACACTACGATACTTCGAACAATAAAGTCCAATTAATAACTGAAGAACAACAGCCAACAAACTAGGCTATTCAAATAATTGTAATCCTCAATATTTAATCCAATATATTGTTCGATGATTGATTCAGCTTTTAAAGTTTCCTTTAGTGTTAACCAATGAGAATATAAAGAAGGAGCAATATAAAGTTTGGATTACGTACAAAAGACGCAATATACGAACCAAGCCTCACTTCCCGTCCAAGAACGTCGCGACCAAAAGCTTGACTCTCTTAAACAATTATTGTCTTTTTGTTTTACCCTTTTATAAATTTTGAATTGATTCTTCAGATATAGCAACAAAAGATTCAAAGAACTAGTTGATCTTCTACATCATAAATGTTGAATCCGAGATAGCACTCGTCAAGACGGGCTATCAAAGATGTGAGTTTAGGAAACTGGAGCGCTGAATTCGACTCTTAGATTATTAAGAAGATTACAAGAGGATTAATCTCGCTAACAAGCCTAGCGAGATCGTGATGGTGAACAAGACAAGGGAAATAAAGTTAGTATGAAGGCCTAATGATTCTAGGTGATTTCGGATCATTCTGGATCCCTTTCCCCATGGGAAGGGTCTTCAATATATAGTGCTCATGTCATGGTCGAATGATGAAGGTTTTCCTTCCGGCAAGATGGAAAACTTCCTCTTTTCCGATATGGAAAACTTCCTCTTGTTTTTGGATTCTCTTCTATTTTTCAAGTCGGCGCAAAAATTTATTTACTTTTCTTCATGGATTATGCCTTCTTCTTCAAGCCTTGCCTTTTTCTTAAAGAAGTTAGGTCTAAAATCGGATTGGGCTTTATGATTTTACTAATGATGACGGGCTCAGGGAAATATGCTAATTTCTCCTCTAACAATAAATTCTCCGCAATAGAATTCGAACCATCAAGTCACCATGCATAAATTTAAAACTAAACCAAATTCGAACCGAGTCATTAAAATGATTAAGCTGACCTTTTCAGTTAAACCGGAACAAACCGTGTTTTTCAGTTTATTTTCTTGGACACGTATGCGTAGTTACTTTATTACCGGAGTGTGTAGCGTATATCATACGTTTTCTCCATTTTTCAGCTTGATATACAACTACGCAAGATGTCTAAAAAGTTTAGATTAATTACGGGATTATGTTGTTACTCGTCTCTCTGTAGCTAGATCCTCCAGAAAGGAAAGTCCACAATAACAGAAGTAGAAATAAGTAAGATGATGACAATTGCAAAAGTAATAGTTAGGATTCCTGCGTGTTGTAAGATAAGTGGGTGAGATTAACACACCAAAATCAAATGAGAAAGACTTGAAATGGTTAAAGATCCGCCTGATGTGTCTTCTCTTATCTCATATGATATGGCCTGTTGGTCCTCATCATACTATCTGTTTATGGTCCTCGTCAGATTTCACTCAATTTTCTTTTTTAGGAATCATGCAATACTAATTATTGGATTACGCTATGTGTCCGGTTCTCATTGATCAATTTTATAGTATAAAATAAATTGTAAAGATATGTTGTTATTTATAATAAAATAAATATAAATGATGTAATGTGAAGTTGTGTTAGAGAATAATTATCTGTAAACAGAGAAAAACAAATCATTTTTTGAATTTTGATGGCTAACTGGCTATTGATTGGTGTGATATGTTGGTTGTATTGGGGGGGAGTATAATGTTTTCTTTTCTTATTTCAGTTATTAATCAGATAGATATGCGATATTCTGATGGACCAAAACATCTCAAACATATGCCTATATATTAAAAGAAATAATTAACTTACGAATAAATGAGTTTAAGTAACATTATAGTGTTGGCTGATTTGGGGTTTTTTTCCTGTTCAATAACCCTTTACATTTTACGTTCGAACACTAATAAATAAATAATGATCAGTTTAACCAACCAAAATTTTTTTTAAAGAAAGCCCCATTGTATTTGTCGGATTCACCAGATATTAGGAAAGTAAATCAGACTTTGATGTTCAAGGCTTTAATAATGTAGTACGACAAAAATAAAATGTCGATATATAATACGACTTTGCTTTTCAAGGCTTTAATATACGTACGTGTCGGTGTGCATGTATTAGCGTATACAGACATACACATACTACAACATATCCTCTCAATAAAATCAAGATAAACAAGTCTATATATGTATGCTGGAATAAACGCAAATGTTTAAAACCGAGTCTAATACAAATAGTACGTGCTTTCAGTGCTATCCATACTTGTGAAGAAATCAAATTGAAAAGTATGGAATGGACAGTTGATATAGTACGTATGCTCTGTCACAAAATAAACCAGGTTATCTCTGTTTCAAATGATTCGGACTTGTTAGCATACGATAGAGAGACCGCAAGCTTACTGCCATGCCAGTCATCTTTTAAATATCAATCCATGAAGTTGAATAATTTTTATTTTAAAGTTATAAAGGCTAGAGAGTTAAACCAACGGTTTCAAACAAAGGAACGTACGTTTCTAATCGCCAAAATATTACTACGAAAAACCGATGGCAGTCTACATGTAGCCCGAGTGTCAAACTGTCAATGTGTCATCTATTGATGGTTACATGATTTCTTTGCTGGTGAATTGTTTTCCTCTTCTGTCTGATCTCTCTTTGCTCCTCCTTTTGTTGTTTCAGTTTTTCTGATCATTTTTTTCCGGGACATATAGGTGTCTGTATAGGAGAGTACCTACTAGCTAGTCGATCGTTTACTTTCTGTTTGAATTGTGTAATCAGATCCTATTACCTCTATAAATATTTAGATGACAAAAACAAATAAAGACTTGTAGTTTGGGTTACTTATCGTAAAATCGACTTTCAATAAAGAAATTTCGTTTTCGATTACAAAGAAAAAACGGAGCATAACCTTTACTTGACGGCTACAAATACGTGATTAATAGGCCTTTGCTCAAAATTTATGACTAAAAAGCATGACAAACGAAAAAGGAATGATAGAAGAATAGAAATCAAAAGCGTGCAAGAATTATAAATATTATGATGGACTCCAACTATAGATCACTTGTTGACAAAGATGAAAAAAAAGAGAGAGATCACTTTGGAAACTAACAATGGCGAACAAAAGGACAAAATATGCCACGGCATCCCTCTCCCTCCACCACACTCCACACGTGCCTAATGCGTTTTCCTCTAGTTTTTTTTTTGTTCTGAATAATAATTTCCTCTAAATTTTTTATTTTCATTTCTTAATTTTTATCATCAGTTTTCTTATAAATAGGGTCTTTTTCTTCTCCAAACCAGTAAGTCATATTCATAAAGCGGCGTCCCAAAACAAAGGAAAAAGATATTGAAATTTGATAAGTTTTGAACAAGAAATGGAATGGAGGGAGTGCTATCTTGATGTGATTTTGGTGCCGTTAGGGCTAATGGCGTATGCAGCTTATCATGTTTACTTGTGGCACAAGTTACGTACAGAGCCTCTTACCACCATCATCGGCACTAACGCTAGAGCTCGCCGTTTCTGGGTCGCTTCCATCATCAAGGTACGTAACCTCCTAAATTTCTTATATATACATCTAAACATAAACATATGATGTGTTTGCTTTATCAGGACAACGAGAAGAAGAACATTTTGGCTGTTCAGACGCTGAGAAACTGCATAATGGGCTCGACTTTAATGGCAACAACATCAATCCTCCTATCAGCGGGCCTAGCTGCAGTTATAAGCAGCACATACGCAGTGAAGAAGCCTCTAAACGACGCTGTTTATGGAGCTCACGGAGAGTTCATGGTGGCTCTCAAGTATGTCACAATCCTCACCATCTTCCTCTTCTCCTTCTTCTCTCACTCCCTCTCGATTAGATTCATCAATCAAGTCAACATACTCATCAACACACCTTTTCCTCCTGAGGATCTGGAGGAGGAGATGATGATGACGCCGGAGGATTACGTGGCGGAGTTGCTGGAGAGAGGGTTTGTTCTGAATACGGTGGGGAATCGGCTGTTCTACGCGGCGTTGCCTTTGATGCTTTGGATATTTGGACCGATTCTTGTCTTCTTGTGTTCGGTCGTGATGGTTCCTCTTCTTTATAACCTCGATTTCTTCTTCTTCGGTAAAGAAAGAAGAAAAATCGATAGAAAATTTAGTTTTGGCTCTGTGTAGATATCAAATGATTTTTAGTTAATTAAGTGGTTATCGTCCTAAGGCCAGGACTAGTTACATGGTGGTTGCAAATTCCTATGACTAGTTCAGGTTCCGTAGTATAGTATAATTATCACATATTGACTAGGGTTTGTTGAGCAATGAGCGCGTAGATGATGAAAGAGTATGAGTATGTACATGAGAAGTATAAGATATTATATTTGAAGTATGTGTGTTGTGTGGTTTTAATGTGTGACGTACGTTTTGCTTTTGTGAGCGTTATAACTGGCATTTCCATGTGGGTGGCTTTATAACGTATACGCGTATGAAAATGTACGTTGTTTTCTGTTTGTGTTTATAATTCACGTGCCATACGTAGTCAAGCAAGAAACGAGCCAAAAAAATGTGACGTACATATTTATTCCGTGCACTAGTATCTCTCTTGCTTTTGTGGTGGTATGAAATCAGAATGTTTAAAACAAAGCGGATACTGTTTCCCACTACACCAATTTGCAGTGTTATTTCCGCGCCTTAAATTCGAATAGCCATTAATTTGAAACCAATAATATGATAGTATTTGATATCTACTTAACCACAAAACAGTCATAATTGAACAGTGGCTATAGTTAGCTACGAGAATGCTATGAAACAATGATGGCTAAATTGTCGGTTGGTAGTATATAGGAGCTTTATTAATAGCAGCTGAAATTCAACTGATAGTTTTTTTTTATACCTACTCATAATTTGGCCACATATATATGCCTCAGCCATTAATTAGCCAAAAGAGTAATGTCTATATGATCAAAGAAAATGTTGAGAAAAATATTCGTTAGAAAATGTAAAAAGAACGACTAAAAAAAAAGAGCCAAACCGTGGATTATCAAACCAGGAATGTACCGAGTTTGAATTTCCAAACCGAAGAGTAACATTGAACCAATCGAACCGAACAAAAGAAACCGAAATTTTTATTTCTTTTTGCGGGAAACCGAATTTAGCTAAACTTTTGCCATGTGTTTTAAATGGTTTTACAAAATAGGATCGAAATACCCGCATAAGCCCTAACTTTGGTTTATCGGTCCTCCCAGTTCTCGCCGTCTCTGATTACTCACAGAGTCGCCGTTGGAACTAGTTGGAAGCTTCTTTCTACTGTCAGAATTAGCTATGGAGAACATTCTAGCTACGGCTGAGAAAAATGTAGGTCTCTTTCCTTAATATCTACATTGGTAGGATTTCTTGCTTGATCCGAGGCTAATTTTCAAAATTTCGGGTGGGATTTAGGTGCTGGTAGACCTGGTGAAAATAATGCAGAAGCGAGGATTAGAAGGACAAAAAGGAGGATGGAAAGATTTTCTAAATGTTTACGACAAGCAGGCAGGATCGAGCTTGAGTGATCCTTCGAGGCGGTCCAAAGATGTCTTGGTTGCTTTTCTTTCGACACTCAACAAGAAACAAGATTTGCAGGTCGTGAACAGAAACATACACACACACACACAGTAGTTGTTTTATTATTTAATCTTACTTAAAAATATTTAGTTATGTTTTTTTTTATATACTCAGCTACTGGCTAGGGTTCTGAAACCCAACCCTTATCTTGCTGAGGAATTCAAACAGGATTCTCTAGATGAGACTGCTGAAGAGGTGAGAGGTTAACATTTTTATTGACTAGACATAAGTTTTGGTTGTGTTCTGTAATGCAATGAGTTTAAAACATGAATTGTATTGGCAGTGCAGAGGCTAGTTAGAATGACTATGACGCATGATGAGTACTTTTTAGATTATTTGTTCCCATCTAATGCTGAGGTTCGTATGTTTTCATCCAATATATTACATTTATCCTTTATATGGGAAATGGACAAGCTAATTATAAAATCTTAAGCTTTTGAATTGCACAAAAACAGGATTGGTTGGTAACGGGTATTGGAAAGAAGAAGTCACAAGCCATGAAATCGACCAAAATCGAAATGGTTGCTATTGATTGTGAGATGGTTCTTTGTGAAAATGGGAGTGAAGCTGTTGTTAGAGTTGCTGCTGTTGACCGTGATTTAAAGGTTTTTTTAGCTCTTTATTATTAGTGATCAGCCTTTCTAGACAAAACTGGACATGTTGTGTTTTAACTTTATAAATAATGAATCAGGTGATTATTAACGAATTTGTGAAACCAGATCAACCAGTTGTTGACTATAGGACTGATATTACCGGACTTACAGCTGAGGATCTCGAAAATGCTACTACTTTACCTCTCGTAGATATTCAGGTACATTTAATACATCATAAGTACTATAAAGTTTTGTGTGTGTGGAGGTTTCAACATATTGTCCTGATTCCATCTAAATGAATAACTTTCCATGAAAAAATGCAAATGTTTTTGTCTGAGGATACTATTTTGGTAGGTCAAAGTTTGAACAATGATTTGAAAGGTAACTAAAAAGTGGTTGAATTTCTCCTAATGATCTCTCTTAAGTCCCTGGTTTCTTGACGGTTTACTTTGATTGCTCTCAGTACTAAAGATAGATCATGCAAGAGTAATCGATACTTCTCTAGTATTTAAGTATGAGTATCCCGGTGCAAGAACGCCTCGAAAACTTCAAAGACCTTCTTTGAATTATTTGTGCAAGGTAAGCCTTAATTTCTCTGCTCTTGATGAGATAAAATCCAAATATGTAAATGACATTGTTTTAATTTTATTTTTGGCCAAGTCTGTATTGGGATATGCGGTGCAGAAAGACGGTGTACCTCACAATTGTGTCGATGACGCAGCAGCTGCTATGAAACTTGTACTTGCTATAGTAGAGAAAGGAGTAGAAACCTCCATTCCAGTTACTAAAGAGGTAAGGCTGCTTACTTACAAAATTTTAAAAGTTCCATCAAAAGATATTAAAAGATAAGTACGTTTAATCAACATAGATATTGGAAAGTGAGAAGTCGAGGCTATACCTTCATAGAATCCCTCACAGTGTTCCATCTGAAGAGTTGATTGAAGTTATTTCCAGAGATTTCACTCCCAAAGTTAAGGTATGGTGGATCACCTCTAACATGTGTATCTTGAGATCATAATCTCATCATCTCATTTTTCGTTTCTTTTTTTTTCACGAGAATTTGTTGTTTGTTGTTTTTTGTTTTTTGATTTTGGAAGCTGTCGAAAAGACAAGGAAGTAGCTATTATAGTGCGATTGCTGTTTTTAATAGTCCAGCAGAAGCAAATCAAGCTTTTGAAAACATTACTGGAGACTTGGGAAAGGTATTTTTATCACTACATCTCTAGTATTAATTTCGTGATATAGATTTGAGTGATATATATTATAAGCTCCACGCATTTTTTATTTTCTTTTACAGGATTCAGCGGGATTGCCGCAAAAACAGGTTTTTCTAGAGGCAAACTCTGGCTCAGGAACTGGATTATATTTCCACGTGCGTAAATTGGTTGAAGGTGATTCTGTTGAGGAAGTCTCTGCAACAAAGAGAAGTTATCCAGACGATAAGAAGACGAGTTGTAAGAGACAGAAGAGAGAGTGTGATACTGAGTTAGAGACCAGAGAAGCAGATGCTGGAGAAGAGAAGACAGAGGAGAAAACAGAGAAGCTACGTGAAGATGATGATATGATAAAGGAAATTGAAGAATTGAAGCAGAAACTCAAAGAGAAAGATGAGATGATTGATTACCTAAAAATGAAACTAAGGAAGAAGAAGAAGAAGTCTCGGTAATTATTTAACCATGACCATTATGTGTGGAAGTTCGTTTCACTGTTTTGTGTTTGATCATAATCACGATGCATCTGATTTTTGTAGCTTGAAATCAATGCACTATTGGGTTAAGGAAAAATACTTTTGATGCCATTACTTCTGTCCAGCTGAGCTGGCATTGTTCATGTATTTTACTCTTATTGATTCGTAGCTAATTGTTATTGGTACTTTCAAGAGAGACCAGACACATCTCTGAAGATCCAGCGGTACATACTGTCGTGAATCTTAATTCAATAATTTCCCGTAATTCTAAAGTTTTTTTTTCTATCTCAAAAAAAAAAATAATAAATTAAGGGCAAGTCGTGTTGGATCAAACGTAATATTATTAGCGTGTGGTGTTGTTGCTTAGAGGATAAAAACAAAGATTCTTAGCTAAGGGCATGTCTATCCGGGGATCTAAACAAGGTTTTAAAGAAAATAGATAATTAAAATAAATATTTAATCTACAAATAAACTAAATCTGAGTCTACTGTAAGCCTCGTTTGCTTATTTTAGAACCAGACACGCGTCAACCTTAAGTTAAAAGATGATTTCAGGGAAAAAAATAACAATAAAAAATCAGACATTTCTTGCTTTCTCTCTCTCTTCCTCTCTCTCTCTCGACTCTCCACCGGCGTGACAAATTCGACATTCGAATCCACGATCCGTTGATCGGATTTGGTCCGATCTATTCTCGGGAAGGTGTCTCTTTCTCCGTTCGAGTATCTAAGTCTTCCGATTCACATCTCTTCAGTTCACACCTCTTCCGATTCACATCTCTTCAGATTCACACCTCTTCCGATTCACACCTCTTCTGATTTCATGCCGTCGACGGACTGAGAAAGACGGTGGCTTCCTGTATGTTTGGCATCCCTCTCAAGGCCGGTCGGAAAAGGAAAGTATATGTCTTGTCTCTTCTCTTATAAATGGTTTTTGCATGTTTGTGATTTCGTTTTTTCATGTTTGTGATTTGGTTTCTTGAGACTTTGAATTGAAAATCCATGCAATTGATTGTGTTTTTGAAGCCCTTTACACTTTGAATATAGAACTTCTGCAAAATCCCCTGAAAAATGATTTGTGTTTTGATTTCATTGTGTTTGGTTGAGATTGTTCTTGGGTTATGTTATTTCGATTTGTGAATATGCAGAGACTGAGAAGCTTATTTATTTGTGATTCCAATTTATGAATATGCAATTGATTGTTTATTTGTACCCTTGAGGTCACCAAATTTTCATATGATTCATTTCATTCATCGTGTTTCTGTAATTGTTTCTGAAAGTTTCAATTGTTCTTTTTGCTTGTGCTCAATTTTAAGTTATTCGTTTGATCTAATAAGTATAGGTTTTTTTTTCATGGTTTCAATTGTTCATTTTTTTTATGTGTCCGAAATTAGATATTTGGTTCACATCTAAAATAATTTGTAACTTGCTGTTTGGTTCGGCTGGTAGTGTTCTCTCATATCTTAATTGTTCTCTCTATATTATGGTGATAAGATATGTGTTAGTTGTATGTCATTTATGGTGGTGTTAGTTGAGAGCATATTGATGTGTGTTGAAAATCTAACTTATGGATATGTTATTTAATGATGTGATATTGCTTTTGATTTCATTGGCTATTTGCTTTAATTATCAATCTCTGAAATCGTAGCTAGTCATAATTTTAAAAGTTTCTTGATGTTTTTCTTTTCAAGGTGAATCATGGAATTGTGACATCAACTAGAGCAACGTATTCGGCTGAGGATGTGATGGCGGGTGTTGGGACTAGATCAAAGTATTAACTCCTTTTACATTCAGGTACTTCTCTCTCATTGTCTCTATCTTCTGCAACGTCCCTTGTAATTGAATGTTGTTGTGTGTTTACATTTTGATTCCTTTTTGGTTTCATTGCTTGGTTAGAGTTCTCTATGTCTGAAAAAAAATGTTTAGTTTTCTTTTGGTTGCTAACTAGATCTTTAGATTAGTTTCTCTGTGATATTGCTATGTACCGTTTAATTCCACTTGAAACATACATTCTCTGTAGATTAGTTTCTTTTTGATAAAGCATTCTTATTGCTCTACCTTTAATGCGATTAGATAAGTGTTAGTTGTATGTCATTGATGAGTGGTGTAACTATTAGAGATTAGATGTTGGGTAATGGTGTGTGCGCCTTGAGTTACGTTTTAAGTAGGTGTAGAAGCTTAAAAACATTGAATGCTTAAAACACAAACCAACGTTCATATTTTCTATATAATCAAGAGGCTTGATCTTTTCGAAAACACACCATTTACCATCTCTAGCCCTAAGCTTGTTTTCTTTCCATATCAGTTTCCAGTTGTTTTCGTTTCCTTTTACTTTTCCTTTTCCTTCTCCTTCATTTGGAAATGGATTCATATACACTTGGTAACAGCCGCAGCTATCTTGAGCTTTTACAAAGACAGCAAGAGAGTTTCCACCCAGTAGGATCATCCGCCATCCCACCTTTCTTTCAACCGCTTGATGATCCACTCACAGAAGAAGAGTCACCTGTTGAGCGCAAAGTAAGGAGAAAGTGGACTCAGCCAGAAGACGTTGTTTTAATTAGCGCCTGGCTACACACCAGCAAAGATCCTTTAAGGGCAAATCAGCAGAAGGCTGGAACTTTTTGGAAACGTATCACTGAATTCTTTAACTCAAGCCCTACGCTTGATGGCCTTCAACCGCGAGCTCCTACTCATTGTAAGCAGAGGTGGCAGAAGATGAACAATCTTGTTTGCAAGTTTGTCGGGGCTTATGATGCGGCAATGAAGCAGACATCCAGTGGTCAAAACGACAACGACACTTTGTTCATGGCTCACCAGATCTTCTACAACGATTACAAGTTCAACTTCAACCTTGAGTATGCATGGACGAAGCTTCGACATGACCAGAAATGGTTGTCTATGTTTATAACCGAAACTGGTGGAAGCTCAAAGAGAAGCAGGGGTGAGGCTGCACGTGAAGAAGGAGATGCAGATGAAGCTAGGGCTCGGCCTATGGGAGTCAAAGCAGCAAAAGCAAAAGCTAAGAAGGGCACAAGGGAAAGTGAACCCATTTCCGCTGAGAAATACGAGAGCATGTCCGCAGATAGGAAGCATGACTTAGCCGTGAGGGAAAGGCTGTCGAAGCAGGCAGTTCTAGATAGTCTGCTAGCTAAAAAGGAACCACTTACTGAGAAAGAGATTGCTCTGAAGGACAAGCTACTCGATTTCATGCTGTTAGATTAGCTTCTATGTGTTTTCTAGGATCTAAATATGTTTGAATTAAGTTCGGCTTCTATGTTTTCCATGTTCTCTTAACTTAAGTTTGGTTTTCCATGTCTTAAGTTAGTTTTCAGATTAGAGAATCATTTACCCTTTGTAATTTGTCTTTCCTTTCCTCGGATAATAAGTATTTTCTGATTTTCATGTGTTTGGTACCAGCTAATGATATAAACATATTTATTCTGCTTTTAACATAAACAAACATATTTATCCTCGGATAATAAGTGTTTTCTGATTCTCATGGGTTTGTTTCATTGCTTGGTTTTGATTTTGCAAGTGATTAACATCATACTTGTTTCATGTTCAACGAGATACACATGTTCAAGAAGATACACATAAAGATGGATTTGATATGGTTTTGTCTCTCAGGTTTGTTGTTAACTTATCTCTGGTTTTTTCTTTGGATTGGTTCTGTTGCTTGTTCTTGATTTTGTTGCTTGTTCTTCTTTTCCAGAATCAATGTTTAGGTGATATGCAATTCATTGGTCATTATCTAACACTTTTAAAATCTTCATTGGTCATTAGATTGCTGAAGAAAGGAATAAATTAGCTTTGTGGTTAATCTATATGGGTGATGGAACGTGAGTGCAAGAGACAAAACTTACTCACGTGAAGAAAGGAGTCAAACGCATCAGACAAAGCTTGTACTCACGGGAAGGCTGAAGGAGGAGACAAAGGTCAAGGACAAAGCTTCACGTGCTTTGTTTTCTTCTTTACTCTGTTTGCTCACATGAGCTTTCTTCTGTTGTTGTTTTTGTGTTCTTGCTTTCCAAATTTGCTATATATTGAAGTGTTCGTTGTTCATTGAAAACCAACGAGAATAACATAACATTTCTCTTTTCTTGTTCTTGTTCCATGTTCAGATTTCTATTGTTTCTTGTTCCTTGTTCAAATTTCTATTGTTTCTTGTTCCGAGAACAACAAAAATAAACTTATCTTCTCTTGTTCCTTGTTCATGCAAAACCAAATTAACAAACCCCTTCAAGTTTCCCTTCTCTGCAAATCCAAACTACTTTAAAAAAACCCCAAGTCTCTAGTAAACACCAAGATTATGGGTTCTTCTTCAAATCATCACTTCTCTATTCATGATCACCATGATCCGTATGACCAAGAATCTGACCAAGCATGGGATCAAGTCTTTGAGCAAGCTACCCGTGAGTATGGTCGGCCTAGAAAAGAGAAGAAAAAGAAGCAATATATAGAAAGAAACCGTGAGGAAGGCCAGGAACGCTTATTCAATGATTATTTCGCCGAAGATGCCACATACCCGGCGCATATGTTCCGTCGCCGTTTCAGAATGAACAAATCCTTGTTCCTGAAAATAGTTGATCGACTCTCCACTCAAACTACATTCTTTTCAACACGACCGGATGGTTTGGGAAGGAGTAGTTTAACAGGACTACAAAAGTGCACAGCAGCTATCCGTATGTTGGCTTATGGTTGTGCGGCTGACAAGAATGACGAATACCTTCGGATCGCTCAAACTACTACACTCTTATGTGTAGAAAATTTTGTGGATGAAATCATATCTTTGTACGGGAAAGACTATCTAAGAAGACCCACAAAAATGATCTTAAACGGCTACTTGACGTTGGAGAGGCACGTGGATTTCCCGGAATGATAGGGAGCATCGACTGTATGCATTGGGAGTGGAAGAATTGCCCAGCTCCTTGGGCAGGACAATATACGCGTGGCTCTGCAAAACCAACAATTGTTTTAGAGGCCGTAGCTTCACATGATCTTTGGATTTGGCATGCGTTTTTTGGATGCCCAGGTACCTTAAACGACATCAATGTTCTTGATCGTTCACCCGTTTTTGATGATATTTTACAAGGGCGAGCTCCACCAGTGAGTTACTATGTCAATGGACGAAAATATAAGTTGGCTTACTATCTCACAGATGGTATTTATCCTAAATGGGCAACTTTTATGCCAACAATTAAAGATCCACCTGATCCCAAATCATCGTTATATGCTGCGTTTCAAGAACATTATCGGAAAGATGTTGAACGAGCTTTTGGAGTCTTGCAAGCTCGATTTGCCATCGTGAAGAACCCGGCTCTTTTTTGGGATAAGGAAAAGGTTGGAAAAATTATGAGAGCATGTATCATACTGCATAATATGATAGTTGAAGACGAACGGATGGATACACTCTTATCAATGTATCTGAATTCGAGCAAGGAGGAGGAAGCACTTCACAAGTGGATAATCCGATCTTTACGGATATGGATACAACTCTAGATGTCGACAGTATGATGGCCAATCGAAATCAAATTCGTGATTTAATAAAACACGAACAATTGAAAGCGGATTTGATTGAGCATGTATGGCATAAACATCACCCGAATGCTAACTAGTTCTTCTTTGTATGTCTTTCTATGTTTGATTTCTAAAATTTTAATTAAATATGTTGTATGTCTTTGTATGTTTTAAAAATTATTAAATGTACTATATTTTATGTTTTTATATATTATGATTTTTTTTTTTAAGAACCAAATTAAAAGTTTTAGGGATGAAGGAAGAAAAAAGTTTAAAACCCACACAAAGTTTGTTAGCATTGAATCGTGTGAAAAATATTTATAAAAAATGATTTAGAACCCAAAACATGGTTTTAGGGATGGAGATGACCTTAGGCAATGTAATAAATTGTCATTTCGTATGAAATTGGAAAACTTAGAAAAGTAGTTGCTTGATCTAACGAGAAACTAATTGGCACTGCTGGACCATACATGGTGGTGTGCATTGATTGATAATGCACATCTTATACATAATAGATTACTAGTCTATGAAGAATCTTGTAAAGGCTGGAAAATGGTTTTATTAGAAGACAAACATCATTTAAACCTCAATCTGCCTTTGCCTAACAGCATAACCAAAGAACTATTGCTTTGATCATACGATTCTTAAGGCATATCAATCGAGCTTAGACAGAGCAATTCGCAACCACATGCACCATTTTTCAATATGTACTCAATAACACGATATCATCACGTTGATTTGCTAGCTTGTTACGTTTATTTCATTCTTCCTTCTGTTATTCAAAACTAATTAAACAAGACTGCCAGAATGTAGCTTCATTGATCAAATTATACACTTGTTTTGTAGTAATATTATTTATCATGCTTATTGTGGGTTACTGGGTTATGTTTCTTTGATCAACAATATTATCATGAATTAAGGCTATTTTAAAGCATGATAATTATTTGATCATAAAATCACTGAAATTGCAATCTGCATATATTTACGAGTCTGAATCCAATTTTGTGAATTTCTATATATCAAAGCATTTGAATTAGGTTGTGGAAAGGTAAACCCTTGACCCAAAAAAGAAAATATCATTTGAGATCTGTGTGATAAGAAATTAAGAATACATCGACCGGTAAATGGTTGTCACATCTTACAAAGAAAATTGTTAAAAAAACAAAGAATAGTCAAAAGACTCAAAACCATTGGATGTCCGCCCACGTCACTAGTGTAAGAACATAAGAAGGTAGATCTGATGGATGCCACATGTCGGTCACGACTCACGACATGCCCACGAAGCCCATTAACCTCACGTTGTAAGTAAAGTTACACAAATCCTTCTTTTATCGTCTTCTTGTCTTCTTTCTCTTTGGCACGCTGTTTCTCATTTTCCTAACAACAAAAGTGAAAAAGAAATTCTACGGTCCATGGTCAAAAAAACACCTTCATAAATATATATCTCAGACAGAGAGACAGACAGAGAAATCGTGAGAGCGAGAGAGAGAGAGGAAACGTTTGTTTCTCTTGGTTTTGTTTGGAATCTCCGTCCCTTTTGTGGTGAATCTAAAGACATGTCGGCCGCGAAGATCGTGGCTTTGCTACTTGTGATTGCTTTGGTTTTCACCACCACTGTCTTCGCCGATGACTCGGAGATTGGTGACTCCGCCGGATCCGACGGCTCCTCTAAGATCCAACTGGATCAGCTTCACGCCAAGATCCGTGCCCTAGGTTAGTTAGCAAGTTGCATTGCTCAGACTCTTCCCTCCAAATTCAATAACTGCAACTTCTGAATTTGATTTTGATTTTTACTTGAATCATTATGACATTTGAAATCAGAGTCTACAGAGTTCGCATGCTATTGGTTAGATGCTTATAGAATTATCATTGTTCCTGTTCTTAGAAGCATTGACTTAAACTGTTAGCTTTCCGATCGATTTCAGATGCGAATTGTATAATCTTGTTGATTTATGAGCTTAATGTCTTCTTCTATTTTTGTTTCTGTTGTGGTGAAGAATCGCAAATCGATGAGAAAAGCCGCGAGGTTAAGGGCAAAGACGAGTTAGTCGCAGAGAAGGTGAGACTGCTTCAACAGAAGGAAGACAAGATTGCTTCTTTGCAAACTGAAGTCTCATCACTACAAGTAATGCATCTTTAATCTTATGGTTTCAGTCTTAGTTACTTCCTTGTCGTAATTTGTCTTAATCTTTTATGTTTTTTTCACAGAAAAAAGAATCATCAGATTCTGAAAAACAGTTGGAGAAGGCTCAATCACGAGCTGTTGAATTAGAGAAGCAGGTGAGACTATAAGTTCGAGAGATTGCTCTGTTTGTTTGTATGGTTAGAATAATATGCAAAACGGAAAATCTGATTTTTTGTGATGATACTTGTGGCTTTCAGGTAGATGTACTCAGGAAATTCTTGGAGCAAAAGAACAAGGAGAAAGATTCCACAGAAGCTCGGACTCATGAAGTTGAAAAAAAACTAAGCGAACTAAACTCAAGCCTAGACAAAGTATGCTTCTTTACTTTGGTGGTGAATGCTTATTTATGTCTTTAATTAAGCTTTTAGCTAGAATTTGTTTAGGTTGAGGTTAAGATATCGTGAATCTCTAAGCCTTATCATCTATGTTTATGGTGTTTCCTTTGCAGTTTCCATTCACACCTCCTTGCATGATATATTACTTGTGTTTTAATTGTAGTCTCTCTGATGTCTTGCAGCTTCACAAGACAAATGAGGAGCAGAAGAACAAAATAGGCAAACTTGAACGTGCTATTAAGATAGCTGAGGTATAATAATAGTACACTCTTATTACATTAGACTTCCCTACGGTTTTGGGTTTCTGTCTCATGGTTTGCTTAATTTCAGGAAGAAATGTTGAGGACAAAGCTTGAAGCAACCTCAAAGGCTAAGGAACTCCTCGAGGTAATGGTTTTGACTAAACATTAGTTCCAAAATTAAGCCGGAATGAAGAGGAAGTTAACGTCAATTTTGTTTTGGTCAGGCTCATGGTTCGTGGCTTCCTCCTTGGCTTCTCGTTCACTGGATTAATTTCCATGTAAGTTTCATGCTGGTCTTCTCTACTCTTTTTGTAACAAAGCTATGTTTCCACCAATTAACTTGACCATTTCGTGTACCAATAGACATATACCGGGAGACATTGGGAGGCTCACGGGAAGCCTGCTCTGGACACAGTAATTCTTAAGGTACTGTTTTTAGATTTTTGTCCTGTAAAGAGAGTTATGCCTCTTAGGAGCATCTGAATAATGAAACTTTACTTATTATCTATTAGGTGAGTGAAGCAAAGACTCACGCTGAGAAATGGGCTGGACCACATGTGGAAAACGTTAAAACTGTAAGCATCTTATTTACTTGAATGCCTCCATCTTTGATAAGACAATAATCTGTAGAGTTATAATTCTATGTTTTTTGACGCACCACTTGCAGAAGTATATTCCAGCCGTCAAGGAAACTGTAACTACACATGTTCAGCCACACTTCCGAACACTATCCATCAAAGCAAAAGAAGGTTACCATGCATCCAAGAGTGCTGTTTCTCCTCACATTGTTACTGTTCAAGAACTTGTAGACCCATATTATCAGGTAATGTATAGTGTCTTTATCAGTTTGTTCTTTCAACGGAGTACACTTTTTTTTTTTCAGTTTAAACTTAACTCGTGGTTACCCTTTTGCAGGATGCTAAAAAGTTTACCAAGCCATATGTTGACCAAGTGGCAACGGCCGCAAAACCACATGTTGATAATATTAAGGTTGCGATGAAGCCTTACACAACCAAGGTGATCATCGTCTACACGGAGTTCCTTGAATCCGCCACGACTTATCACAGTCAGGTCTGAAATTAAATCCCTGCTCTTGTATTACTTAAGTTGTTGCCACTTCTTGGATCAATCAATGAGTATTTTTTTTGTTTTTCTAAAACTCTGCGAAGGTCCAAAGCCATGTGGAACAAAAACTAAAGAGCCATGAGCTGACGGAGGCTTTTGCTACCAAGGAGTTTGTTTGGTTTGCGGTAATTTGTCTTTACTTTCTTCTACAACGTATCCTGAGATTCCATGCTTTTTTATTTTTGTTTCCTCTCTTAACTTGAAATCTACATCTTTTTTTTTCTCACTGCAGGCATCGGCGTTGTTGGCGTTGCCCATCTTCTTTGCATACAGAGTGCTCTCTTCCCTCTTCTGGCGAGTCACCTAATTAACTTCCTCAAAATTTTAATGTAAAGTTGATCTTCAATTTAATCATGGAAATATCTCATATTGTTGTTTATTGCAGCACAAAGACAAAGAAAGCTGTTAAACAGCCTCATCACCATGGTCGTCGTAAGACCAAAAGGGGTCACACTGACAAGTGAAATTCATTGTTCCACGCGCTCAAAATAGTTGAGGTACGCTCTCACATACTGTAATAATGAGAATTCTAGTTTCCAGGCTCAGGAGGAATCATGTAGTGTTGTTAATGTGAAGATGAGCAGAGTGTATGTAGTGTTAGTAACAGAACCAAACTCATTTTATCTATGATATGGTTTCAAAGTCCGTTGCTTATTATTCACACTCCAGGTAACGAGGTTAGAATGCCTTTGTCGCGGACTCTTGTAAGGTCATGGGATCACAGGTCGGGGTTTGCTTGTTGAACGAAGGAAAAATCCCCGAGTTGGTGTTCCTGATGGGCTGCTCTGTGTGCAAAAGTGTTGGACTTCTTATCCTTTATTATTTTGTGTTGTTTTGGACAACTTTTTCAGTATTTTTACACACAAGATTAGACATTACTGTACTATCTAGCAAAGCAATGTGTATTTTTAGTATTTTCTTTCCATTACACTTGACGTGTGAGATATTGGGAACTTGTATGATTTCTTTCACACTGTTCTTTCTTGTTTTCAGTCATCTTTTAGCATGTCTTTTTCTTGTTTGGATACAAAGCTCTTGTTATAGGAAGGACAAACAAGATGTTTTTGAATTCGACAGAAAAAAATCTTTTGCTTAAGAAACGTTTTCAACCAATAACTATATTATTTTACTTGTGAAGAAAATTTCGAGATGCACACGCATAGTTTGATCATAGAAAGAGTTTATTGAAAATAAAAACCCGAAAGACACCAAATGTCACTGGGGAATGGGTGTTGTGAACCAGATAGCATGATAGATTATCGATACGTTAACTATTAAGACAATTTTTTCTTAAATAGTAATAATATCATAACAAATGGCCTTCAATTAATGACCAATGCAGAGTTGCAATTGACTCGGTCTTCCTTGACGTTGCCATTGTCATCAGAAGACAAACTCACCGACTTGTCACCGAGCTGGTTCCTATGCATAGCCACATAATAGTCTACTTCACATAACTCTGCATTGGTCCTTAACTTCATAGCAACAGCAGTGAGCGTGGGGAAGTTGGAACGGTCAAGTATAGCGTAGCTCTCAGGATCTTCGAAGATCATATAATAACAAGGAAATTCAGTAGCCAGTACTGCTTCACATGCCCTTCTAAAATTTTCTATTTCATCTGCTAATCTAGGGGCTCTAAGAACAGGGGAGCCTCGAAGAATGGTAAAGATGAAAAAAAATGTTGCCACATGAGAATTTCTGCAACATAAGAACAAACTACACCAAAAGAATTTTTGTCCTTCTTATGATTAAGAATACCTTTAAGGACCCTGTACGGATCCCATGGTTCTGACCATAGGAGTTTCGGTAGTACATAGCATGTTCCGCATCACTGAAAACTGACACATCTTCTCCTTCCCTCGGAACAAAACCAGATATATCAAAAAGTTTCTTCAAATGATCCTCAAAAAATCCTCTAAAGAGGACTTCGTCAACATTCTTGTAAAGCATGATCAATAAGTAACCAAAGAGAGCCATAGACTTTTTGGGCTCTACCTCCTTCGGTGGGACGATTAAACCATTCCTTGCGGCAGCTGAAGGGAAGCTTATTGTCCGAACTCTCAGGTCCATCGAACGAAGAGCTTCTTGCAGATCATCTGTTACGTCCGGCAATAAGCAACAGATCCCTCCAAGGTAATAGGTCGCTCTCTGGTCTTCATCGGTCAGGTATTCATTCTTTGCACACTCAAGACTCAACTGAAAGGCAGCGTAGTTACGATTGGCCTCTATTGCTGTGGCAGGTGGATCACCAAGAACCATATCTACTTCCATGCTCATACTTTCATCAGTAGACCTCTCTATGAAGTTTGACATCGACACAGATCACGATCAATGTAGCCTTTAGATCTCTCTGTGAGTTTTGGGTTTCTTTGGAGAGTGGAAGTGGAGACGTTTATAAAGTACGGAATAGCTGGAAGTTGGAACGTTGGTTAAACACGTGGCTCTTCGTGATTGCCCTGCTCTTTGGTTTGTACATGCATGGGCTAGTCAGGTCCCAATGTATTGTGTTTGGTCTTTCCAGTTTCCATTGTACTTTTATTTATTTCTCATATTGCCTTACTTCAAACGGCGTACCGTTTAACTCTTACGGCGGGATTAGTTATGTATTCGCGTGGTTCCAAAAATACGACTTTCTTTTTATTTTGATTGCACATTTGTCGTGTTTCAGTTTGTCTAGTTAAGGAGAAAAAAAAACTAAATCTAGGAGTATAATTGAATCGGATATAAATCTAGGAGTACATGTAACAAGAAAATCTACTTTATTTTTTTTATTACAACCCTTTTTGTTCCTAAAATCTGATTAATTATCTCTTTATTTTTCATAGTCAGTATGTAATCTGAATTATTTTTCCATCAAATAATGTGAATTGATTATCAATAAAAAACAAATAATATGGAATTATGAGTTAAAATACTTTATTGGAAAAAAAAAATTGGAGAAAAAAAAGAAGTCCGTTCGTTCCTCATTTGGAGCTACAGTGACCGTTTCTAGTGCGTAGAGAGAGAGAGAAGCGCTTTGGGTTTTTTTGGGAGATTAGGGACAAAGAATTTCGCTTACTCTCACTGAGTGAATCTTTCTCCGATCTTCAGATTGTCCGTGAGAGATTATCTTTTCTCTTGAGCTGAATCTTACTCCTGCAGTTGTTCGTGTCCCCCGCTTCTTCTGCCGAGGGTCGTGGCGGCGGTTGTGGCGGCTCTGCGCCACCGGTGATTTTTGATCGTCCGATCTTTTGACGTTCGTCTTCTCTCTTATGCTCTGAATTCCTTTTCTTATAAAAATCCTTTTTCAGAGAGCTGCAAATATGATTACATGATTACATCGCATTTTGCCAGTTTCTATCTTTTTATCTACGGTAGTTTTGACGACGAAAGTGATGATCTTTGCTACGCTTCGAAATTTGAATTTCAATTTCCGGTTCGATCTTCTGATGTGGTGAATTGATATTTCGTGGTTCTGATTTATCAATCTCCCGATTGGCTTCGAGTGACTGATTGTCTTTTCATTGATTGATATTCTGTTTAATCAAATTGAATTTGAGTTATGTGTTTGTGAGGTAATCTATATATTTGCACATTGTTCTCAATGATGAAAAGTTTTTACTTTTTGTTCAGGGAATGAAGACTAATATGAATTTGATACATACAATGGTAGCTTAAGAGAGATAGTGGTTATGTCAGAGTCTCGCCAAAGGCCTCCTTTTAAGGGCCCGAGATGGATTATCACGCTCGTTGTTCTGGTTACAGTCGTTGTAATCACGGCATTAGTATACCCTCCACGGAATTCTGTGGCCTGCTATATGTTTTCTGGTCCTGGATGTCCGTTTTACCAACAGTCTTTCTTCGTACCTACAAGGGAACTCACTGACACTGAAGCTGCTGCTCAGGTTGTGAGTAACGAAATTATGAACCTACCTGAATCTAAGCCAGCGAATCCGAAAGTTGCCTTCATGTTCTTAACACCAGGGACTCTGCCTTTTGAGCCTCTCTGGGAAATGTTCCTCCGTGTAAGATTTTATCTCATTGCAATAAAAAGCTCTCAAGAGTGCATTTTAATCTGTGAAATGGTGGTGATTTCTTTGTTTCTTGATTCAGGGTCATGAGAACAAGTTTTCCATTTATGTGCATGCGTCGAAGAAAAGTCCTGTACATTCAAGTAGCTATTTTGCTGGTCGAGATATTCACAGTCACAAGGTAAATGAGACTATTATTGTTACAGTATTACACCTCTCAGTTTGTTTTATGCAAAACTGTCACTGACTAGCAGTGATGATATGATTCAGGTTGCGTGGGGTCAGATATCGATGGTTGATGCAGAAAGAAGGCTATTAGCTCATGCTCTCATTGATCCTGATAATCAACACTTTGTGTTGCTTTCAGATAGGTGATTGATTGAGTCATTTTTTCTTTAATATAGTGTATGCCAAGGTCGTAATGAAATGCTTAATTAATCATACTTAACCATCTTCCTTGTTGTTTACTGGCAGCTGTGTACCGCTATTCGACTTTAACTACATCTATAATCACTTGATCTTTGCAAACCTTAGCTTCATTGATTGGTAAGTTGTATTATTGGATCTGCAGTATACTCTATCGACCCGTCTCTCTGGTGGTATGTTTTCTCATTTTTTTGCATGTTTTCCAGTTTCGAGGATCCAGGACCACATGGTAGTGGTCGGTATTCACGACATATGCTCCCTGAGGTTGAAAAGAAGGATTTCCGTAAGGGCTCACAGGTATGTGTTATTTAATAAAAACCCATATATCCCCTGTTTTTGTCTTGCAAAATGTTTATGTTAGAAGTTTACTACACAAAAAAAGGTCATGTTTATATTGTAGTCATGGATATATCATCCCTCTGTTTACTTCTCATGCTTTATAATTTTTCTCTATAATCATATTTTCCAGTGGTTTTCAATGAAGAGGAGACATGCTATAGTCGTCATGGCGGACAGCCTTTACTACACAAAATTCAAGCTTTATTGTAGAGTAAGCAAAGCCTTCGTCTTCATGGTTTCTCATATTCACATGTGTTGATTAGTAATAACTTGTCATACCGAGTATCCTGTAGTATCTCCTAATATTCCGTCTGGTGATAGATAGTTCTTTCTCCCAATCTATCATATAATCTTTTATGTTCTGCACATTTGGTGATCAAACTTAATCTTCTAGACAAGTGAGACAATGGACCACCCATTAAGATTGTAGTTTATCCGGTATAGTTGTAATGCTGTGTAGTTCAAGAAAAAAAAAGACTATCTGTTTTCTTCTCTTTAAAGCATATAGTTGATACCAGTGGGACGCTGAGATTTTGCCCTAACAGCTTATTATGCTTTCTCTCAGCCGAATATGGAAGGACGCAACTGCTACGCAGACGAGCATTATTTCCCAACTCTTTTCAATGTCAGTCTAGTGCTTTCTTGCTTGCATCTTTATTTTTCTGTTACACTTGAGCCTTTAAAACTAGTCATTTCCATCATATCTTCACTAATGATCTCTTTGTTTCAGTTGATTGATCCAGGTGGAATAGCAAACTGGTCGGTGACGCATGTTGACTGGTCAGAAGGAAAATGGCATCCCAAGCTATACAATGCAAGAGACATCACTCCTTACCTCCTCAGGAAAATCAAGGTTCTTCTTCTTCTTCTCTTTCCCAAACGCTCAATCAGATTATTCTTATTCCGCGGTCTGAAATTGCGGTTTTAACCTGATATGCAGTCCATCCAACTTGCTTACCATGTCACAAGTGATTTAAAGGTAAAAACCTACCCTGCGTCTTCTTCTTCTTCTTCTTCTTCATCTTCTTGTTACCATGCATGTTTGGAATTTCTGTTGCTGATCCATAACCACTCTCTCTCTATGCAGAAATCGACGACAGTAAAGCCGTGTCTATGGAAAGGAGAGCAACGTCCATGCTATCTATTTGCTCGGAAGTTCAATCCTGAAACTCTGGACCGGTTGATGTATCTCTTCCCTAACTACACCTCGCTGGTTTGAATAGGCTTATCCGACTCTCTTATCATCCGGTTTTGGTCTTGGCTTAAGCTCTTACCAAAGCATCCGCCTTAGCTTGTGATAAATATTCGGACCATAATTCATATCGCTGTGATTCAAAGTTTGAACAAGAAGAGCTTTGGTGTTATTGATTTTGTTTATGGTTAACAAAAATTAGCGTGGATTAGTTGCTAGCTGATTACTCATCAGTATTGTTTCTTTGAAAATGATTTGGATGATATTTTTTTTTGGACAAAACAAAACCATTCACGAAAATTCTTTTCACAAATATTCAGGTCCTCAACGTAGTAAAGCTGCTTCTTGCTTTAGAAGTTAAAAAACGGCAAGTGGTTGTACCCTTTAGAAGGAAATCGCCACGGTGTTTCGCATATCACACCCACATGATAGTTCCTACTCGCATCGGTCAATCGGACGGCCAAACTCTTAAATTCGCATAGGTTAAATCTCTACCGTTCATTCAAATTACTCATCCAAGGTGAAAAAACAAAGAGGGATTTAATCTAGACCGTCCGTTCATATCGATCACTCAAAAAGGTAAAGAAAGAGCGGTAAGAGAGAGAGAGGCCATTTCTTCAGAAGCTTTAAGGTCGCAAACGGAGAGAAGATTTGCTTCTTCGACGAAAACCCTGTTTCTTTGGTTATGCTCCGTACAATGGCGCCGAGGAAGAGTGAAGGAGATGGAGAAGAGAAGGCGAAACCTGTGATAACGGCGTCGACTCGAGTGACTCGGAGCATGGGTTGTCGTACTCGGAGTGAGACTCAGAAAAACGGCGCTAAACCGTCTGGATCTGCCACCAAGCAGGTGAAGCTTGCGTCGCCGAAGAAGGCGAAGAGGAAGAAGCCAGCGATTGCGACTGGGAGAGCAAAGAAGGGAAAGAAGGAAGAGGAAGCAGTTGAGGAAGTCGAGAAGGAAGAGGAAAAAGAGGAGGCTGAGGTTGAAGACCCGACGAAACCGAAGATCGTGATAGAGCACTGGTAAATACGTTTTCGAATTTGGTAGAGGAAATGTTGATAGGGGTCAGAGCAAAAATTAGGTTTTTCTCATCGAAATTGAAGCTAGAGGCTTTGGTATTATTGAACTGGGTGCTGAGAGTTTTGTGTCCATGTAGCAAAATAGGGTTTCTTCTTCTCTTACTGTTAGGGTTTGCAAAGTGAGCTGAAGATTATTGGATTATATGCTTTCTGTTTGTTTCTTGTCTTGCTTAAGCTTAATTGCAATGTCTTCATACATTGACTTGTTCCTTCTGCAAATGGGAGAGAATTTGGATTTGGTTTTGGTACTTATATCTTGTTTTCTCACAGAAGGTTATTTTGTTGGTTGTGTTATTGAAGTAAACAATGCAATGCTTTCAAGACAAGGGCCATTCAGGTGAAGGAAGGTCTTGAGGGAGCTGTTCCTGGCGTCACTGTAACTCTGAATCCTGAAAAGGTATTTCTTTTACTCCAAATGAATACATTGTCATGAATGCTCACTATTCAAGATTGTGTTAGGATCATGTTTATCGTAATATTTGATAACAGAGCTTGTCCATTCATTTTTTCTTCTTCTTTTGATATGGTTGAACAGCCAAGGAGGGGTTGCTTTGAGATCCGGAAGGAAGGTGGCGAAACATTCATCAGTCTTTTGGTAAAAATTCCATTTCTAATTAAGCAAAAATCTCAAATTGTCTCACTTCTGCCTTAGTTTGTTTCATTTGAGTAAGGTTTATTGTCAGTAGATCCTTACTCGTTATGAAATTGGTATTATATTTACTGATCTTGATTTAGCAAAAAAATGAAGATTCTATTTATCTCATTATGTAGGAGATGAAACGTCCATTTGCTCCAATGAAGGCACTTGATATGGAAGAAGTCATCGAGGAGATCATAAACAAAATCAAATGAGCAGACAGCTGCAGACTGCAAATAGGCTCTTCTTGTGCCGAATCTGTTGTTTGTTTCTGCCTCTTGGCCTCATTTTAATCATAGTAGGATTCCATTAAAAAAAACTTTCTAGAGCAATGCATGATTGACTCGTATTTTGTTAGGTTCGCTTCTATTGTTCGGTGTCGTTTGTGGGATTGACTCTTATTTTGCAATGCATGATTGGCTTGGCTGATCTGTGTTTAACTCGGATTTGTAAGGCTAGTTTGATTTATCTCATTGCTTGAAGCAAAACTAATTCAGAAGCGTTTTGGTTTTTATTTAACACATTCTATGCATTTGTCAAAGTATGTTGTAAACAACTTAGAACTGTGTTACAAAACCAATAGGACAAACATCAATGACGCATGATGAGTAGAAAATCCACTACATCTAGGTTTCACTTCCAACGGTCGTGTCTCTCTTCATGGTAAAAAATAACTAGAGAGGAAATGTTTAGAATCTCACCTACCATTATTGTCTTCAACACACATCGCCTAGAATCAAGAATCAAGCAAAGCTAGTGAAAAATGCTAGCAAGAGAACAACAAGAAAGCTCAAACCAGCCTCATGACAAGCAGAAGAAGAAGAAGAAGGGGACTTTCCAGCCTTATCAGCAGCTTCTATCTTCTCGTTATCAGCGGTTGGAGCAGGAGCGGGAGAAACAGTCTCTGGTGTTTCTGTTGCAGGTGTAGGTTTTGGGACAGTAGTATCTGAAGCATTGTCACTATCAGCTGGTCCAGGAGCTGGAGCTGTCACCATGGGAGATGGAGCAGGAGCCATTGCAGCATCCATGGGAGATGGAGCCGGAGCTGGAGCTAAAGGAGCAGGTGGAGGTGGAGGTGGGAAGATTGCAAGGCTGAGTCCAGGAGCCACAATAGGCATGCTAATCTGGATTATAGAGAGGTTATATGGATTGTGGTATAACGTAGTGACATACTCTGAGCTTAAAGGTGAGCCAGTCACTTCGGATCCAAAGTAAACTTTTCCTTTAGATTTGGTACAGTTGAGGAAACCATTCATCTGTTCCCCTAAACCGGTGGTCTGGTACAAGGTGGTGAGCATTATGCTCTTCTCCTTGAGACCGTTAAGCTTGAGCTCATCGTAGTAGTCAAGAAGGACATGTGTCATAAGGATGTTCTTGAGCTCAACGTCGGATCTGTTAGTGATTGAGCTGATTGCGTCGTTGCTAACAGCGAGAATGGTTATGGTCTGGTATTTGCTGATGGGTACAGTGAGCTTGGTTTTGATGAAGAGGTCACTCATGGTGCTGAAGTTGGAGTATTTCTGAAACGCCCGTGTGACGTTATCGGCTGTAACGACCGTGGAGAAGAGGAGTAAGACGGCTAGAGAGATGAGAGAAAGGGAGGCTTTGAGACCCATCTTGTTCTCTTCTCTTTGAAGCTAAACCTTAGTGGCTTCACTCGTTTGGTATTTATGCCTAAGTGGGGAAGTTGTAGAGAAGAATGGGTTAAAAGGAGTGATTTTCTCTATATTTGGTGCTAAATCTGAACTAGTCTTTTTGGTGAGCTAAGTCTACTCTTCTATTTTTAGGGTGTAATAAGACTTGGCCGTTGAGTAATTCACTTGATTTTTCTTATAATTTTTGGGTTTTAGTTTTTAAGGTTGTGCCATATAAAGGTTTTGTGTTGTGTATGTGTTTCAGGTTTTAAACTCATAAGAGGCGTAAACCATGGTAGATTAATAGATCTACTGTCTGTTTATGGTATTTGAACTCATGATCTTGAAAACCTTCTAAATGATGCATAGAAATTAACTGATTATAGGTACATGCAACAAAATTAGCTAAAAACCCGTGAAAACCGCCTAATTAAATAAACAAATGACAATTGATATGTAATATGTTCACGTTCACAATAAATATAGTTTTCAGATCATTCAATATAATTGATGGATGAGGTCAAAGAGATTGTCATAGTTAATGCCGCATGTCTAGTTAGCCTACTTAGGTATATGATTATGAAATTGTAGAATCTATCAGATTCTTAGTATTCTAGCTAACATTGTATAACACGTTTTTATTTGTCGAACTTGTGCTCTAACTAGATGGTCTTTTACACACACACACATATTACACAAACACACGAATATTAAAAAATCTTTCGGAAAAAATATATTAAAAACTTCCGGCTTTGTGCCATTATTCGAATTGGCAACTCGGAGTTCTTATTCTCTTTGATATCTTTCGAGAACAATATCTCATAATTGAGTTGTTAATGATATCTTTATCTTGCGTACCATACAAAATATGTAATATTATTCATTAGCGTATACAATTATTTTTTAAAAAATCGACCTTTACTTCTTTTTTTTTTGTAATGACTTGAATATCGACCTTAACATCAACATGATGCGTAATGTTATTATAGTGGCAGTGGAATCGAGCTCAGATCTGTCATCTGTGTTAATATTTTGAATTTGAATGACCGGTTGAGGTATCAGCATTATCATTTTCTTTTTTTTTCAAAATCAGCATTATCAATGTATACTTAATTTAACTAGCATCGTACAAATGTAGGTATATGCTAATTCGTAGAAGAAATTAATTCTCTTGACAATGCTCCTAAGCGTTCAGTCAATCTGTTATAGTTTACCCTCCAAATCCAATGAGTCTATCTAGCATTCCTTACGTGTTTGAATAACAATGGAGTTGCCACATTTATTTTTCATAGAGCGTTATAAATTGTTAAGTTTTGAATTGGCGACACTAATATTTACAGTTCATAAAATTATATAAAACAGTACAAATTTCCTTGTAAACAAAAATCTAATATATCCATCATAAACGTTTTCTTTTATTAAAATTATCAATAGAAATAAAATGAGATCCTTATGTCGTGATCACTAGTTCCGAATCACATTCGTTGTGTAGGCTGATAAAAATAAAATAAAATATAAATACCAATACGATCTAAAATCAGAAAGGAAATGTCATTTTCTTTACAGAATTGTTCTAGGTTGTAGAATATAAAAAGTGACCTGGCACCAATCACTTCTACATTGGGGCTACTCGAGCATATCTTTCATTATAATAAGAATACCACTGAAAAAAACAGAACTAAATTCTTTTAACATAATTTTAAATCTAAATTACCTTAGATTATATCTTTGTACTGCAAAAAATTACTGAATGAACGCCAAAAAAAACTGCAAAGAAATACAATAAGCTTTGTAATTGGTTAAAAACACTTCGATTAACGAAAGTATATTTTTCTTTGTCAACATGTTATATCAAATTGTTCTCAACTGGTTTTCCTTTAGAGCTATAGAAAGTTATATATAATTCACAATTTAACAAACAAAAAAGGAAAAGGAAAAAGAGAAGTGGTAACGACTACAGATCAGTTTCGTAAATCTGCTAGTTGTATCAACTTGTATTGATTTAGAACATATTTTATTTCTTAACCTAGACTAGTTTACTTAGCTAAAGGCGTTTCTTCATCTTGATCACCTTGTAATATCAAAACGATATCTTTATGAAAAAAAAATGATGGAATGTTCATGACGCTCACACTGGATTGTACGTAAATACTAACCCATTGCTAACACTAACGTCTCAAGACACTAACATATAAAAACCTGATGTGGACACATGAATGAATCGCGATGACCGATGAGAACAATCTTTAGAAAGTGTAAATCGGAAGCCTATAGAAACGATATACATGTGATTAATATAAGATAATTGTTTCAAAACTTATTATTTCTATTTTGGTTGTGTAGGATACCTTTATGATGTTAACACTACTAAAACAAAGGAAAAGAACAAAGCAAACGATAAATGGATAGATGTAGCTATGGGTGCCATATTCGCATTGACCATGATGACCGTTTGGTGGAATGGGCATCGATATGGTTTTTGAGAACTGGTGAATCAATACCGCCAATATCAACTTGTTGTCGTTTGGATACACTGTGATGGGATGTAACCTTTTTTGACATAAATGCACTAAATTGTTTTTATTAAATCACACATGCAATGGGTTTTATAAAATAACCAAATATAAATGACTCCTACCGTTTTTTTCTTTTTTTTTATGGAAATATATGCTTCTCGATCGCGATGCAATTAGTTTATCCAGATATTGTAAAATTTATCTGAAAAGTGTAGAACGCTTTCAAAATATGAATTCAAGGGCAGAAATAAACTCCATCACTCAATCATTACACATAAATAAGTAAGATGGATAATATTCCACCACACATAATAGAAACTATAACGTTTTATGGTCTCTCTTACTCAAAATCGGTCGCAAAATGATCATTAGATTGGATCAAAAATATCCACAGCAGTTTTCAAAACCTAAATATGTATAGATATAAAAAGCATTCCCCATTTTCGTTATTCTTCAAAAAAGAAATTGTAATTGTAAATTGCACGAGCAACGTCATATAGTATAATATGTGTCAACTTAGGATGGACCGAAAACTGTAAGTGAAAAGAGGAACAAAGTGACTAAAACAAACTTTGTGGTTTGTGTTGAGTGTTGAAGAGAATAAGAAGAGTGAGTGACTGTGGCTCTGCATCACCTCCCACGAGGGCCTTCGCTCCCACTTCCCTCATTTTCTCGTCATTGTCTCTCTTTTTCGTCAATTTTGCTTTGCTTATCACTTTTTGTCAATCTTTCCACAAAATTTGATCAAAACAGAATACTGCATTATTACGAAATTATTGCTAGACCACCCTAAAAAAGAATCTGATGATGTTGAAGCTAGTCATTATCACATTGCAAATGTGAACGAAGACCAAAGAAATTACTTTTGGCGACTATTATGGTTGTGAATGGTGAACGGATAAAAGGTGGAATAATAGCGGAGCATACGCATTGTGTTTCCTCCACAACGTATTTTGCCATTCACCCAAAAAGTAAAATATTTGTAAGCAAAGGAACAGTAATGTGGTCAGACCTTCTTTTCAAAAAAAATGTTATTGTTTGGTCTTCGGTCAAGAACCACAAGTGGTTCATACGTAACTCTCCTTTTTGGGAGTGGTTCAAAGAAATCTACTTACACAGTAAACTGTTTTATGTAATAATTTAATATATTATAATTCAAAGATATAATTTATATATATTTAAAATATTATATTCAGTGATTATGTTATACATAAACATTGACAATAATAATAAATTATTAAATCAATAATTTTACACTAAAGTAAATTTTCATATTTGATTAATTAAAACATGATAGAGTAATTGTGTATAATAGAGTAACTGTGTTTTACTAATTAAAATTATTTTGAACTGCTATATTAAAACATAGCAGTCAACTGTGAATAATTGAAATATAATAAGTAATTGTGAATAATTAAAACATAATAGAGTAACTGTGTTTTACTAATTAAAATTATTTTGAACTGCTATATTTTTTTCAACATTCATTTTATATTCTATTGGCCAATTATAATATTGAACAGTTGTTAAAAAACTATATACATATTTATATTATTTAACCTTATAATTAATTAATATTAAATAAAACTTAATCATATAAAAATTAAATATTCATTTTAATCTCATATAAACCATAATATATATATATATATATATTGGAACGCTTTTTATCCGCTTTTCCCATTCAAACATATTTTTGGACTGCTGATTTGCTAGATCCGCACTTGTACCGCTTGATCCGCTAGAACCACAATAATTTTGCTTGATCCGTTTAATCCGCTTGATCCGCAACGCTTGATCCGCTTTCTCCATTCGGAGCTTATATATGGTTAATGAATTATACCATTATCCTTTAGAAAAAAGGAAATTTTAACATTATCCAAGTTGTATCTTTGGAAACTTATAATCAAGGATTTTCGGCCGAAACTGAAATTAATATCGTACAAGTCTTATGACCATAATTAATTGTAGAAGAATTTCGCAAGACATGACCATAAAATTGTACTTTATCGACTAAAGGAGAGAGTAAGGACCATTAAGTATTAAATTCCCACGTGATGCCACGTGGTCGTAATGACTTCTGCTGATTTGTTACATGTCTGCAGAACAAAAATAGAATTTTAAGAAGCGCTACTTAATTACTTTACAAACAAAGAGGAATAATCAAAACAAAAACTTATAAGTACCTGTAACAAATTTAAAGGGAAACTTTTTTTTCAAATGCAACTGATACAAACTTAAACATAGAACAATCATTCATGATAATAACTGCACCTTTTGGTTACAAAATTATAAGTTGGATCTTAACTAACCGATGTTACGTCAGGTTGAGCTCAAGCAAACTAGAAGAAGTCTTTGCATTTCATTCGACAAAAATCTTAAATTTGTGAAATCCTACCAAAGATTCTTCGACATAAGTTAAAGAAAGAAATATACCAGACACAAATAATTAGATGGAATTTTTAACAAAATAAAGAAAAGAATAATAAGATGAAAAAAGAGAGATTCCAAATTGAAAACTAGTATGAATTCATCCCTGCTATATGGACCCACTATGTTAGTATGTTCTATTATTCCGGCACCCGAATTAAACAAATTGATTATCCCATACTAATTTTGATTTATTTATCTTCTTGCGTATCGGAATAAGTCTAACTGTCTCAGTGTCATAGCTAGGTAAAATGCGACATTTCTTCTTCATATTTTTTGGCTCAGAATGCGGCATTTCTTACGTCTCTCAAACATGACGGCCAAAACAACTCAAGTACATTATTTAAGTATACATCTAGTTCGAATAAGAACAATACCTTTGATTTTATGGAATTTGAGTCATTCTTTTGTGTCCAGATGTCAAAAAAAAAAAATGGTGAAAGATTGATAGATAAGATTCTTCCCTTTCGATAATTCTGGAATTCTACATTTAATACATATAATAGATAAATATAATATAATAATCATAATTTATTTGTCAGTATCTACATACTCCCCTTTACCAACATATAAATAGCCCTCTCATGGTTTCGTTCTCCTCACCAAAATTAACAAACTCCTTGTGAAGAGAAATCATAAAAAAAATCTCCACACAAGAAAAAACAAAAAAAACCTAAAAAACCTTAGTTCGTAAACAATATAACATCATCATAATGTCTGGTGTGTGGGTGTTCAACAAGAACGGAGTGATGAGGCTGGTGGAGAATCCTTACAACCAGTCCGCCGGAGATTCGTCTGAATCTTCCTCCTCCGGTGGTAGCCAGCAACAGAGAATGAGGAGGAAGATCCTTCTCCATCTTCCAACCAACGAGGTTGTCTCCTCGTACGGATCACTTGAGAAGATCTTGAAAGGTCTTGGGTGGGAGAGGTACTACAGTGACGCCGATCATCTTCTCCAGTTCCACAAGAGAACATCGATCGATCTCATATCTCTCCCTCGTGACTTCTCAAAGTTCAACTCTATTCATATGTATGATATTGTCGTCAAGAACCCTAACGTCTTCCATGTTCGAGACATGTAGTCGATCATCAAAAACTGGCTCAATTTGATTCTCCATTAATCATCCTCGCTGATATATCTATCATGTATATATTTGCTATTGGGGGGTTTGTTTTGTTTCGTATGTACTTTGTGCTTGGTGTGGTCTCAAGCTAGCTAGAGCCATTTTAATAACTTGTATCATTTTGTGATTTAATGAACTTGTATCATGTTGTCAAGCTCTCTTAATATATATGAAATGGTAAAAGAATATATCAAACATTTTAGCAAAAAAATAAAAAATAAGAGAAGAATATATCAAACTTTGAACGTTATACGGTGCAATATATATTTGATTTGGTCCATGAGTAGCATTCCAATAGTATGATGCGTGGGGTTATTATGAGTAAATAAATCAACTAAATACTTACGACAAATTTGCAGATTTTATAAACTAACGATCAAGTAACACGGGAGATTAATAATTTGAGAACATTTAGAGTGATAAACAGCAATAGATAAATAGATTAAATCCATAGTCATACTGAAATACAATGATAATTTTAGTTTTCAGGTATGACGAAATCTAAAGAAGGAAAGTCAAAAGGTGACCAATTAGAGAAGGTCCCCCAAAGGTTGGGAAGACAACGGATAAAATGATGGGCGCACGTGACCTTTCATACCTTTTTACCCAACTTGGACAGGTGTCAGTTCCCCATTGCCCATTTCCCACTTCGTCACAGATTAATGTGATGGGCGCACGTGAAATCTAGCCTTTACGCGGAATCTGGGCACGTGTCGATTCCCCATTGCCCATTTCCCCACTTTGTCACTTCCTTATCGGTGTCGAACAAACTTTCTTTTCCCCCAAATAAATTCGAACATATCCCTTTCGTCTCACACGGCTTATATTCCGTGACCCTTTTCTTTGTAAAAATGTTAGTATAGTTTGTAATTTTGTGTTGTGTGATACTGTGATCTTTGTATACATCTTTAAAGGTCCTACCGGGAGACGAACCCAGCCCTCACTTGGTTAAGACATGGGCTACAATCGATGATATATAACATTCATGTTAATATTGTACTAACCGGCTCGTGGGTCTACGCTCGCAAGAATTAGAGTTCGATTAGAAAATAGAGAAATGTTAATTAAACTCGTTCCAGACCAAATCATATCATTTCCTAAATCCTAATGCAACAAGACACTAATGTTTGTAATCCAACTTTTAATTTATATAAAAAACATCTCGTATCATTTGGACAGCGAAACATTCTTTTCAAACATAGTGAAGATTATGTTAGAGAATTCTTAAATCAAGACGATGACTATTGGTTTGATTTAGAGGCAAACTATAATTTCATATCACACAAATATATATGTATTGTAGTGCCAAACGTCGCACCTTTCGTGGCCACACAACACTTCCTGCCTGACGTACAGAAAACAAACTGTGGGATGTACAAAGAAACAACAAAATGTTATTTTGGGTCGTTTTGCTAGAGATTACATTTGTTGTGGGCTTTTTGAAACGTGAGGTGGTAAAGTTCTTAGCTTACTGGAAATAATATTTTGTGGTTGGCAGTCGATTATAAGATTATTCCATTTTCAGTTATACTTTATTAATTTTCATTTTCATTTTCATTTTCATTTTCGTCCAACGGTTACGTATCCACTGTTCGTTCTCCATCATCCGATCGTCCTCCGTTCATCTCCGGGCATCGCATCGCTACTGATCCATGGAGTCGATTCACTGGAATAGTTTGGTAAACCACAATTTATCCCTAAATCAGAGTCTCCGGAGAAAAAACCGCGCTGTTATTGATCGGAGAGATGCTCCTTCGCCGCCGCGGAGCAGGACGTTCTCGGCTGTACGGACTTCTAGTTTTTCCGTTGCCGCGACGGCGACGGATGTTTCCCGGAGAAACGCCGCGATTGGCGGACAGAATTCTACGGACGCTGGGATAATGACAGCGGCGATGAGTGGGGTGGAGAGAAGTCGGCGAGTTGGGAAATCGAGCACCGCGCTGGAGCAGCTGGATATTGAGCGAGGCGTTTGCGTCCCATTCCGAAAGTATTCTCCTGAGACTGTATGATTGTCTCAGCTAATTTTTCTTTTGTTCCTCATTCAAATTTACGCTTTTGATTCAGTCGATTTCACTGTTGTTGATTCCCTTATTGAGCTGGTTAGACTTGTTCATCTTCATGGATTTGCTTGGAAATGTCTTAAAAGGATTTATACAGCTGGAATTTCACTGAATTTTGCCACTAATCAAAGGAAATTTAGCAGACGCCTAGCTAGATTCGTCCTCCTGTTAAGTAGACTGTTTGAATTGGAGTTTACTGATTTTCTCAGGTGAGGAGTAAAGTGCTGGAATCAAGAGGATCAGTCGTCTCTCTTGCTTCAAGGGGTGTGGAGATTGTTTGGACTCTGGGGTTGTATTGGTCTACTTTAATGTATGATTTTTTGGTTGGAAGGGATGAGGAAGTCGTCCCGTTCCGTGCTCGTCAACTTAGGAACCTGTTGTGCAACTTGGGGCCTTCGTTTATCAAAGCCGGACAGGTATGTGGATTCAATTTTTTGTTAGGATTTTGTGGATACTGGCATTAAACGGGTTCTGGAAGTTATCTTTTCTAATATCTATAATCTATTGTATGGGGAGCAGGTTCTTGCAAATAGGCCTGATATCATCCGTGAAGACTACATGAACGAGCTCTGCATACTGCAAGATGATGTTCCTCCATTCCCCAACGAGGTAAACAATCTTATCTTTTTGGGAACTTCATGTGCCATCGTGTGGTGAAGCTAAGTGGTGAAGGACTTTGTAGGTTGCTTTCAACATTATCGAGGAAGAATTAGGCCAACCTCTTGAGGCCTTATTTAGCAAGATTTCTTCACAAACAATAGCGGCTGCAAGCTTGGGCCAAGTTTATCGAGCTACTCTACGTGCTACTGGAGAGGATGTTGCTATCAAGGTTCTTCTAAATGGGAAATTTTTACTGTTGCTCCATAGTTTTTTTACTTTAAAAACGTGATATTTCATTCATATAGGCGTATCAAACTGAAACTGTTTCAAGCTTGACTCTGAAATTTATTTGTATGTCTATACAGGTCCAGAGACCACAGATAGAGCCCATAATATACCGGGATCTCTTTCTTTTCCGGACACTTGCCTCATTCTTAAATGGATTCAGTCTACAGAAACTGGGCTGCAACGCAGAGCTAATAGTTGATGAATTTGGAGAGAAGCTTTTGGAGGAGCTTGACTACACCTTGGTATGTCATATAACTGACAATTTGACTCTATGCTTTATTTATTTAATGAGCTGATTTAATGAGTCTTTCTATAATCCTGGTTAACCCTTTAAGTTCTTGCCTATAGGAAGCCAGGAACATTGAAGACTTTCTGGAGAACTTCAAAGATGACCCCACTGTTAAAATTCCTCGAGTATACAAGAATCTTTGTGGTCCGCGGGTTCTGGTAATGGAGTGGATTGATGGTATTCGGTGCACTGACCCACAGGTACGACTTTCGAATAAGGGCCCAACCAATATGAATTCCTTTATACCCTCCTATAAAGTCAAAAATAAAATACACTCTCACGAATTGTACGCAGGCCATCAAGGATGCAGGAATTGATTTGAATGGATTCTTGACAGTTGGCGTGAGTGCTGCTTTAAGGCAGCTGTTAGAATTTGGATTGTTTCATGGAGATCCACATCCTGGAAATATCTTTGCAATGCATGATGGTCGTATAGCTTATGTGGACTTTGGGAATGTTGCTGTACTGAGTCAGGTAATTTGAGTTTAATGCTTCTAATGTATCTAGTAACTTTAACAACCAACTTAAATCTCCTTCCTATAGTGTTTCTCGCATCTATATATATAGAGACTTTGTCATTCATAGTCTAACCAAATATTTTCTTCTTCAGCAAAACAAGCAAATTTTAATCGATGCTGTTGTCCATGCGGTTAATGAGGACTATGTAGAGATGGCAAATGATTTCACTAGACTAGGATTCTTGGCCAAGGGTACCGATGTTTCTCCTATCGTTCCAGCTTTAGAAGCCATCTGGCAGAATTCTTCCGGGAAAGGACTTTCAGATTTCAATTTCCGAAGTGTTACAGGTATGTACGGTTTCATGCATTTCCGTACAAGAAAATCGCTTTCCTTGAACATCTGACAGAATGGTGTCATGTTTTTTGTTGCAAGGCCAATTCAACAAGCTTGTGTACGACTTTCCCATCCGTATCCCGGAGCGGTTTTCTCTTGTTATTCGTTCTCTGCTTACACAGGAGGGTATATGTTTCACACTGAAGCCTGATTTTAAATTTCTTGAGGTGAAGTCCCATTTTGATTCCCCTCTTCAAATATAGGGGTTAACACGCACATAAATCCTGAAGTGAGCAGATATAGCTATATGCTCACTGACATTTCCCTTTTTTGTCTAGGTTGCTTATCCGTATGTAGCAAAGCGCCTCCTAACGGATCCAAATCCTGCACTTCGGGAACGCTTGATACAGGTTAATTGATCATTATGATGTCATCACATAAATGGAATGTTGAATTGTTAACTGCATCTGCTGAAATCAGAGCTTTTGTTGCCAACGCCGTGTCAGGTTCTATTCAAAGATGGTGTTTTCCAGTGGAAAAGACTGGAAAATCTCATATCTCTTGCAAAGGAAAACGTCGGCCAAATGAGTAGCAACCCTGCTCTACGAGTTAAGCAAGTGTAAGTAACATAATTGTATATAGCATTGCTCCCAAATAAATCTCACTCGTCACCCTGTGAAGCTTAAGTTCTTAACCCTTGTTTTTGATGTATGATATTTTCAGGGAGAGTAAGCTTGACTTGACAGATACCATCAAGGATGGAGCTCGTCTTTTCCTTCTTGATGAAGGCATTCGCAGAAAACTTATTCTTGCACTCACAGAGGACTCGAAGCTTCACGTAGAAGAGGTGAATACATTAAACACCACCAGATTTTATGCCCATTGACACTTGGATCTTTGAAGCTAAAACAGGAACTCTCTACTTTTGTTTTTTCAGCTTGTGGATGTATACAGGTTGGTAGAAGAGGAAGTAGATATTCCCTCACTCGCCAGGGAAGTCGTGCGAGGTATTAAAAAGAAACCCCATTTCGCTTTCCCTTTCTCTATATTTATCAGATGAAGCTTTTATACTAGTAAAGCTTTAGGGAGAGATGAGATTATTGAAGATATGAAAACATCTGTTTTTCTATTGAGACGCTTTAGTGCTTTTCAGCTGTTTTTAGGTAACCGGATCTAATAGAATTCTGCTGTAGCCAAAGTATAGATTGTTCACTGATCATTGGGCCATTGAGTTAGCACTTTCACAACGTAGGTTTGTATGATTCTGAGAATCTCATTACTGTATTGTTTTGATTGCAGATCTACCGAATGTTTTTCGGGATTTTGTGCTGTCGTGGAGCAACTCGGTATTATCCGACAGATGATTGTCAGCTTCTCACTTACTTTTTTTGGCTCTTTTGAAGAGGAAAGAGGAGGTAAATTTCAGGGAGTAGATATGTGAGGGAAAAGGTAGATTAATGCAGTTTAATCTTCGGTGCATATAAGTAAACTTAATACACCACAATACATACATGTAATTATATACAAACACACAAACTTCACTTGTTGCTCTTTTAGTCTTTGACGTTGTCTAATGTAATTGGGTATCTAACATTAATCGACGTCATCAAATCAAAGTTGTAGTGTTCGTATTCACTATTTGCAGTTGTCTTTGCCTCGCATGTCGTTATTTTTCACTTTATAGCAAGGAGACACATTATCTTGCGACTAAACCCTCCATACATACTCAATGATCCCTGAATTATGCTAAAACCCGCCAATGTAATTTTTCTGGTTTGGAAGCTCTTTGGTTTAAGAAAATAAAAGAATCGATCGACATAATCAAGGACGAATTCGATTTTTTTCCTTAAAAAAAAGAAGAAGATATTATTTATTGGAAAAGAGTGATTTCCCGTGGCGGCAAAACTTATTTATCCAAAAACAAAATTTCCCGGTGGCGCCAAAATCGCAGAAGAAGAGGAATCAAATGGCAAAACGAAACCTAAGAACAATCCCAATTCTCTAAGCAATGCAAGCAAAAATCAATTCTTTCTTCAAGGCCTCTCCTTCTCCGTCTCCCATCGCTGCATCAACAACCTCAGACACAGACGATGCTTTAGCCGTCTGGGAGAACAGTCGGAACACCATCGTCAACACCTACGAGCGTCGATCTGCAATCGCCGATAGGTATACGAATCATCTTTTGTGATTTTATTCTCTTTAGGTTCTTCGTATTCTTCAAAAGGGTCTAGGGATTTCATAGTTTCATGAGAGAGTCGAAATTAGGGATGGGGAAACAGAATTCCCGGTTATGATCAAATGGGCAACTCCTAATTTGTGTGTTTTCTCGATGGAAGCTCTTATGAGATTCTGGGGCGAGATTTTATTTCATATTGCAGCCATTTTCGATTTGGTTTCTGTTTAGAATCCCTTCTGTTTATGTGTTAAGTGCGTTTCTTAAATTTTCAAAACTTAGCATAACCTGTTGTTTACTTCTTGGGAATTCAGTAGTGAAGTGCTTAAGGAGAGCAACGAGAATCCACTGAGGAAAGGATCTTCTTTGGCATCTAAAAATCTGAAGAAGAAGCGCAATTATACCCAATTCCACTTAGAGCTGGGCCAATCTGATTTTCTTCTCAGAGAATGCGTAGAGTGTGGAGTGAAGTATGCTCCTGGAGATGAATCAGATGAGAAGAGCCATCAAAGTTTCCACAAAAACTACATGCTTGGAATTCCCTTTAAGGTTAGGAACGCCTGTGACCTTATGTTAAAAATACATTTTTCTTTGATTTGATTCCTGTGGAGGTTATTTGATAAAAGTTTCGGTCTTTGAATTGTTCTCAGGGTTGGCAGAACGAGAGAGCTTTCACATCACCTTTGTTAAACAAGAATCGCATTGTTTTGGTATTGGAAAATGATTCTCCTGCACACAGAAACAAGGTTTCTTCTTCACATTTCAAGTTGCGCAGTTTCCGGTACTGTTTCTTCGTTTAGAGGATCTAACAGGAGTGCAATTTACACTTGCAGGTGCAAGAGGTTGTGAAAATGATGGAGGTTGAGCTAGGTGAGGACTGGATCATTCACAAACATTGTAAGGTAAGAGTCTGTATCCACTTCTTAACAAACAATTTTGGACGATTTCTAGTACTTTAGGCCTAATACACTGACCTATTGTGATCTAATGTCTCTGGACTGTTGCTTTCCTTTGTGACCTGATTCAATATGATATTAGCCAAACAATGGTTTATGGAGCCTCTAGTTACAGATTTTTCAGTTGTTTCTTGTTATGTGTAGGTTTACCTATTAGTTTCCTCTCAGAGGATAGCTGGATGTCTAGTTGCAGAACCAATTAAGGAAGCGTTTAAGGTCATAGCTCCTCTTGGTGATGAAAGACAGTTAAAGAAAGAGAGCTTCTCTCCTTCAACCTCCATACAGTTTGGAAACATTGTGTTGCAAAGGCAAGTGTCGAAACGATGTCGAGCATCAGATAATAAACTAGATGATGGAGCCATTGTATGTGAGGAAGAAGCTAAACCGGCTGTTTGTGGAATAAGAGCGATTTGGGTGTCACCTTCTAACAGAAAAAAAGGCTTAGCTACACAGTTACTTGATACAACGAGGTAAAGAGCAAACCACCTTTAAACCATTTTTTAACTGTAAAAATGTTCCATTGTTCTGACGTTTTTTGTGTAAAAAAAATGCAGGGAAAGCTTCAGGGATGGGTGCGTTTTGGAGAAATCTCAGTTGGCGTTCTCACAACCAAGCTCCATGGGAAGAGCTTTTGGAGCTCATTATTTTGGAACTTCTTCATTCTTAGTTTATAAAGCTTCACTATGAAACAGGCTCATTATTGTAGAAAGGCCCAATTATAGCATTTTTTTTCCCTTTGGAGGAAAAAAAGACCAAAAAATAAAAAGTCAAATAGAAATTATATTTTAGTCTTAACTCCTAACTAAACAAAAGTTTTAAATTGTCTCAATCAAACATAAATGAAAAATCCTGCTAAACTTCAGATTTAGGAATTTTTCCTTTTATATAAAGAGAATCACAGTTAAATATTTTCCAATTTTAAACTGCATAAGAAATTTGAACACTTACTAAAGTACTGTTATTAATATTTTAAAGATTAACCTATATTTTGTCAATGTATATTTATTTGTTTTTATAAAGAAAGTTAAAGCCGCACATAAATATTTTAATCTAATCAAGGGAATATTAAAATATCGTAATAATTGTATTGAAAAGGCAAAAATGGTATGGGGATTATGAGGAGAGAGAAAAAAGGAGGCTTCGCTCTCTACCAACTGCGAAACACTATCCCCACAAGAAACCCCATCTCCTTGAAACTTGCAATCTCAGGTCAGCTTCTTCTTCTTCTTCCTCTTCTTCGTCTTCTTCGTCTTCCTCAACTTTCCGATTCGATCCTCCTCCACCAATTTCGCTTCGTTTTTTTCTCTGTTGATTACTTCTTCGAATCTGGTTGCTTACTGATTACCATCATTTCGCTTCATCTCTGTTGATTTTGGATCCGTTTCTCAATCAGCCTTCTTAGGGTTCTGCTCATAGTTTCGGTATGCGATCGGTCACTGAATCGTTTTGATTTTGAATCCGAGTCTCATTTCCATCAGCCTCGTTTCTGTTTGTAGTGTTTCACTAGCGACTCAATCATTTCTAATATCAATTCCGTTTAGGTCTTATGATGAGTCTCCAATCGAATTGTCTTGCATTCTCACTTTTCATAGACTGTTTTTAGCCTCTTGAGATTGTGAATGCTGAATCAGTCTCGCTTACATGCATGTGCAGCTACATCAAGGAAATGACGTAGAAGAGTTTCTCTTTTACATCGAGTATCTCTGATCACTGAAACTGAGTGTTTCATTTTCGGATCTTAGAGAAAAATCTGGTTATTTAATGGCGCTAGAACATGTTTGCGAGAAGCGGCGTCTTTGCAGCGAAGAGTTTCATCTGAAGATCAATTGGGATGATTTGGTTTGCCCCATTTGTTTGGATTCCCCTCACAACGGCGTCCTTCTCCAGTGTTCATCTTACGAAAACGGATGCCGAGCATTCGTCTGCAACACAGATCATCTCCACTCCAACTGTTTGGATCGTTTCATCAGCGCTTGCGGAACAGAATCGCCTCCAGCTCCTGAATCACCTCCGTCGAAGGTTCTAGAAGAGAATTGCAAACCGGTGTGTCCACTCTGTAGAGGAGATGTCACCGGCTGGCTCGTTGTGGAAGAAGCTCGTCTCCGTCTCGACGAGAAGAAACGTTGCTGCGAGGAAGAGAGATGCAGATTCATGGGTACTTACACGGAGCTACGCAAGCACGCGCAGTCAGAGCATCCGGATTCTCGTCCTTCGAAGATAGATCCAGCGAGGAAACTCGACTGGGAGAATTTCCAGCAGTCGTCTGAGATCATCGACGTGTTGAGCACAATCCACTCGGAGGTTCCGAGGGGAGTGGTTTTAGGGGACTATGTGATTGAATACGGAGATGACGACACAGGGGATGAGTATGAGGATGTACCTAACAATGAAGGAAACTGGTGGACGTCTTGTATACTGTATCAGATGTTTGACAATATAAGGAATGCGAGGAACCGGAGGAGATCGAGGATGAGTGAGAGCAGGAGAGGGAGTCGTCGCTCTAGCTATGATAACTCCAACTCTGATGACAGCTCGGTAGCGTCGATAGAGTTCACAGATTATAGAGTAGATGAGATCGATGATGAGTTCGTCACCACAAGTGGAGCCAACAGAATTAGTAGCTCTTTGCATCAAAGGTCAGAATTTTCTCTATTGCTTTAAGTTTCTCTTTGGTACACAATCGCTTCACACCACGAATTAGCTTATCATGTCTATGGCATATGAATGTTACGTGATAAACATTGCTTGATGTCTTGTTTACAGTTCAAGAAGGCGTCGTTCCCGCTTCTATGAAAATTAGGTATGAACTTGATCTTTCTAAGCTTTCGTTTATGGACTCTTGTCGATTGCTTACATTGATTTCCTTCGGGTTTCTTGTTTGCTTGCTTTCTCAGTCAGCTGGAAATTGAAGCGAAGTGAATGAAGAAGATCAGCTTATTCGTAGCCATTGTTCTTGGTTTTGGACGTCTCTTTTCTTTTTCGTTTTCCCAACACATAAATTTTCTTTTAGGTTTGTCTTGTGACACTACTCGCTGTCGCAGTCTTGTACAAAAATATAAACACAGTTTTTTGGATTTGTTTCGTTCTCTTCCTAATTTTATATGCATCTCTGAACAATGTAGATATTGAGAGACGTAAATCAGAAGTCGACGTTCGTGCAGCAATTTTAGCATTTTACTGTTTCAGTGAACAAATAACCTAAATATTGAGTATGTTTTACGCGGGCTCCATTAAAATAAAAACTATGTTCAAAGCTCATTCTTATTACCAAGTACCAACATAAACTTGGACAAAGTACATGGAATCATCATCACACAATCCAGTACATGGAATAAGTGGCACAAACACAGAAACTAATATGGGACATTATTGGGCAAGTTTCTGATGACATTACTCTTCATCGCGATCTTGTTACGCATTGTCTCGCCTCTCTTGTTCATCTCCTTGATCACTTTCATCTTCACTGTGTCCTCCTTCGATGGCACCGTCCTCAGACCCATGCTCTTGTACCTGAGATTTCACCATTTGTGTGAATAACCTTAGTTTGCTGATTGACTCTCTAGTTTATAGGTCGGATGATTAATGGGTTTGGAGACAAACCTTGAGGATAGAGAAGCAACAATCTGGTTGCTGTTTTGAGAAGTTGGACGCGGCTTCTGTCTGTAGTAACGCATGAATTCACGGGAACCAAGAGTCCTAGACGTTGTTGTGTTCTCGGATCTCTCAGTGATCACGAGCTCAGAGCCACCAACAAGTTCTACAGCGTTGTCTGTTTCACCAGATACAACCATCTGGTCTCCAGTTTTATCAACATAGCTGCTCAATACAAGTATATTCCAAAGAAAGATGCAATCAGATTTGGCGTAACAAGAGGAATAGAGTTGAGAACAAGAATAACTACAGGATATAGTTGAAACCTGCTGCTGTAGTCGTAGAACTCTTCTAGCTCAGCATCTTCATCATCATCACCATCACCGTAATGCAATTTGCAATGACTCTTTGCTTCCATATGCTTCCTTACAGCTTCTAAGCTGCTGAAAGCATGGCACAGCTCATTGCAGTAGAGACACATGAAGTCTCTCTTCACCTGAATGATAAAGCCATGTATATATATGTAAATCAATAGGAATAACAAAATTCAAAGCTTTACAACAATGAACACTACTTAATATTAAATTAAAGAGTCCGAACCTTAAGACCGAGATAAGTGAGAAGTCCTTCTGGATCTTTCAGATACTCAATATCAGGAATGAAGAAGCCATGGTACTTATGCATGTGAACCATACACTTCTCCAAGGTCTTATGCTTCTTGTCACACATCAAACAGCAGGTTGGATCCAGCTCATACTTCTCTACACCATCTTCATCCATATCTTCTTCCTCAGCAGGTCCGGACTCATTCACATTCAACTTAGACAAAGAATCAGAGACCAATTCCTCGTCTGAATCAGCTTCCACCCATTCATCTTCACTCTCCTCGCTCTCGTTGTCCTTGACACGGCGAGGAAGTTCCCTGATTATCGCTATATCCTCCTCTCCGTTGATTGATGTCCCTTGTGAAACCCGCAAAACGTGGCTCCGAGACTTGAGATGCTGCTGATGAGCCTGACTACTCCTGTAACCTTTGCTACAGATTCCACAAGTGTAAAGCATAGGTGCTTCATCTGATTTCCCTTTCTCCTGATCAAGAGCAGATTGTCTTGCCTCATACAAGTCTTCTGTGACTCCAGGAACTCCAGCCACCTAACAGTTGCAAAAATGAATTCTTAAACCCTTACGACAAAATTGCATAATCCAAAGATTCAAATGCATAGATTTACACATCAAGAATTAAAAATAATATCAACCCTAGAGAATCTCTTCTCTTCTCCTGCACGAGATACGAGTTCTAAAGATAAAACCATTTCGATTGGAAATGGAAAAGTTTGTTTTCGCGGATATTTACATCTTATCTAACCAAAAAACATCAGAATTTTCTCGAGAAAGCGAATAAATCAGACTTCTAATTCGATTCACAGCGAGAGAAAATCACCTTGCGCTTGAGGTTGTAGCGGTGCCAATCGGACTTGTAATGAAGGTTTCGCTCAGCTTCGTCCTCGAACTCCATGTTACACGCGTTACATGTTAAACCAGGCATCTCTCCCACAATCTCGATCACGATCGGAGCAAGAAAATCAGAGAAACGTTGTTCGAAGATAAGGATTGCTTTATGTATAGCGACGGCTCGGCGAAAGAGGGAAACGCCCAAATGAATCGATTGTGTTTGTCGACAAAAAGCGTCGATTGATTGCCGTCGAAATTGAAAAAAAACCCGATCGGGTCAGTTCCTGACCCGATATAAATGAGCCCATTTGTAATTAAAGTGGCCCATTACTTTAGCTTAATTTGTTTTTTAATGATACCAAATTTGTTGCAAAATGAAAAAATAAGTTTACAGAAATTTGGATATGGTGTCACACGATGTCGGATCACGATCTTACTCTGTAGTGATGAGTTTAGTCAGTCACCAAAATTTTCTATCTCAGTGTAATTTTGATTTTGCGTAATTTTATTAGGGGTAAACAATTTTCAACCGCAGCCCTGTAATTTAGGAAACTTCACCAAAAGAATAAACCACATCGAAGAAACAATAAAATAAAAAAAGAGAGAAAAGAGAACAAGAAGACGACAAATAACGAGAAACTCCCTATTTTCATTAACACTTGATTATTTCCTTCAACGAACTCTCTCCCTCCTCTCTTCTCCAATGGATTCCGACTCCGGTTATCCCGCCGGACCACGTCAACCTGGAGCCGGAGGCAAGATTGTTCGACCACGGCGTCGGTCAGCCGTCGTCAGGACGCCGTACGAGCGCCCCGCACCCAGATCCCGGGATCCTCCTGAACAAAACCCTAGTTGGATCTCCAGGCTCGTTTACAAACCTGCCAGCGTAATTGCCTCCGGCGCCGGGAAATTCATTTCTTCCGTCGTCTTCTCGGAATCTTCTTCGTCTTCTTCAGAGGACGAGGATTCATCTTCAGGTATGTGTTGGCTACAAACAAAAAATTTAGAATTTAATTTGGGTTTCAGATAAGATTAGTTTCCGGTAACGGGTTTTGAAAATTTTGAATTTTTATGGTTAATCTGAAACCCTACCGTTTCATTTGAAATGTGAATTTGATTTAAAGTTTTTCCCTTTTTTTTTCTCTTTCCTCTGTTATGGGACTTAGTGAAGCAGTGGTGAAGCACTGCTACTCTATTAATTTGTGAAGCTCTATTTTGTATAAAGATGTTCAGATTCAATTAGTTCCTTGCTGTAATGTAGTTCTGGGTTGAGAAGAAGAGGCCAGCTTTGCGTCTTTGTTCGTCTCTTTTTCAAAGTAGGTTTTATATGTTCTCCTCCTTATTTGCAGACATTGATGGTGATGATGATGATGTTGAGAAGAACATTACCGATTTTACTGAAGATGAAACAATGGTAGAGCCACTAACATCGTACTTCAATGGAAGTATGATTTCAGTTTATTTGTAGTGAAATTGTTGAAAATGATGTGTTCTTGTGTAATTAGGACCTTGTGAATGCCCAGCAATCAACTATCCAACGACTCAGTTCTAAGCGTGTAATTGAGCAGCTTCTCATGCAAGAAACATTTGCAAGGTATTTCCACAGTATCTACTTCTCTAGACATCATAAGTTGAACCTCCCTTTCGCCTGTACTCTTATATAAATCTCTTCATGCAAACGTATCTGTGGTATTTGTTGTATGAGCTTGCTGAGTCATTGATGTGTCTGTTATTTCAGGGAAGAGGGCGACAGATTAATAGATATCATTAAGGCCAGGGTTGTAGATCATCCCAGTGTCCCTGCTGCTGATGAGAGTGGTATGTAATTGATGGTAGACTGTGCAAGCAAGCAGACTGGATTAGTCTGTGTGATAACATTTTCTCGCTTTTATTTCTAGATGTGAATGTGGGTGAAACCTCCAATAAAGCTGTCATGGAAGCGAAAAGATGGTTCCAGGAGAAGAGATCAGCATCAAGTTCAAAGAATAAAGTAAGTTCTGGAAACCCTTCTGTATTGTTGAAATATCTTGTCTTTGTGCTCTGGGTCATATTGTTTTTTATCAAACAGGGACATCTTCTGTTTGTGTAAAATCCAGTGTGTGATTTGGTTGCTCGATACTTTCCTCATCTGATTAGAAATGTAGACCTCTATAGCGAAAGTAGGTTGTTAAGGATTTTGAGTAGGACGGAGATTATATCCTCACAAAAATTTGTTCATCTTCTGATAGTTATTGTTCACCAGTATTCTGCCATTTGTAGTTTCTTCTCCAATATGCTTTATACAACGATCACCACCTCATCCATTGTTTTCAATCTCCAGGCAACTGAAGATGGTGCTGGATCGCCTGTGGATGTGGCCAAGTCATATATGCGAGCTCGTCTGCCATGGGGTTCTCCAGCTGCGAACAGTTCAGAGTTTCGGTCACCATCACCAGCAGGGATGCATCTTCTTAAAGAAGGGACACCGTTTCCTTATAGCGCTGGAAACTTTTCCTCTTCCAAGGTACAACAGAGCCTCAAGTTTTCCAGTTTATTACGCAGTGCAGTGCATACTTTTCTTATGGTTAAATGTTGTTTGGAAGTCTGAAGTTGTTTCGTCCTGCTTACGATACAAAAATCTCTGTTTCACTTCATGTTCGTGTTAGTTATACTATTCAAAAGAAAAGTTGCATACCATCATGTATTCTGACTTTTGGTACAAAAAAATGCAGCTGAAAAGGAGATCCCGTTCTAACCAGTCATGGAATATCCACGATGAACTTCGCAAAGTCAGAGCTAAAGCAACCGAGGATATGCTTAAAACTGTATCCCCCAGTAGTGTAGCCTCGTTGGAACCTAAACGCATCTCCTGTAAGGAAATTCTTTTATTTTCGGTTCAGTAATAGATAACGTGACAAACTCAATGTAATTTCCCCTCTGGTTACATGTAGTAATTCATTTATCTGCTCTTTCAGCTGTTAGGAATGAGCAAAGCGGTCAACCAAATTCAACCTCTGATCAAGCCGTTGAAGAAACTGGAGTTTTAACTAGATCTCGTTAGTTTCTCCCTTCATCCTTTCTTTGTATTCACTATTTCATCTTTGGTTTTGGTTTTACAATACTCTGTTTCATGGATTTTATGTTTAATGCTTAGGTCGAGTTGGTTTGGACGAGACATTTATCTCCACACAAGGAATCAAGCCGTCTGCAGCTACGAATACGGCCCCTCCAAGGTTTTTACTGCGCATATATATCCCTATTCACAAAGATTGTTTCTCGTTTCTTCTGGACAGATTCCTTTTTCTGTATATCCATCTTCATAAGTTTTTCAACTGCATTTGATAGTGGAACTGGAGTAAATGACTCTAATGATCAAGATGACGACTTTATCCAAACTAGGTCAACTGTTGGAGACACCACAAATGGTAACACTCGAACTCCTTTGGTTTTGGATGATGTTTAGTGGTTCTCTTTATTTACTCTTACTCCTATTAATGCAGCTGTCTTGGCTCTTGGGGCAACTTTGGATCCAACTGGGAACTTTTGTATCCCAAAAGATGTGTTTGAAACATCAAAAGAAGCTGATGAGATGGGCGCAACACATCCTTCTTCTAACGGTTTCAAATCTTCATCACCTAGGTTAAAAACACAGCTCTTTCCGAAAAAACTCCTTTATATAATTTTGACATTGTTTCCTACTAAGCAAGACCTTACTTTTTCAGCTCACCAGTGGCAACCAAGGCTTCTCAGCCTATAGCTGAAACTCCTGGTGAAGATATCATAGCAGGGAATGGCTCAGATGGTGTGATTGAAAACGAAAACAACAACAGCGACTCGAGCGCCTCACATAACAGTTCAAGCACGCATGAAGAAGATTGGCTCCCAGGAGACCATTCTCTACTAAACTCAAACTCAGCAAGTAGCAGCCCAGGTACTACCAAGGTCTTGGCATACTCCAGAAGAGGAAGAGGCCGAGGTAGAGGAAGAGGTCGAGGAGCTCGAGGCAAAGGACGAGCCAAGTAAAACTGTAAGAAGAGCTGTACACAAGCAACAACCTAATGCAGTAGGAGAGTATTATTATTTATGAGGTAGGAGTATGTGACAATTCTCTTTTTAGATTACAATCCCACTCTGTTTATTATGTGTTTGATCACTTCGTTATCTTCTTTAGGTTTTCTTCTAGTATTTTGAGTTAGGAAGATTTGTTCTTCTGGAGTTATGTCGAATTGTGTCTCTGTTTTCTTAATTTCTGAATGTTTTTTGTTTATGCTGTAAGTTTGAAGCTTTATTTCGTTCTATCTGACAAAGCTTTGGAGTTTGCAAATTTCCTCCTTTTGGTTGTTCAATGCCAAATTTTAAATTTTTTTACTTGACCAAAAAGCCAACACATGATTATTTTGGGTAATCCTTTCATCTTCTAAATAGTCACGTCGGTCAAATACATTACTTTCAACGCAAATTCTGACATGATCCAATGTACGGCCTAGTTTCAGAATTAGATGAGGTCACTCAGATCAGAACATTGCAAAGATGACTGATAGGATTCAATCTAGTGTTGCGAGTTTCTGATGTCAACTTGATTTAATCCAAAGTACAAAAAAGCAATACGAGCAAAAACAACCCAATAAGCAAATTTTATCAAGACAGAGACGGAGAGAGAAAGAGAGAGAAAGAGAACACACCAAAAAATAAACAGACAGAACAAAAAAAAAAAGTAGAAGAAGAAAACGAACAAAACTCAATAAGCAGAGATCGAAGCTAATAAACACAGAAGAAGGAAAAAGCTCGGACATTCAAATCTGGAAGCAATACGAGGAAGATTATTCAAGGAGTCTGAGAAATCATTGGTTTGGTCGGAAGTTACTTCTTTTGTTCGGTCTTTTTTTTTGGTTTTAATTTGTCTGAATTCTGGTCAAGCTCAAAATCAATCTTGCAACACTTGTATTCCTGCTTACAAGCTTGGGTCCCGCTTCTCATTGCCCCGCTTCCTCCATCTCCAATTCGAATTTCATCTTTTTCACGGCAATTCGAATTCGTTGCTCTGTTCTCAAGCTCGAATCAAATTCTCCAACTCCACTGATCTCGATTTGCTCCAACTGGTGAAATCCCTGGGATTCTTCAACTTCTCAGCTTCCGAATTGGGGCGTGAAAGAAATGCTGCCTTTCTCTCTTCTGATTCAGTTTCTTCCTCTTACCCACTCGTGAAGTTGTCGAAAGGAGGTTAGTTGGTGATTCTTCCTTGTGACGGAATGATTTGGTCACTCTGAGCTAGGGTTTGTCGTATATTGAATCAGCCGAGATTGGATTTTCAGGTTCTTGGTGTAGATAAAATGTTCTCTAGGGTTTTGGATTTGGCTTGAAATGGTCCTGGATTTGAGTTTGACAAGTTTCAAGTTTATGAGCTGGATCTGTTGAGAGGGTGCAGCTCCTTCGTGCACTCCTCTTGACTGTTTTCATCTGGTTTAGAAGAAGAAGAAGAAGAAGAAGAAGAAGCACCAAGACAAGTATGCAACGTGTACAAGATCCACGGATTGATCTGGCAGAGATGAAACTGCATATTGTAAAGAAGATTGGTGTTGAAAGATGTAGAAGGTATTTTTACTACTTGGGCAGGTTTCTGAGTCAGAAGCTTACTAAGAGTGAGTTTGATAAGTCATGTCACCGTCTTTTGGGGAGAGAGAATCTTGCTCTTCACAACAAGTTGATTCGCTCCATCTTGAGAAACGCATCAATGGCTAAATCTCCACCACAACCAGTTCACAAAACCGGCCACGCTGACAAATCTTTGGTGCTTGGTCAAGAAGATGGATCTCTTGTCCCTAACCATAATAGGAACGATCCTGTTTGGTCAAACGGGGTGTTACCAAAGGTTCGGTCTGGAAATTGCGATAGGCCTAGTCCACTTGGGCCAAACGGAAAGGTTGAAACTCTGTTGCATCAGCCACTTTGTAGAGAAGATAGACACACTGTGAACGGGGATTTGGGTCCGTTGGCTTACCAAAGATCAGGCCGGTACGCTGATGAAAGAGGTGGTCAGGTCGCAGCTTCAGTAAGCAGAGAAGATGAAGCTCAAGAAGAGAGAGGTGGGAGATTGAATCTCTCCACGAGTCCTGTGCTTGCACCTCTAGGGATTCCGTTTAACTCCAGGAGAACAGTTCCAGTTTCGACGACGGGTGACTTTATCAGTTGCTATGACAGTGGTGGATTATCAGAGACAGAGATGTTGAGAAAGCGGATGGAGAGTATTGCAGTAGCACAGGGTCTTGGAGGGGTTTCAGCGGAGTGTTCGAGTATGTTGAATAATATTTTGGACGTGTACCTTAAGAAACTGATCAAATCATGCGTTGATTTGGCTGGAGCTCGGTCCATGAATGGGGTGCGGCCGAGTATACAAACTAGCAACCAACCATCTGACGTGACGCAAGAGCAGCATTCGGTGTCTTTGCTTGACTTTAGAGTTGCGATGGAGCTGAATCCGCATCAACTTGGGGAAGACTGGCCATTGCTTCGGGAGAGAATCTTCATGCGTTCATTGGAGGAACGAGAAGGGGTGTGAAATGAAAATGTTTGGCATGTTGAATGCTGCAAATTGTCTGAGCAAGCTGATCTGGTGGCTCATGATGGACCTGATGGCTGAAGAACACATCAATGTCCTGTAGCCGCAGACTCAGGGCAGCTTGAAATTAGAAAATGTTGTAAGATCAGTATTGATGAGGCCATCCCAGCGAGTTTCAAGCTGTGTGTGTAACGCGCAGGCCGATAAGAGGGAATCAAGAAGAAAGTTTTGGCAGAGATAATGTGGGTACAAAATAATCATGTAATAGCTGCAGTATTGCTGTGTATGTAACATAGTCATAGATTTTGCTTTAGAATTCATATCTTGGAAGACACATTGACATCACTTTTTACTTTACTTTTACATTTACATTTTTGTTTTCTCATTTCAATGCAAAGGTTATTTTCAAAGTCCTCGATGAATTGCCTCACTTTTTTTACATTCTACTTGGTGGTTTTGCTTGCCTGTTTCTTTTGCCTTGCTAGGGAACATGTCTAATGCTCTCTGGCTATAGAGATTTGTGAAATAACTTGATTCTTTGTTGCTTTTAACACAAATTGTCCGAGATTAAGAATTTAAGATGATACATTTGTTTGTCAAGTGACATCTTTTTCCACATTTCCCACTTTACATTTGCGGAAATAAACAGGAAACAGACGAAAAGACAAGGAAAAAGGATAGGGAGAAAACAGGTATGAGAAAGAGAGACAGAGCTGGTGTGAATTGGTATGTACAGAAAGGAAATGGTGAGACCCTTTTTAGGCAGGTTCCATTGTTTGTTCACATGCTTTAGATGAAAGAAATGCTACTACGAACGAACGAAGAAGAAGACGGTTATTTAGAGGAGGAGGAGGAGGTTTCTGCAGTGGCTTTGCAGATAGGGCACCAACTCTTCATCCGCAACCACTCTTGCACACACTTCACATGGAATGTGTGCTCACAGTGTAGCCTTCCAACTTCATCTCCTTTTGTATACTCTTCCTGAAAAACCACAAAGATCAAGCAAGGTATGAAGTAATCTAGGCAAAGAAATTTTCTGTTTTCTCATATCCATATCAGTTCTATATTCATCTAGCAAAGCTTGGTGAAGTTCACTAGTTATAGGAGCTCAAAGAGATTTTGCTTAAGATTTCAATTATTAAAGCCAAAAGACTTAAACATGACAAAAGAGACAGACCTGGCATATGCTGCATTTGGCTTCTTCCTTCTGATCAGCATCTTCCTTGTGGTCACAAGGACTTTTGGTGATAGGCCCATAACTGGAAGGCTTCTTCTGATAGATGCTTGTTTTCAAGCACTTTGATATTGCTTCTTCTGTGAGAGCAGTGCTTACTGTACCAATTCTCTCTTCTAGAGCTAGTAGCTCCTGTAATCATTCGAAAGAAAAGTCAAAACTGTACAGTAACTATGTCCCAAAGCGTCACATGGGTTTGAAAGATGTAAAGACAAAAACCTCATATGACATGTTATCGATGTCCAGCCTCATGTCTCGGTGTTGGTCATACAAGCTTAGTCCACCGAGAAGTAAACCCGTCTCCATGATAAGCAGTTCCTGTTAAAGGAGAGGAAAATTTTATGAGTAAAAATACACATCTCAATATCTGAATATAAACACATGTATGAAACTCTAACCTCGTAATTAAGCTCAATATCTTGTTCGATCCTATCAAGTTCTGGCAAAATCTGCAAAAACCATTCGAGCAAATAAAAAACAAGATTTCAAGATGTGAAAGTTGTAGAGTAACAAGGCAAATAGTCACCTCAGAGATCCCATCTAAATTGTAACTACGGAAACTGTCTTGACTCGATAAGGAACCAGAGAGACCAAACTCTGGAAAACCAGAGAAGAGCTCCAGAGAGACAGGAGAGTTGAGATTGTTGGATGCATCAGTTTGAGACATATCCGCTGTCGTAATAGAAGGTAAACCGTTTCTACCACTCCCTCGGTTTGAGAATCTAATGCGACCACTACTTCTATTCACCGACCTCTGACTCCCAACTAACGTAACATCATTGTCATCATTCAAAATGCTTTGTCTTCCCCGTCTGCTATCGGAAACAGGACCTCTCGGGTTAAAACCACGGCGTCTCTCTTCAGCTATCGGTTCTGTTATGTTCTTCCCTCTAGCTGAGGAGCTAGAACTGCTTTCTCCATAAACTTTTCTCTTGCTGATTGTGTCTGCCTTCCTGCTTAATCTTGTGTCCAATCCAAAACCACTTGGGATCACACCGGATAACAACGGGCTGCATCCCCGGTTTGCAGATGTTGGCTGGTGACCAGAAGGACCGGGACGAAACTCTTGCTTGCTCAACCCAAATCTCTCCCTGAAACCTCTCTTGATTCTTGAGCTTGATGGCAACTTTGAGGACTCTGCTTCGGCTTTTCCATAAACAACTCTTCTTTTATCACTTCCAAGTTCCAAGATCTCTTCCGTCTCTGCCTCGTCTTCTTCGCTTCCTCTGCTGCTCTCTGATGAATCAATGACTTGCTTCTCGCTTTTCACAGAAGAGGAGGAGCTAGAGCCACAGATCTTGGAGGAAGTTCCAATTACTTCCTTCCCATTTGGCGAAGAGCGGTATGAAGACAACACTGACTTCTCTTTCTTGTCTGAAGAGCCAACAAACCGAGTAAACTTCATTGGTTTCTTCTCGTCACTGCAAATAGGAACCTTGCAAGCATTGTTGTTAAATCTGTCTCTCAAAACAACACCAGCTCCTTTTCTAGAGTCAGGTCGTGTCTCAATGGCTCTTTTACCTGACCACCGATCCATGAACTTCTTAAATAGATGCAATACCTGTAACAAAAAATAAATTCATATCACATGTTGATGGTTTTTTAAGAAGATGCAAATAAAATTGAAACCTTTCATAAGATGATCCAAAAAGGATGTCTATTTTCACTTCTCAGTACATTAGAATCATCTTGACAACGAACTAATTTCAAAACTTCTAATGAACATAAAAACAATCAAATATCTTGAACATGAAGAGAAACAACTCTGTACTAATTTCAGTTTTTTAGACTTCTGTAATTTTTTCCATGTTTTATGACTCGAGAGAAACAAAACCGAAAATGTTTTTCTCACATGGTCCAAACAAGAGAACAAGTGATTCAGAATCAAGAGCAATGAAATCATGAATCTCCAAAACATTTTAAAACACAAAAGTCAAAATCGTAAAACTAGACCTCCGGATTATTCAGAGAGAACCAAAAATATTTGCCAAGGAGAAGGAATGGATTTTAGAAGCTAAGCTCGATTACCTTTCGATTTTGTCCTATCTTCTTCTTCCTGGAAATTGGAGCATGAAGAAAATAGAAGAGCGTTTCTTCTTCTTTGTTGGCGATATTTTTTCCTTCGGTTTTCAACTTTTTTTAATCAAATGTTTATTTTTATTCCATAAAAGCAAAATTTACATAAATTGACGATTATTATAAAAAAAAGAATCTGAAATGACGGAGACGCAAAGATCCTCGCCGTCTATATTGGGGCCGGAATATCTGACGGTTGGTAGAGATTGCGACGTCTCTAGGTAGTGGTAGAGAACTAAAGATAATAAACAAAGTTAATTTGACCAAATTTTTTTTTTTTTTTTATAATGAAACAAGAGAAGAACATCATGAGAATTCCAAGACACATCTAAGTATTTGATAACGAATTATGCACGACGAAGGATAATATATTTTAGTTATCTGTCCTCTATTAGGGCAACAAACATCTATCCTTGATCCTTGATTTTGTATTTTTTATTCACTTTACTTTTTAATTGTTTTTTCTAAAGCAAATGATTTGTATTGTTTGTTATCGTATTGCTTTTAGTATCTCTTTATTATTTGAGTTTTTTTTTCTTGGTAGAAAATAATGTTATATGTGACTTTATGGTAGAGCAACAAAATTCCTTAAATTAGAAGATGACAAATAGATCCAATGGATCCAATGTTTTCGAAAAATACTTTTGTTGATAGAATAAATACATACTAGAAATCATTAAAGAGTTACATGAACAAAATTTCGATTAATTTTCAACATGTTAAAACTTTAAGAAACACATGCAAAAAAACCCATTAGGCATTGGAAAAATATGAATGTTACGGAAAAAGATTATACCTAATGAGTTATGACTTACCATTCAAGATTGATAGGATAAAATTCTAAAGAGGTGAAAACCGTTTATTACAAGACTTTTTCGACATCGACCAAAGTCAAAAACTGAGTTTATGGGATTCGTAGGGGAGGAATCGAACCTATAACCTACAACATCACTTGCTTCTCTCATCTTCCAATTCCAAAAACGTTGAAGAAACTCAGCAAAAGAAAAAGAGAGCCAGCACTCTAAGCACTAGCAAGAGAAGCTTCTTTAATCCAATCATGATCATCATCTTTGTGTGACTCTGACCCTCCAGCTTCAAGAGAAGCTTCTTCCTCACCCTTCTCTTCTCCGCCTCCAAACATCTGTCTTCTAGCTTCCTTACGAGCCACCCTACGAGCATCTTTCTTAGCTATATTCAAGTCTTTGAATCCTTGTTCGAACTTGGCTTCATCCTCTGGAGTGAAGAAGGCTACTTCCATTTGACCTAGCTCTGCATACCTTTGCTCCACTTTGGTTTTCCAGAAGAGACCCATCTCTGTGTCCATCTTTTGGTACGGCGTTTTCAGAAGGTACTCGTCGATTCCTCCTGCTTTGTCGATGCAGCGGAGAGCGTGCATTGTCACTTTCACTTTGATGTGACGGTCGAATATGTAGCTGAACAATCGCTTCTCCTGAACGTTCGGTTTCCAACATCTTCTTGACCTGTTCTCAATTCATACCACAACGTTACAAGTCTGAGATCAACACAAAGTTACCAAAATAATGAAAATCACATATCATCTCTACTTCCAAAGCAATCAGAATTAAGAATCTAATTTCAGGACCTGAATCCTACATTGGCAATTTTCATCGCACCATGTATGCATTATTCAGAAAATTGAGAATCTTTAGAAAGGCATGACACTGAAGCAGCGCATCAAGAGCTATAAACAACTCATAAGGCACTGTTGAATCTCTAATCAGCTGATGAGAATTTGAAATGCTACTGAATAGTTTCAAACGCGAATCCAGATTTCATTTTCAACAATCTAAAAAGCCTAAATCACGAAAGCATTCATACAAACCAGCAATTAGCAGTGCAGATGCTTCATTTAGTGCCTAGTGCAAAATTCAACCATACGAATACGCATAAATGTAAACAGATTGAGAGGGATATAGAGTAAGAGAGACTGACTTGTTGCCACCGTCTTCGCTGATGCGGTTTCCGAACTGGATATGGCGGCCGGCGTAGAGACCGCGTTTGGCTCTGCCCATCACGACTTTGCTATCGGGAACACAAGCCTTGAGCTTCTCTTTAAGCTCCGGCGTCAGATTCTCCGCTCCCACTTTCTTCACCAGCTTCTTCATCATTTCCTTCCCTCTAAACGCCATTTTCGTTTCTCCTTCCAAATTCGCAGATCGGAAAAGCTTTTCTTCCCCCAAATCTATCGGCAAATGCTCTTCTCTCTGGTATAATAAACCTGGAAATGGGGGAAAAAGACGGTTTAGCCAACGATTTTAATAAACCGGAAGAAAATAGCCAATATAATCCGGTACGCTGTTTCGCCTAATCGGCTCGAATTGAAGTTGGGTTGAGAAATTTGTGAGACATGATCGTAGAGAAGCAGACCTGAAGTGAGCTAGGCCACGTAAACGACGGAAGATGTGCGAGGAAGCGACGGTCCAGCCACAAGGAAGAAGAAGCCTGAGTCGACGTTTTCAGCCGGCGATGAAAGAGATCTTAGGGTTCAGTTTCTGAGATTGGTTGGGCCTTCGTAGGCCCAAGTGAATTTCTCTCCTCTTAAATTATGGTCCGGTTTTCATTTCACACCCAATCTCAACTTGTGTGAATATAATGCCCGGTCCTCCCATCTCAACTGAATCGTAAATGAACCGGAAAACAATATGTAAAATCAAACACACTATATAAAACATCATTTGGTGTATATTTCCGAAAATTACAACAAAATTTTAGAGATGTTTACGATGTGATTTGTTATCTACACTTTCAAACACGCATGAAACTGTGTGAAACCGGTTCATTTCGGAATGGGAAATCGGTTCCAGTACGTTCAAGTCTCGGTTAATGGAACATATCGTCGTATACAATTACCAGATGAATTTGTGAAAACAAAAATCATACTACACAGTATTCAAAAGGGTGGTTGTCCAACAATATTACCCGGAGGATCATAATTACAAATGATAAATGTGCCACCACCGCTCTTGCAAAAATTAATTTCACACCCAATCCTCAAGCTCTTCTTCCACACAAGTTGCGTGTAATGCAAACAATCCCCATTCATGCATCGGTATGTCCTCCGGTCATAGTGGTTCTTCTCCGAGGCCCATGCAACCACCGCGTCTCGTGGGGTCCACCCTTTTCCGCTTCCCCAGAAGAGATTCTCTCCGTAAGGTCCACCGGAGTGGACAAGCTTGCAGTCTCCTAGGCGGGTTCGTGCCCACCTAGTCGCGTAGAGGGCGAGATTGTTGCTCCATTTGAGAGGAGGGAGACGAAGCTTGGCTCGTAAGGTGTTGTGTGGTCGGAGAAACTGCTGCTGAACGGTGTTGCGGACTGGAGTTTTGTATTGAGAAGAAGTTGGTGGTGGTGTTTTGCCGGATGAGGTTTGAAAAGAGAGACAAGGAAGGGGAGTGGTGATGATAACGATGATGATCAATATCAATATTTTGGGTTCCATTGGGAAGATGGGTTAGATTTGATTGTGACCCTATAGATCTACGACTCCATGTTTATATATATGTACTATACAGACCATTGTTTATCTTTTCATATTTGTAGTCTACATAAAAAAAAGAATCTAAACACATGCTTTGTGTTAATAATGTGTAATGACAAGTGCTAATCATTTCGGTGGAACATTGATTATTTGTAGGAATGATTCTCATAATTAAAGGTGAGGGCTATGAGTTTAGAAAAAACAAAAAAAAAATTCCAATTATTGTTTGCATCAAGATTTTGGTTCATCAACAGAGATTAAGACCTTATCTTCAGGAGTAAACATTATCTAAAGCTTCTCTGTCAACCAAGTGTTTAGCACATGTTGAAGAAGACAAACAAATACTAAACAAAACAGACTGTTCATAGTTTTACTTTTGAGTTTGGTCATCAGATGATGATCATCAAAGTGTTATTATAACAAATTAAGAGAACCGAAAGCTTCAAGTAGAAGCCTACGTTTATGGATACATGATGTTCTTGTAATAAATCATTCTCTACTTTGTTATAGACTGCTTGCTCTTCTTCTGTTCAATATTTTTCCAATGACTAATCATATACTTCGATCGGAATCGAGATAATTAAGATTCTAAATTTCTAACACAATCTTTTAACTTGATCACCATGTACTAAAGAGGTCATGAAAAGAAGAACCTTTAAATTTCAAGCTCCCAAATAACGTTTAGAATGAAAAGAAAAAAATGTACATATAAATGAAAAGCCATGGCGAGTGATAAAGCTCATAAGAAGTCACACTCACAGCAAAAACTAGCTTAGACTCTTATGTTATAAACCTGGAATCCACAGCATAGTCTACAAACGCATTAACTACGCAATCAGCCTCAAACGCTTCATGGTATCCTCCAACACCTCGGACTTGAACAGTTTGGAGAGTGTTACTTTCGGGATTGAAGTAGAAAACGTAAAACAAGGGTTTAGATGTAAACCTGTCCGACAAAACAATCTCACCTGTACTAGTCATCCCAACAACGAAAACATTACAGACGAAGACTTCATTCTCCGGCAAAGTGTAGACATATATTCGACCATCTCTGTTTGTTGACACTCTCTAGAACACACATGGTCAACACAATGGCATCATCATCATCATAAGTCAATTCAATCCCACCTAATTTACCCTTATAGTTGATCAATTTAGTAGCGTGTGGCACACGAAAGCATTTTGCATCAACAAACTTGAATACCTCAGTCCTAACATAAAAGCAAACTATCTGGCAAGACGTTTCACAGTTATTCTCCTCACCCATGTAGTACAAAACCCCATCTATGCATATCCCTTCACTCACAGGCACATGTTGTAAGATACATGTGATCTTCCTCCAACTCCTTTCTCCAGTTCCTAATGTCATAATTCTATGATCACCACCTTCGAAACAATATGGATAAGCCATGAACAATACTTTGAAGTGCTTCTCAATCGGACCATACCCTATAAAGCTATAGGACTTTCTGTACCTACTCAGCTCCGGTAAACTCGCCTGCTCTCCGGTGATAGGGTTATATATCAGAGGCTGTTCGCCTTCATCCGTCTCAGTGCAGAAATAGATCAAACGAGAGGTAAGGCCACGAAAGACTGGGCACAAGTCTTGAGAGATCTTCATGTGAAAATCAGCGGCTACAACAAGAGACTTCTCATGCTGTTTCTGATGAGGCTGAGGCTGCGGCGATGAGAAGATGAGAACTTCATCGTTGGCTCGTTGGAGCGCGAATAGGAGACGTGGACGGATATGTATTGAAGCATATAGCTTGGACACGCAACGAAACCTCGCGATTGACTTTATTCCCATGCAATTTTGGGAATATCTCCTCCAGAATGAGATCCATTGGTATGGAGGAATCAGAATCTTCTCCTCTATTCATGATCGTTTCTTTAAGAGAGCTTCGAGTTAGCGTCGCTGCAGCGTCCGTCATTGGTCGACTCAAAATCACACAATTCTGAAAGGATTCTACCAAGAAACCCTCTTTTTGAAACGCAAACCCTAGACGAGTTTCGTGCTTTACAAGGTAGCCCATTTTAAAGAAGGGGCCTGGTTTCACACACCACAAGTCATGTGGCGGTGCGAATACGTACATTATTTTTAAGCCAAAACAGCGAGGAAACAAAACCAAAACCCTAAATCATTGGACATCGAGAAGTGAACTAGCGTCAAATACCTCGTGTGCGATACGAAGCTCAGGAAACTGAGGTATGTTCTCGTCCCACTTAATAATCGCCAATTGGTTTTAAATTATGTAAGTCCAGAAAACCTAATATATTAGAAAAGTAGAAACCTAACTGCCATTAGTTTATTTCATTCTGATTGAAAGAGTCATCAACAAAATTCAAGTAATGGCGAACAACGAGGTTGCTGAGGCTAAATACGTGTATGCTCAGACGTGGGTTTGTTGGGACATAGAGTACTGTCCTGTTCCCAGAGCTTGTAAACCTGAGAGGATCGCCGAGCAAATAAGATCGGCGCTGGTTAAATTAAACTACCTCGGTCCAATCTCCATCTCCGCCTATGGCAACATGGATCACATCCCTCCTTCCACCAAGAAAGCTCTCTCTTCCACCGGAATCCTTCTTAATCACGTCCCTCCCGGTTAATCTTCTTTTATCTCTTAATTTTTATCATCAGTATATTAATTACTAGTACAAGTAAGACTATTTTTCTGATCGAGTCTTTTAATTATTATTATTTTTTTCTGCTATTGAAACAGCTGAATTTGAGTTACATATTTTCGACGAAATATTGTCTTGGCAATCTGATAATCCAGCTCCGGCTAATATAATGGTAATCTCCCGTGGCGAATTGCTCCCTGGTGATCGTGAAGAAGAACAATCGGACGACGGATACAACATTCTTCTCGCACATCCTCCACATCCTCCATACTATTTCATCGCTTCTGCAAAGACCACGTGGCTATGGAGAAGCATAATTGATGCATGAACCAGTAATAACCGACCCAATCTTGCCTTGATTTCTAAATTTGACCCCATCTTCTCTTATAGACATGCACGTTTTGGTTATGTTGTTACTTTTGTGTCCTATGAGTTTAGAAACAGAGTTATGATGACTTTAGACAGAGAAAAAAAAAACATAAACTGCGGAATCGAAATGGTTAAGATTCAACACCATCTTTTTATTTTGAACATGTACTAAAGCGGTCTAGAATGAAGAAAAGACACGCAACGTTGGATCAAACGTCGTAACACTCTCGGTCTCGGACATGTAAATGAAGAACAGAAAGAAAAATGTGAAAAATCCAACGGAGCTCAAACAAGCAAGTCATACCAAAAAAAAAAAAAAAAAAACTCTGGTTTAATCCTAAAGGTAAATCAATAAGCTCATTTTATAAAGTTTGGGCTTATTTCGTAAACATTTAAAACCGTAGGGCACTAATTTTCTCAACTTCAATTTAATTGGGCTTTTACATCAATCAAAGTTTGGGCCTCTAAATCACACAGAGGAGAATAAATATCGGATTTCGACGAGTGAACACAAGACGAATCCACTCTGTGCGGGAGAGTTTTCATTTCCCCTAGATCCAAATCTCTCTTGATTCCAAAGCATTTGTAACTCCGTGGATCTCTCCTCCTCTCCTAGGTTCGTCTCTCTGTTTAACTTTGACAAGTGGCTCAGATATTGTTTAGATTCATCCCCTTTTGCCTTTTCGTTTTTTGAAAATCTACAGTGTTCGATTTTCTCGGAAGCTATTTCATTGATCTCGTTCAATATTGATCCGATTGCGTTAGGAAACCGATTTTCGTGTTTGTGCAGCTAAGTGAGACTGCGAACTATGTAGATTCGATTTGTTGCTCTTCAAATCTGGAGATTTGAAAGCATAGAAATGGCATTTTGTTTTGATTTTTTTTCTTGATCCGAGGCTATGTTGTAAAGTGATGGTTATCGCTGAATCTGTGGATTTACATTGTGGCATTTTCTCTGCATCTTTTTTATCCTTGATTGGGCATTACCGAATTTTCATCTGCAATTGTGATGTTAGCTCATAAACCATGATTTTAGCCATTAAAAAAAATTACAGAAACTTGCTTCATTTTCTAGTATGGAAAATTAAGTCGAGAGATTATTGCTGAGTATTTTTGTTGATACTCTTAAGCCTCGTGTTTAGAATCTGCAATGTGCAGTGATGAGGAAACTAATAAGATTCTTGTACTCGGTAATTCATACTTGAAAGTTGAAACCGCAAGAAATATTAACATTTTGTATATCTTGTTCGTTCCTATGTGATATGTACCTCATTATGTGATTAATTAGTTGTAACGATCTGAAAATCTGATTTTGGGTTAATATTCTCTGTATTCACTTTCTTTCTTATGTTGTACTGGTATTTGTTCATGTATGCGTTTCCTTTTCATTTGTGTCTTTTTTTAATTTCGGTTTCTCATTCACTTTTTTGGCAGCACCGGAAAAGATGGACAAATCTTGCACCTTGCTTGTACACTACGACAAAGGCACTCCAGCAGTTGCCAGTGAGATCAAAGAAGCTCTCGAAGGGAATGATGTTGAAGCAAAAGTTGACGCCATGAAGAAGGCGATTATGCTTTTGCTGAATGGTGAAACCATTCCTCATCTTTTCATAACTATTATTAGATACGTTCTGCCTTCTGAGGACCACACAATCAAAAAGCTGCTGCTGCTGTACCAAGAGCTGATTGAAAAAACGGATTCTAAAGGGAAGGTGATGCCTCAAATGATTTTGATTTGCCAGAGTCTCAGGAATAACCTTCGGCATCCGAATGAGTACATTCGTGGAGTGACGCTGAGGTTTCTCTGCCGAATGAAGGAGATTGAAATTCTGGAGCCTTTGACTCAATCTGTGCTGCAGAATCTGGAGCATCGCAATCCATTCGTTCGCAGGAATGCAATTCTGGCTATTATGTCCATATACAAGCTTCCACACGGCGACCAACTCTTTGTGGATGCACCTGAAACGATCGAGAAAGTTCTATCGACAGAACAAGACCCGTCTGCCAAGAGAAATGCTTTTCTGATGCTCTTCACCTGTGCTGAAGAACGAGCAGTGAAGTATCTTCTGAGCAATGTTGACAAGGTTTTGGACTGGAACGAATCGCTCCAGATGGTGGTGCTGGAGTTGATTCGAAGCGTGTGCAAGACGAAACCAACAGAGAAGGGGAAATATATGAAGATTATTATTTCTCTGCTAAGTGCAACTTCTTCTGCGGTTGTTTATGATTGTGCCGGGACGCTTGTTTCTCTCTCGTCTGCTCCTACTGCTATTAGAGCTGCTGCCAACGCCTACTGCCAACTTCTTCTTTCTTTGAGTGACAACAGTGTGAAGCTTGTTTTGCTCGATCGATTACGTACATTAGTTTTGAGCGAAAACAGCAAGGAAACAAAATCAAAACCCTGAATCATTCATTAGATTCGTCCACTTTCTGATTAGTTTATTCGAGAGGTGTGTTCTCGTCCACTTCTGCTTAGTTTATTAGATTCGTCAATATACATATTAGAAAAGTAGAAACCTAACTGCCATTAGTTTGTTGTATTCAAAGTTCAAACGTTGTAATAACACATCTAGGACTTGTAAATGAAAACCAGAAAGTAAATGTGAAAAAATCCAACGGAGCTCAAACAAGCAAGTGACACTCATAATTATCCTTAGAGCACTTCCATCCATGATTCCGTTCTCAATCGTATTCGTATTAAAAAAAACTCTGGTTTAATAGGTAAATCAATCCCTAATTACGCTCATTTTATAAAGTTTGGGCTTATTTTGTAAACATTTTAAAATGGAGGGTGCTAAGTTTGCTATTTAATTGGGCTTTTACATCAATCAAAGTTTGGGCCTTTAAGGTTGTTGACTCGTTCTTTACTTTCTTCGTTTCCAAATCGAACAAAGAGGAGAATAAAAATCGGATTTCGACGAGTGAACACAAGGCGAATCACCACTCTGTGCGAGAGAGTTTTCATTTCCCCTAGATCCAAATCTCTCTTGATTCCAAAGCATTTGCAACTCCGTGGATCTCTCCTCCTCTCGTAGGTTCGTCTCTCTGTCTAACTTTTGACAAATGGCTCAGATCTTATTGAGATTCATACCCTTTTGCCTTCTCTCTTTTTGAAAATCTACAATGTTCGATTTTCTCGGAAGCTCTTTGATTGATCTCGTTCAGTATTGATCCGATTGCGTTAGGAAATCGATTTTCGTGTTTGTCCAGCTAAGTGAGACTGCGAACTATGTAGATTCGATTTGTTGCTCTTCAAATCTGGAGATTTGAAAGCATAGAAATGGCATTTTGTTTTGAATTTTTTTCTCGTTCCGAGGCTGTGTTGTAAAGTGATGGTTAGCGCTGAATCTGTGGATTTACATTGTGTCAATGCTCTGCATCTTTTTAATCCTTGATTGGGCATTGCCGAATTTTCATCTGCAATTGTGATGTTAGCTCATAGACCATGGATTGAGTAACAGCGATCATGATTTTAGCTATTAAACAAATTTACAGAAACTTGATTCATTTGTAGTATGGACATTTAAGTAGGGAGATTATTGCTGCTTGAAAGTTGAAACCGCAAGAAATATTAACATTTTGTATACCTTGTTCGTTACTACGTCATCTGTACCTCATTATGTGATTAATTAGTTGAAACGATGTGAAAATCTGATTTTTGTGGTATAGTGGTATTTTGTTCATGTATGGTTTTCCTTTTCATTTGAGCTTATAAGTGTGTTTTTTTTTCATTTTGGTTTCTCTTTCAATTTTTTTGCAGCACCGGAAAAGATGGACAAATCGTGTACCTTGCTTGTACACTATGACAAAGGCACTCCAGCAGTTGCCAATGAGATTAAAGAAGCTCTCGAAGGGAATGATGTTGAAGCAAAAGTTGATGCCATGAAGAAGGCGATTATGCTTCTGCTGAACGGTGAAACTATTCCGCATCTTTTCATAACGATTATTAGATACGTGCTGCCTTCTGAGGATCACACAATTCAAAAGCTGCTGCTGCTGTACCTGGAGCTGATTGAGAAAACGGATTCCAAGGGGAAGGTGCTGCCTGAAATGATTTTGATTTGCCAGAATCTTAGGAACAACCTTCAGCATCCAAATGAGTACATTCGTGGAGTGACGCTGAGGTTTCTCTGCCGGATGAAGGAGATTGAAATAGTGGAGCCTTTGACTCCATCTGTGTTGCAAAATCTGGAGCATCGCCATCCATTCGTTCGCAGGAATGCAATTCTGGCTATCATGTCCATATATAAGCTTCCCCACGGCGATCAACTCTTTGTGGATGCACCTGAAATGATCGAGAAAGTTCTATCGACAGAACAAGATCCGTCTGCCAAGAGAAATGCTTTTCTGATGCTCTTTACCTGTGCTGAAGAACGGGCAGTGAACTATCTTCTGAGCAATGTTGACAAGGTTTCGGACTGGAATGAAGCACTTCAGATGGTGGTGCTGGAGTTGATTCGAAGTGTGTGCAAGACTAAACCAACAGAGAAGGGGAAATATATTAAGATTATTATTTCTCTGCTAAGTGCCACTTCTTCTGCGGTTATTTATGATTGTGCCGGGACGCTTGTTTCTCTCTCGTCTGCTCCTACTGCTATCAGGGCTGCTGCCAACACCTACTGCCAACTTCTTCTTTCTCAGAGTGACAACAATGTGAAGCTTATTTTGCTCGATCGGTTGAATGAGCTTAAGTCATTGCACAGAGATATCATGGTTGAGTTGATAATAGATGTGCTCAGAGCCCTCTCAAGCCCTAACCTTGATATCCGCAGGAAGACACTTGACATTGCCCTTGATCTGATTACTCATCATAATATTAATGAGGTCGTTCAAATGTTGAAGAAAGAAGTTGTGAAGACACAGAGTGGAGAGCTTGAGAAGAATGGAGAGTACAGACAAATGCTTATCCAAGCAATCCATGCTTGTGCTGTTAAGTTCCCTGAAGTTGCAAGCACAGTGGTCCATCTTCTAATGGATTTCTTGGGAGATAGCAATGTGGCTTCAGCACTTGACGTGGTTGTTTTTGTTAGGGAGATAATAGAAACAAATCCCAAGCTAAGAGTTTCAATCATTACCAGGTTGTTGGACACGTTCTACCAGATCCGCGCGGGAAAGGTCTGCCCTTGTGCGCTTTGGATTATTGGAGAGTATTGCCTATCGCTTTCTGAAGTTGAGAGTGGCATTTCAACCATTAAACAATGCCTTGGCGAGTTACCATTTTACTCCGTTTCTGAGGAATCTGAGCCAACTGAGACATCAAAGAAGATTCAGCCAACCTCTTCTGCCATGGTGTCCTCCAGAAAACCAGTGATTCTTGCTGACGGAACTTATGCTACTCAAAGCGCAGCCTCTGAAACCACATTCTCCTCACCAACAGTTGTTCAAGGATCACTGACTTCTGGGAATCTGAGAGCACTGCTTCTGACTGGTGATTTTTTCCTTGGAGCAGTGGTTGCTTGCACATTGACTAAGCTTGTTCTTAGGTTGCAGGAGGTTCAGTCTTCCAAAACTGAAGTGAACAAGACAGTCACAGAGGCTTTGCTGATCATGGTTTCTATGTTGCAACTCGGTCAATCTCCTGCTTCTCCACACCCTATTGATAATGACTCATATGAGAGGATTGTGTTGTGCATCAAATTGCTTTGCCATATGAATGATGAGATGAAAAAGATTTGGCTGGAGTCCTGCCGTCAGAGTTTTGTCAAGATGATTTCTGAAAAACAGCTTAGAGAGATGGAGGAACTTAAGGCAAAGACCCAAACAACTCATGCTCAACCTGATGATCTCATTGACTTCTTCCATCTTAAGAGCCGGAAGGTAAATATTACTCTAAGCTATCCCTTGATTCATTGTCTCATTTCTCACTTTCAGTGAGGTACAGCGGAAGTTATTGGTGGCTGGTTATTGTTATTTTTTTCGGTCAATAGATCAAAATACTGATGATAAGTTTCTTTCAGGGAATGAGTCAACTTGAGTTGGAAGACCAGGTACAAGATGACCTAAAGCGGGCAACTGGAGAATTCACCAAGGACGAGAACGATGCTAACAAACTTAACCGCATTCTTCAACTCACAGGATTCAGTGATCCAGTCTATGCTGAAGCATATGTGACAGTCCATCATTATGACATTGCACTCGAAGTTACCGTTATCAACCGTACAAAAGAAACCCTTCAGAATCTGTGCTTGGAGCTAGCAACAATGGGTGACCTCAAACTTGTTGAGCGTCCTCAGAACTACAGCCTGGCACCTCTAACAAGCATGCAGATAAAAGCAAACATCAAGGTCTCGTCCACAGAGACGGGAGTGATATTCGGGAACATCGTCTATGAGACTTCAAATGTTATGGAGCGAAACGTCGTTGTTCTTAACGATATACACATTGACATCATGGACTATATCTCCCCTGCTGTATGCACAGATGTTGCTTTCAGAACCATGTGGGCAGAGTTTGAATGGGAAAACAAGGTTATACACTTTTACTTTTACCTTCTTCACTTTTACCTTTTTTGGTTTGTTCGAGTTTGGCATAACCATCTCTGTTATGTGGTCTTCATGGCAGGTCGCTGTAAACACCTCGATCCAAAACGAAAGAGAATTCCTCGACCACATTATCAAATCCACAAACATGAAGTGTCTCACTGCTCCGTAAGTTTCAGATTCTTCTTTCTTCCATTAGAAACTGAAACTCTTCTCTGTTCTTACTAATTAAATGCTTCTCTCTTTGCAGATCGGCACTACAAGGGGAATGTGGGTTCCTTGCAGCAAACTTATATGCAAAGAGTGTGTTTGGTGAGGATGCTCTTGTGAATGTGAGTATCGAGAAGCAAACCGATGGAGCACTGAGTGGCTACATAAGGATAAGGAGCAAGACGCAGGGGATTGCTTTAAGTCTTGGGGACAAAATCACACTCAAACAAAAGGGTGGTATCTGAGGTTAGCTAATATATCTTCTAGAAAAAAGAAAGTTCTCTCCTCCTTATGTTGAATCCTCACACTCCTTAACCGGTATAAATACCGGTACCATACCAATTGATTTTATAGGCTTGGAACGGGTGTGCGCAAGGCAACAGGCTTAGACTACGTACGTATCTCTCTTGGGCAATTTTTTGTTGGTTGATTCAGTTTACTATATGGATGGGAGAGAGGCGTTTAAGGAGATATGTAGTAATTTGTTTATCGTTCCTTAACCGGTATAGTTTCGGTTTTTACAGTACTTGACGATTTTGTTTTATTCGTACTGCTGCTTCTCTATAATGTCGTTTGTTGGAGAGATTAAACCGTTGTTTTTTCTGGCAATGATTTATCGATGGTTTATAGTAGATTCCAAGTTGCAAACTTGCAATGGTTCGGTTCCATTTTAGAGTCTCGTTCTTTCTTTATTTGGCAGAATGGATAAATGATAAATCTTAGTACTTGGAGAGTCCTACAATAGTTTATAGCATCTTTGTTAACATTTTCAACACCTATGTCATGCAAATATTTAACTTTCTATTGTTTCTCTACTATATAGTAGCTACAAATAAAGAATCAAAGAAGGACCACCACTTTTGAGCAGAAAAAAAAAATCAAAATATTTGTTCCTCGTGGTAGTATAATAAATCAATAACAATTGATGCGAGAAACACCAAAACAATTTGCTGAAAATCCTTAATTTTATAGAGAATCAGTTTAAGTAGTTGGAACAACATGACTCATGCAACGTCTTTCGTCAGAATAAACAGAAAAATTGGGAAACCTTATCCTTACTTCACAATCTCACCTAACCTTACCTAACCAATATTATGGAACACTTATTTTCCCTCAAATGATGAAACGATGTTCACAATACATGATTGTCTTCTAAGTACAGACAAGAAGGCCAACAAATATGATCAATAATGTCAAATCAAATCTACAAATAGTCAAACTAATTACAGTTATCATAAGGCGAATTTTCCACCACTTATTGTAAACTGAAACTCCTCTACTCTTGAAAAGGAAAAAAAGCTGATTATCGATCATCATCTTGAAAACTACTAGTTAAGCAAAAACAGCTCTGTGTTGGAACCATAAAATCTCTACTACTATTATTCGTCATCTTCATCCTCTTCTCTTGCAGTCTACTTGTTGTTTCCTCATCACTACTGTCATCATCATCATCGTTATCATAATTGTACTTGTGATCCTCTTCGTCAGATTCTTGCAATGCAAGTAAAGGCATGGAATTAGGGATAGTCTTGGAGTAGATGCTGAAAGAGGATAAAGATGATCTTCTCCTTAGCTTGTTAGCAATAAGTAACCTTCTCCTCTTGTTCACTGGACTCTCCACTTTCTCCAGATCCTTGGCTTTGCTCGCTTCCATTAAATTCCCAAATGATTTCGATTTCCCAATGTAATGGTTCGATAGTCCTCGTCTGTACAAAACCGGACATAACCATCAGCTTTCACACTAAACCAACTCTGACCATGTAATAATAACGTTCGTACTATTTAAATCGTAAGATTTAAGCGTAAGCAACAAACAATATCAATATCATAATTCATAAACACAGGTTGATCTTTTAGTTTATGAGCTTCAAAAAGCGGATATATTCAGGAGAAAATAAAAGAACAATTCGATATTCTTTTTTTTAATTAATGTTTAGGAATTTTAAGGATGATAGTTGAAAAAAGAAACGTACTTAATCGGAAGAGAATCTTCAAGAGAGGAACCGAACGAATCAAGCCATCTTCCTTGTGACGAAGCTGCGTCGTCTTCCTCCTCCTCCTTCTCGCTGCTTTCTCCAACCGACGAAGAGCTCTCCGATACCTCCACCGGCGGAGACCTACCGCATCTCCTTAACCCGATCCGGCTTCCTCCGCGACCAGATTCCTCCGTCAAAAACAGAGCCGCCGGTACAGCCTTATCCTGCGCCGAGCTACCAACTCCAAACGTCGAACCTCCCAGAAACTCCATTTTATCCGGTAGGCGCAGGTTAAGAGCTCCAGTAGGCGCAGGTTAAGAACTAAATTCCAGAGAGAAAAAGCACAGAGATTCCACCGATCGGACAAAAAGATAAAAGAAGGATCAAGTTTCCGTGTAAGAAGATTAAAAAAAGACCGTAGATTACGAATACGTATATATATACGTATGACTGACAGTATTTCGAGTCTCTCTGTGTATAAAAATAGTAACCGAGGGAAGGACGCTAACGGTGACTTTGACGTTTTTGACACGTTAATGATGACGTGGTGTTAATTGATTGGTTGTGTGTGTCGGACCTTACCCGGACGTTTCGGAGCGACTGTCTCCGTTAAATCCGATGCTGTTCATGTACCTAAAGTTCGGTGGTCGTTTCATTTATAAAAGTAATGAATATCTGTCAGTGAAACCAGATAAGATTTTAACTAATTGATAATGTACTATATTACTGATATATATACACGGGGGGTTTTTTTTTTTTTGTTAAAGGGTGTAAAATGATATATACACAGAGATATATCAGTAATATCTTCTGATATTCAACATAATTAGCTTCTGGATAATTTTGAAATAAAACAAAAAAAATCTAATCCTATTGATTTTCATGGTATACTGTATAACACAAAGATTTTAATAAAATTCAACGATTGATTTACATCACAAAAGTTGCTACTTTGGTATCATCAACTACGGTCCACAGAACCGCTTGATTTAGAAAGTTAAGGTCATCAACTTCTTCCACTTATCTTGCATACAAAGATACAAGAACATCTGTTCTTAAGCTTATCCCTCAAAAGAACAGAGCAAGAGAAGAAGAAAAACCATGGCTATCTTTCTCTGTTGCTTATTGGTTTTATCGCTTCTCGTTCCATTGTTCTTTCTCATGAGAAGGATCAAAAAAAACCCGAAATGGAATCTTCCTCCGGGTCCTTCAAGTCTTCCAATCATCGGAAACATGCACCAGTTTGCAGGATTGCCTCACAGATGCTTTCATCATCTCTCCATCAAATACGGCCCCGTGGTACTTCTTCGTCTCGGTTTTGTTCCGATGGTTGTGATCTCCTCTAGTGAAGCAGCTGAAGAAGTTCTCAAGTCCCATGACCTTAGTTGCTGCAGCCGACCGAAAACGTACGCCACGGGGAAACTCTCTTACGGTTTTAAAGACATCAGCTTCTCGGAGTACGGTGAGTATTGGCGAGAAATGCGAAAGCTCGCTGTCATCGAGCTTTTCAGCCTGAAAAAGGTTCAATCTTTTAAGAGCATCAGAGAAGAAGAGGTAGGGTTTATGGTGAAGAAAGTGTCGGAATCGGCTTTGAAAAAATCTCCTATGGATTTAAGCAAAACGTTCTTCTCCTTAACCGCAAGCATCATTTGTCGAGTGGCCTTAGGACAGAACTTCAACGAAAGTGGTTTCGTATTAGAGAGAGATAGAATCGAAGAGCTTGTGAGTGAGGCAATGTTAGCCCTAGGGAGTTTCACTTGCTCTGATTTGTTCCCCGGCGGTGTTGGGAGATTCTTGGATTGGTTTTTTGGAAGACACAAGAGGATAAACAAAGTGTTTGAAGAGTTTGATGCTTTTTACCAGCAAGTGATTGATGATCACTTAGCCGGAAAGAAAACTGTTGATTCTCCGGCGGATATCGTTGAACTCTTGTTGGATTTGATGGATAAACAAGGAAATAAGGATTATTTCAAGCTCAGCATTGATCATATCAAAGCAGTTCTCATGGTAATAAGCTCAATTCTTGCGTCATAATTTATGTGCATAAGTTATAGGTTTATGTTTGTGTGTTTGGTCAGGATGTATTTCTGGCGGGAGTAGATACAGGGGCTATAACTATGATTTGGGCGATGACTGAGCTTGCTAGAAACCCTAGAGTGATGAAGAAGGCACAAGAAGAGATCAGAACCACCCTAGGGCGCAAAAAGGAGAAGATCGATGAAGAAGACATAGACAAAGTTGACTACTTGAAGCTCATAATCAAGGAAACATTCAGATTACACCCACCACTTCCATTATTGCTGCCAAGAGAAACAATGTCTCACGTCAAGATCCAAGGCTACGATGTTCCTCCCAAAACACAAATCCAACTTAACGTTTGGACGATCGGACGTGACCCCACACGTTGGACCGACCCTGAAAGTTTCATTCCTGAGCGGTTTACTGATAGTTGTGTTGATTTCAGGGGACAACACTTTGAGCTATTACCGTTTGGGTCTGGGAGGAGGAGCTGTCCAGGGATGTCAATGGCGATGCCTAGCGTGGAATTAGGACTTTTAAATATGCTTTACTTCTTCGATTGGAAGTTGCCTGAAGGGATGCTAAGTGGCGAAGACATTGATATGGAGGAAGCTGGAAATCTCAGCATTGTCAAGAAACTACCTCTTCAACTTGTTCCTGTCAACGCAGTCACTTAAGCTTGATGCTTTGTATCTGTTTTTGTGTGTGTTTTCTCAGTCTTTATGGACATTGGACAGAGTCCGAGTCGAAAGTAAAGACTTCTACATATTCATGTGTTTTATACGAAATAATTGTATGGACAATCAACAATGCCATACATATGTATCAAGAAATTATGTTATCATAAACAGTTTATGTTATTATGCATGAACAATTTAAACAAAGTCTTAACAATGTAGTTGAGTCTAAACTTTCAGTCTAGCTCATGTATGGCTAAAGCCTCCTAATCTTGAAAACCTTTGTTGTTTCTCTGTTTTCGAATTATTTCCATTAACGAATGTATTTGGATAAAAGATATTTAAGCAAGTGTATAATTAACAGTTGAAGTATTTACAGTTGCTTAGTATGTGAAAATTAAGCAATAATTTCAGTCCTCCCTTTCAATTATAGTATGTAAACATATTAAATTTCACATACAAAGTGACAATAATGTAGTAAAGTGTATGTAATCCTTTAACAAAAAAAATAAAAGTGTATGTAATCCTGTGGTTATAAATATGTGAACAAAATTAAATTATGGCTCTAAAAAATATCTCAACCGTAACAGAGCTTCGCTCTTCCCTCACCGTCGAGGCGTCGACCATTGTGCTATTCATGGCTGCCATTCTCAGCTTTGCTTCTCCCTCTTACTTCTCGTCTCCTTCTAGGAAATACCCGAAACCCCCTCTCAGAATCCCTCTATTTACGTCCCTGCCACTACCATCATCTTCTCCTACTTCTTCGCCTGGCCTTGCTTCTCTCTTCCCGGTCAGAAATGAAACAACTTTGTCTTCATCGTCCACGCCAATCCAAGCTCTCACAGAAGAAGCCGTAGATTCGTCCGCTTTAGCCTCTTCTTCAAAGCTTGTACTTGTCGTCGGCGGCACTGGTGGTGTAGGTAGAGCCACAATAAAAACCACTCCGATTCTCAATTTCGGAATTGGGATTATAAATCTCTCAAATTTTGCATTTACTTCTTACTCTTGGGTCTATTGAAATGATGGTGAATTGCAAGTTCTTCCCTTTTTTATCTGTTGGGTATCAGGGCAACTAGTGGTAGCTTCATTGCTGAAGAGGAATATAAAGTCAAGGTTATTACTTCGTGATCTTGAGAAAGCAACCAGGTTATTCGGTAAACAGGATGAAGATTCTTTACAGGTAGTCAAAGGGGATACAAGGAATGCAGAGGATCTTGATCCATCCATCTTTGAGGTCCGTCTTCTTCCATTTATTCATCAAGTTTGTCCCTTTTTTGTGAGGTTCGGATTTTTTTTTCAAATGGTTTTGCTGATTACAATTGTTGTTTTAGGGGGTGACACATGTGATTTGTTGTACTGGAACTACAGCTTTTCCTTCTAAGAGGTGGAGTGGAGAAAACACTCCTGATAAAGTAGGTGAGAAAATCATTTCTTTCCAAGTAAGAACCAAACATCATTTCAATATGATCTTGTTCTGTCATCGATGATGTGGAATTGACTGAAACAAAGGGTCTCTTACATTGTCATGATTGATTATCCCTTGGGGGACTTATGTGCTCTTTTTCTTGTATTCAAAAAGATTGGGAAGGTGTGAAGAATCTCATTTCAGCATTGCCTTCATCGGTGAAGAGAGTTGTTCTGGTTTCATCAGTAGGTGTTACCAAGTCTAATGAGCTTCCTTGGAGGTGAGACTATAATATCTCTGTTATGGCAATGATTTATTTTCGAAATTATTGCGAATTTCCTTCATCTGATTGTCTCTACGTGTATGTTTTGTTTGACAGTATCATGAACCTTTTTGGGGTTCTTAAGTACAAGAAGATGGGGGAAGATTTTCTTAGGGAATCTGGTCTTCCCTTCACCATTATCAGGTTTGGAACAACAGATACTTACCAGATTATACTCCAAAATGCAAACAAATGTTTTACTGATTTACTGTATCATGATGATCTTTTTGTCTAGACCTGGTAGATTGACTGATGGACCATACACATCATATGATCTGAATACTTTGCTCAAAGCTACAGCCGGTGAACGGCGTGCAGTTGTTATTGGTCAAGGTAAATGTGAGATTTTTTGGATGTAGCAGTAACGAATTTGAGCTTGCTTGCTGTACATAAAGGTTTCTTGATAACAGGAGACAAACTTGTTGGAGAGGTAAGCAGGCTTGTGGTGGCTGAAGCTTGCATACAGGCACTTGATATTGAGTTCACACAAGGCAAAGCTTATGAGATCAATTCAGTTAAGGTATGACAAACAGTTGCGTTGAATGTTCTCTCTGTCTGGATATCATCAAATAAGTCATTTATTTCCAAGTAAGATTGTTTGGTTTTTTATATGTTTGGGAGATGTGGTTTCAGGGGGATGGTCCAGGAAGTGATCCACAGAAATGGCGAGAGTTGTTTAAAGTTGCAGAATCCAAATGATAGAAGAGGAGACTGTGAAATGTATACAGAGTTGTTACCGATGCATATATGGTTGAAATGTGTATACAGATACTTTTCTTTTGGTCTTTGACTTCAATACTTCATCTATAAATAGTGATATTTTTCTCATTTATTCATTTTTGTAGTCGATGAAACATCTACTTCAAAGCAATTGTTGCAGATTGAATGAAAGAAAGAAGAACAGGGAAACTGGTTTTCCTGCATTTTCCATTATTTCCTTAAAATTTATTAAAAGAAGTCACAAACGTAGCACAACACTAAGAACAAGAAGATTGCTGATTTTCTGGTTATCACATTAAATAAAAAAAATCTAACCCGCTTGGTCCCTAACATGAAAATCTTAAGAGATTAAAATGAACTAAAAGGGACTTGACCAATGACTAAAAAAGCTATACCTGATTGACAGTATTTATATACGTATATAAAGAGTACATCTGCTTCTCCATTGAAGATAAACTTCTCCAGGAGATGGAAGAGCAGACACAAATATGATCACATTTTAAGACAACAATCGATGTGTGAACAGGAAGATGTTCTCCAATCAGACAACCGCAGAAGTAGTACGCCTGAGGTCAACATCATTCTTGAGTTTCTCACTCGGCGGCGTTCCTTTGAAGCTTCCATACCTCATAGGTTTAGGCATGTAAAGAGAGCTCAGTATCTTCTCCAAAGCTACCACAGTGTATCTCACATACTTGCTTGAGCTCGCGTCTTTCTCAACCAACGGCCCATAGTTTTGCATATAGCTTCTGTAAACCGGCACAATAGCCTGAACTATCTGCTGGCAAACTCTGTCCCTCAAATCTTTCTCCGGCAAGACCCACGTGGATTGCTTCTTATACATCTCATCAAACGCATCGTTGAACGATTTCAGTCTCTTCTTGACAAGATCACGAGCCGTGGCATGTCCACCAGAGAAGTGTATAAGTCCTTCTCTGCTCAAATGGCTCGGGAGCTTACCCCAGCTGTCTCTAAGGAAGACGGTAGCGTAATACTCTTTGTACTGATCATGTTCTTTCAGCCATGAATCTCCCAACTGATCTCCAATCCTCGTACCCTTTAAGTTCTTGTATAAATGCCAGTGATTGTTCATGGCGAAGAAATGAGCAAGCGTTTGATCCGGATACGCTTTCATCCACACATCCATATTCTGCTCAATGGCTTTGATTATTCTCAGAACTTCAATCATAAGCTGGTTATCTTGGAACCTCTCTGATCTCCAGCTCTTGTGTATAAGCAGAACCTGAGTGAGTGTCGACTTGTACTTATCTCCTATAAGCTTATTGCAGTAATCAGTCACAAAACTGACTAATCTTGGAACACCACCATCGCTAGGAGGAGGGTTCTGCTTCTGAATCTCCACCTGAACCAGAAGCTCCCAGAAGATCTCCGCTGCACCGTCGATCAGCTTCTTGATGAGATCTCTAGTGAAGTTTTGGATCTCAATACAAGCTGCTCCACCAAAGAGACGGTTGAAATCTGCTCTCAGTTTGTTCAAGGAAGTAAAGATGTCCAACAGCTTCAGCAGCTTGATCGGATCTTTCTTGCTGTCAGTCACAGTCTTCCCAAACTGAAGAAACGCGAGCATACCGGCCTGAGCAGCGATCTTGGAGAAGCAATCCATCCAAACATTCGAGCCAAATCTCTCAAACACGTCGTTGCAAAGCTTGAACTCTGCCTCGAACAGATGCTTAACCGCAAACTCCAAATGATTCCCCCACTGAGCTATATACCCTTCTATGCTCTGCACATCGTTGAACTCAGAAACCGATATGTCAAGATAATCCAAGTCAAGCGCTTGAAGACTAGCTCTAACATTCGAGCTCCTCACTTCAACGTATATAGTAATACACTTTTCAAGCCTGTTATTAGCCCTGAGCCTCCCAAGAATGGCTTGCAGTTTATGGATCACAGTCACTGGCAGCTGAGATGGCGCAATACAAGCTTGTTCGCCGAGCGATGACGGAGTCGCCATTGGAAGTGGAACACTGTTATCCTTCAACAGCCTCCGAAACTCGTTCTCCAGCTTATCCAACGCAGCAGCTCTAAGCCCTCCGTCAAGTCTAGCTTTCTCTTTCTCTTTCTCTTTCTCTCCTCCGACGTTTTCTTGAAACTCCCTAAGCCCTCTCAAGGACTTCTTCAGATTGGAAAGATACTTCTCATCAGCGACATTGTGATCTTCCAAATACTCAACTATATCCTCCAACCACTGTATAGCTAACCCACAATTCTCCCCAAGAAACTTCAACGCTTCCTCTAACCGTTTCAACACCGCTAAGTAACCGGAGAGATCGTTCTTGGGATCTGATAGCAATGACTTCTCGAGTCCATGGACAGCGTCGAACACCTTAAGGACTGCAGCTGCAGGGCCAACAGCTCGGTTAATGTGGCCACCGACCGCCACGAGAGCTTCTCTATCAGCTCGTATCGGCCTCACCGCAGCTTCGAGCGACGGCAATCTCTGCTCAATCTCATCAAACCTAGGACCGGTTTTACCTAAAGCTAAACCAATTGCTTTAGATTTCTCTAGACTCGATTGTAACGACTTCCTTGCAGATATCAAGCTCTGAATCCCTCGATCCACCCCAACGGAATCCGCCATTGTTTAATTTCAATCAGAATAAAACCCTAGAAAACCCAGAAATCTCACTCCGCGAAATCAACAAGGTTCTAAGCTTTATTCCTAAGTTTAAAAATGAAGACTTTCGAGATATAATCGATTCAGAATCAGATGCAAAACTGCTTTGCATCAAAAACTTTCCCTTTTTGAATCGTCTCCTTTATTTATCACTCTCTTCCTTATTTTTCTCAGCAAACTTTCAGTAAATCAAACCAACTTAGCAACAAAATACAAACCTAGACACAGAAATTTCCACAGCTACCAAAACAAACCCCTGAGAAATTGGGATAATCGAAACCAGAAGAGTTCGAGAAAATAAGTCACTTTTTAACTGAGACAGCACAAACGAAAGAAATCGAGTTGAGATAAGGTCTTCTACTTTATTGAGCCACCGGCGCGGATTCGATTCGCCGGCGAGTTGATAGTTTGGCGGAAGAATCGAAACGGTGTGAGTTTCTCCGGAGAGAGAGATACCCAGAAGTGAAAAAATAATAACGATTTAACTCAGAACGAAAGGGAAAATAAATTAGAAAGAGAAAAAGATAAACTTTTTTTTTGTTTTCGACAGTTTTTTTTTTTTTTCTCGCGATGCCCGACGGAAACTGCCAAAGTGCATGACAGTCGAGCACAAGGTTTCACAGTATCACTTGCGACTTTGGTAAAAAAAACTTGCTAAATGATTCATACATTAATCAAATGATAATTACTACATAACTTTTTGTTTAATAATTAAAATTTGCGCTTTTTCTGACAACAGCATTGTGCTTCATTTTGTGTTCTACTTTAGAAAATGTGTTCAGATATTTCGAATCTTTTCTTCCAGTGATTTTCTGCATTAGTTTCATATGTACTTGTGATGATCTGCTTTCTCAACAAATAAAAACTTTGTGGTAACGTAAGAGTTATGCCTAATTAATTAAATCACTTGTAATTTAAAACTTACAACTAAAAAAAACGTCTAAGATGTGGCAAAAGTTCCCAAAAAACTATTGCGATAAGGTCTTTAAAAATCATATAATTTCTATCTGATACTGTATTAAAATTTCTCTGAGAGAATTACACACGTCAAAGAGAAACAATCAAACGAAGAAGATAAACGTCTAAACAAGGGAAACAAGTGCTCAAAATATGGAGACTTGCAACAGTAAAACATTTCCAAGATTAAACCAAAACCATCAATGTAAAGAATCTCCCAATAGCGGATACCCACCAAATGACTAGGAATCTAGGATATATCGTTGATCCATATGTTATGCATGACTACAACGACCGTGGAAGTCTTGATTGGTTGCGAGAGTTATGAAATTAACCAATTCCAATATTGTTCCGTATTCTAAGCGTTTAACTCAAACCCACACATTAGTAGGAATTACGATTGCCAAGACTCTTGCCAATACAAAACATTGATTTACAAAAACAACTCAAACTTATTTGGTAACTATTGAAATGACTATGTTTAACAAAAGAAGACCAAAATCAAGGCTTTGAAAAGTTATAAACTATAAAGTAATTTTGACTACCTTTTTCTATACTTTGACATTTCAGTAATCAAATTTCAAAGAATTTAAGTATATTAATAATCCATCAGAGGCTTCGGTTTAATCGGACAAGAATCTGAACCTTAGGCCGGATTTAGGTCAACATTAAAACTAATTCTCATGGACTTTAACTTTTAAGAATGATTTCTTTCCTTTCACTTTTGAAGCTGTTAAAACTTAAAAGTATTTGGTTTTGAAAGATATCGAGAAGAAAGATAGAGGAACATTTGTGGACCATACGGCTTACAAGCTCTTTGAGAATCTAAAGTGGGGACTTTTTTGTACCACATGATTTGGTGTGATCGTCTTTGTATACATGTAATTGATTGACATGGTTGTGTATCCTATTTTTGGTTGGTGGGACAAAGTGTTAATGGTCTTTGAATTTTTCTTCCTAACAAGAAACTGAAACATTGTCCCATTAAAAATACATGAGTCTTTCGCTCCCTTTAACATAGCGAGAACTTGTCTATCTCTAATTTTGTATACAACGTGCCAAAGTGTTTGTCTTATGAAGCGATGTTGAACTTTCGTATATGAATATTCAAAACGACTAAATGTATCGTCACGAGAAATTATAGATAGTACTATTGGCCACTAGTATTATTGTAAAAACAAAAAAAAAATAAAAACAAAAAAAAACAGTCAAAATGAAACTTAGTCCAATCTCAACTGCATTAATTAATACAGTTGACCCTTAACTTGTCTTGCACTCGCATAAGTTTAGAACTGAATTCACATTTATGATTTAAATAAAAAAACTCATTATTCAACACCCAAACCCAACTAACTCATTAAAAACTCATTGACTTTCTAATCATTCATCTATAGTCAACTTTACTTTTAAAAATTATTATCCAACAGCCACCACTCAATTAGTATTTTATAAAACAAAAGAATGAATCATGAAAAAAATGAAAAGAAGATGAAGAACATATGGGTGCGCAATTAATTCCATAACTACTACTTTAATACCCATATCTGCTAATCATCTACTAGCAATATTTATAATGCACCACGAGATTATTTTATAAAAATGTAGTTTTCAGGGTCATAAGATTACACCGGAGACTAATTTTCTCTAATTAAAATATTCTTCTTAGTAAAAAAAAATTTACAAACCAATCCTCTATAGTACTAAAAAAATCAAAGAAACAATACAAGTCAAAGTCATGCCGAGGCAAACACCAAATCATGAACGCCTTGAGAAGAAATGTTATCCTGCATCGCGGATTGGTTGTGACGGTGCTCTCCTTCGTACGTCACGATAAGCATCGCTGGATCATCCAGTGCTCGTTCCACGTGTTTCCTCGCCGGACACCCTCTAAGCGTACTGCACTTGTAGTAACCACTGGATCATCATAACAAATGAACACCGTTAGATCTTTAGATCGCGAATCAGTCAAATCAAAAACCAAACAAACACATCAACGCTTTGTACGATTGTTACCGTGGGTGTGGTGAGCCTTTGATCGGTTTTTGTCCGTACTTCCTCCACGAGAACTCGTCCGGTGGAATATCGGCGATCTTTGAACTTATCGCCGGTACCCTCACGGTTCTCTTCATCCGATTCTTTCTGCTTTAATTAATAAAAGAAACAAACATAATATTAATTAACGAAATCGTTTAAAGCTTAACTAAAACAAGAAAATAATAGTTAACGTCCGCTAAGTGGCTAAGTTCAAAGTCAACGTTCAAAACCAGGGTTCTCATAAATCTTAAACCGTCCCTAATCATTGTCGGCTTGCCATACCAAAAGATGACCGATATTATTAACCAACCAGACCGATGACCGGGAATTAATCGACCTAATTGGATCATTGCTAATTAATGAGGGTAATAGTCAACGAAGAGTTGAAAATTTGAATTAAATAACGGAAGTGTGTGGGTACTGGGGTAGTTGTTATAGCGACAGGTGGGTGACGTAACAGTACCTTTTTTTGCAATGGCATTTGCCGTGACCGGAGCCGGAGACCTTCCCGGAGAAACTCTCGGAGTGTTCGTGCTCCAGACATCTCTTTCTATAAGGATGGCCGGCCAAAGGTGGCTTTCCGGAGGAAGTTACAGGCTGCGACGGAGCCGACGCGAGGAAGATTGAGGATCCCTTGGAGACGCTGCCGTCGCCGGTTATCGCCGAGGACATGTATGAAGAGTTTAACGAAACGCTGAAGTTTTCCTTGGCGAATTCCAGCTCAGAGCTCTTTGATTTGGATCCGAAGACGCTTGGTTTAGTGAAATCGAGTGTTACGCTCGGCTGATTCGTATGAACGAAGCTCGACGGATTCACAGGTGGTGGAACGATATTCGCCGTTGTTCTTATCGGCTGAGAAACAATCGGAGCTTCCGACTGAGCGATTTTTACGATCTGACTCTGTTGTTTCTGAGATAACACTGGAGGAGATGCGAGTGCGACGGAGGAAGTGGAGTGGACTGGTCCGCGTCTGAACCGGGCGTGACCGGTACGGTTAAGTAGAGAAATGACGGTTTTGAATTTGGAAACGGTATAATCGGTGATCTCAGAACAGTCAACGTTGTTGTGTTGTTCGGGTCGGTTAGAGAGGACACGAATGAGATGGTCCATGCTCTGTAAACCTTGCGATGCAGCCTCCTGGATAGCCTTTTGATCGTCCATCTTAGGGAAACGCATTAGATCGACGGCCATGATTGATCGAATCTCACTGTGTTTTGTGTATTGGTGGTGTGAGAAATCAGAGGAACGTTGAAGATGAGAGGAAATGGTGGATGAGAAGAGAGAGGAAGGATGGCGTGATATATGGGGAAAGGAGGTGACCGGGTCAGTTTCTGGGATTTTAGTCAAACCGGGGAAGGTTTTGATCTAACGGCTGTGGTTGAGTGGAGGATTTCCACGGAATAAAGCAATCAAAGTTTGGTCTCCTCAAGTTCGAGGTAAACGGGCCCCACCTGGCATCCGAATTTTATCGTTTCTTCAAAATCAAGATATTTTATTTTTAACATAAGGTTTAACAAACACATTCAACAAAAATCACATAAATTTTCGCAGATATTTATTAAAAAAAATTCTATAAACAAACAAACTCTAGCTTAATTAAAGGTAAGTAAGACTCAATAAATTAATTTTCAAATGACTAATTGATGAAAAAAATGTCAATGATTTATTCACACAATGAAGACAGAGGGCCAGCTGGATTTTGGTTGAGGCAAGAAGAGAAGAGTTGTCAACGAGAGAGGGATGATTGATTTAAAAATAATAATTGAGATATTTGACTTTTAAATATTTTATGTTTGTTCCATTTTGAATCTTCTATATTCTTTCAAATTCTACGGACTATATTTGTCAACTATATTTACAATTAACTAATTCGATTGGTTGCCTTATACAAATTTTTGATGACCCTGTTAAAGGGTTTCCATAACAATTAAAATTTGGTGTGAGACTTTTACTTCTTAACAACAAATATTTATATCATCACCAAAAGAGTTAACAAGAACTTTTCATACCGTTCTAGAAACCCTCTTTACTTGACATTATAATAAGCAAAAGTCTTTATTTACATCTAATCCACTTAAGTATTCTACAAATAGTGTGAGTGATACAATTACTAATAATCATTCTGATTGAATACAAGCAATAATGGTTTGACTAAAGATTTTTAAAATTCTACTTGCACAGCGATTAATGAATACGACAAAGGAGGGTGAAAAGCTGACTATTTAAAATAAAATGAAAGTATTACTTCTACAGTAGTTATAAAAGAAAAAAGATTATCATTTCTTTAAATACAGAGCCATTGACCACCTCGGTAACCGGGTGGTCCCGCTACCTCGTATATGAACCATCAGATTTTGATAAAGGTTGATCCAACGGTCGATCTACGAATACTAGTGTTGACTATGTTTTATGATTTTGTGAACCTAAACAATCTCCAGCCAGCTATTTAGGTTCTCCTCACGTGTCGACTTTGTTATGTCTCATTTTAGTATTCAAATCGTTAGCTGTCTCGTTTCTTCACAAAAACAAAACTACTAAAATATAAAAAGCGAAAACATAAATATTTTCGCAAACTAACGAGTATGGCAAAACGATTGAATACATGTACTGGACATGACTTGCAAAATGCTAAAAACATATTTTGATTGGCGATCAGTAGATGTGAAGTTGCTTTTATCAATTTATAGTGAAAATAAACATAAAATATACCTGCAGTTTTTTTTTTTTTTTTTTTTTTTTTTTGATAATTGTGGATGATCCAAAACTTTATAGGCCCAAGACTAATCCCACGAGGCCCACAGCAGTCTACGTTTTCTTACCATTTAAGGCAGTCCGAGTGACCGGGGACTCGAACTCGTGATAGCGGGCATCTCAGCTGAGGCTCCATTACCACCAGACCACGAGGACCCGGTTACCTGCAGTTTATTTTTTTACGTGTTTTTTGTTATTTTTTTTCAGTTCATAGGAATCAAATTGTTTTGTCAATGCGATTTACTCTACATATTTTGGGGGTATTAGAATTAGACTACCGGTTAAGAAAAAGTATACGATTAGATATGTGAATAGAACGTGTTGTGTGTGCCTATAACGTGTCCGGGGTGCAGAACAAAACATGGATTGCTATTTAAAACACCTCTTTTTTTGTCAACGATTAAATTAGAACATGGGGTAGTTGACCCGACCGAGTTGTATTATTATTGTCGTGCACGTCTATCTTCTATATAGTTAAATTGCAATGCAAGAAAGTATCAGTGATCATTTTTTTATTTGTTGTTCTGTTTATAGATGAGTATAAATTAATGATCACATCCAAAAAAAGATCACATCCAAACTAGGAAAATGGTTCGGCTTTGTGTTTACTAGTTTTCAAATATATCAAAAATATAGTAATGTTTACATGTTTAACTAATTGTATAAAAAATTTAAAACATATAACTGAAACTAGAGATACTCGTTAATATAATGACTCAGTGCGCAAAATAAATCGAGATACAAATTGTTAACGAAATTTTGCTATTCCAACAAACGTCTTTGATTTTCGAGGCCATGTTTAGAAACGAATTCAGTAAAACAAAAACAAACTACAACATTGTAAACACATAATAAAACGGTTTCTTGATCCACCCGCATGTTCAATTGAGAGGACTGGTCTAAGCTAAACTAGCCATGAGTTAAACTCCATCCAAATCTACACTTAACCAATAACCATGCTGCATGCAGAACCTCGAAATACCAGTAACTCTGGGGCACCACTGTTTCACATATTGATAGCTTCACGAACAATATCACTATCTCTTCACCAGTACAATATCTCGCAACGTGTTCGTAATCGATGTCTTGTCTTTGCATTATTACTTACATTGTCACTTGTTCATTATAGGAAGGTGCGATAGAAGATTCGTATCAATAATATATCCAAATCATTCACATTGTCTACGTGTTAATATTATACGATAAGTTATTAGACGGTCCACATTTTATTCTCAACGTTGAAGTTAGTGGGAGTTTTTTTTTTTTTAAATTAACAATACATAATCTCCTTTATCGAAGAAAGAAGAAAGTGTGGCTCGATCATGATTTACACTATAATTGTTGTTAATTAATTCAAATTGAACTCATCTTATCGATTCCTTTGATACTTCAAGAAGATCATGGGCCCAAATGTTTTAACTTTAAAGTTCTAACTTTATAAAGTCAACCTAAAGATATTAGTCATGAATTTATTCTATAAACATTGACTTACATGTGTAGTTGTGTACACACGGATTCAACACGCATATAAGAGACAAATGGCTCTTCTAGTCTTCTCTTAACTTTTACGTGTCTACTATATTGTTTTAATGTTGTAAGTTATTACTTATGAGTTATGACAATGGTATGCATATTGTAAAATTCTAATGTAAAGCTTCATATGAAGATGATGGACGGGTGAAATTATTTGATAAAGAATCTCGTTACTAGTTTGCCACTCTCACATCCTTTAATTTTCATACTGTACTGCACCGTCTCTATTATAAAATTTGTTTACTTATGACAAAACAATAAAATAAATTTTGAGAGAGCCGTAAGAAAGAATATGTTAACGAAAAAATGAGAGTGGAATCCAATGTGGACTTCAACTAGATGTTGTATTATACCCATTTGTGTTTTTTTCCTAGATTACATTTGGATGTAACGTTGGGTGTCGAAATGTTTGCTTTATATTGTTCACTTTAGCGTTTAAACAAGAAGCTGCACATGGTGGTCTTGGAAGATGATGGAATATATAATCCGTATATAAAATGAAATGAATTATTATCCCAATAAAGAGAACTTCAAAAGATTATACTCTATATTGCTTGACTTTGTGTTATATATGTAACTATATTAAGAAATTACTTCTTTAACAAACATCCGAATCAATAGTCGTATCATCTAGACAGTTTGTGTAAGATTTGATTCTGGTTGAATAAATATATGAAACATGCTCCATAATCCATATGCTATCATATTCTTCTTCTTCTTTTGGTTAAAGCCATATGCTATCATATCCCCTAATATAATAAACGATGAAGAATATTTATCGCTATCGTGGCTTGTTTATCTTTTATTTACTCAAAACTTGAATACTTGATGCATTATGAAGTGAGAATGTTTGTTGGCTTTTCAGCAATTACATCAGCTGATCAGAAATTAAGAACCAATCCGACAATGTCGAAAAATAGTAGCTTCATAGATGTCACGGCCGGTTCAATTAGTTTAAGAGGCATTATCTCTATTTGGTATTATAGACCAGTCTCTCTCAATACTTTTGAAAAAAAAGGTGCACTATCACATTGTTTACAACTTTGCTTGGTAATATAACATTTTCTGTTTGCTTTTGCAGATTATACATTTTCATGTGTTAGAAATTATCCTGCTCTTACTGTCTCTACTCTCTTGCCACACTCCTCTAGACAAAAACAAATAATCATGGATTTTAGAAATATTTTCATTTGAGAATAATCTTTCTTTTCTTTTAATTTTCGTTCTCATGCAACTTGGTTTGGGCATATACATTACTTCATCTCAAAACGTTTGACTAATTTGGGTCAGGGCTATTTTCTCAGCCCACTGGATAAATTTCAGATTATTCTGGTCGGGTCGGGTCGGGTCGGGTTGATTTTATCCGACCCAAAATGATTATCCTTGCAGCTTGCCTCGCCAATCGTTTTGTTGCCAAATCAACTAACAAAAAGAAAAAAAAATTCTATGGCGAGTCTCTTCGTCTCTATCCCTATGCAACCCAGACAAACGGCCTTCTCCGCGTTACCACAGCCGCTACTCCCGCCGCCGACGAACAGTTTCCTCGATGGAGTAGGAGGATTGTGTCTTACCCGGAGAAACAGAGAGTGCTCCGTCGTGGCGCGAGCAGGACCCAGTACGAGTAGCTACTTGTTCGCGTTCGCCATTCCTGCTACTCTTATCGCCGCCACCGTATTCACTTCGATAAAAATCGCTGACAAGCTCGACGAAGATTTCCTTGAGGATGTAAGCTCGCCGTTTCCCAGAAAAATAATTCTTCCATCTTTGTCATTTCTAATTGAAATTCGATTTTTCGTCTGGTTTTTTACCTCATTGCTGGAGTTGCTTTAGGTCTTAGTTTCGGAATTGTTTCAGTGCTAGTTATAGGATTTGAGATCATCTTGGTGAACAAAGCAGAGACGTTATAGGAATTTCTGGAACGAGAAAAACTCAATTTAAGCGGATAATTTGGTTCAGTAAAAGTCTCTTAGGAGAGTGTTGATAGTCATTAGTCACTAATACATAAGGAGCTCTTTGTGATCCTTGTAAAAATGTAGAGTACATGAGGTGATCAAATTGTGATTCTTGTATCGAGCCTGAATTAATTCTTATCCATAAGGTCTGTTAAAAAATTAACAGCAAATATGATTCTTCCTTTCTGCAGATTGCGTTGAACCAAGCGATAAAAGCAGCAGAAGATGGAGAGAATGCTGAAGGTGAAATCTCACTGGACGATTTGATTAAAGAACCTGTGCTTCAACGAACCCGTCAACGGCCTAAACGTGAAGTTTAAGTAAACACATACATAAATTTCTTCTCAATGATCCGATTCCATGACTGTAATATGTTGTGTTTGTATAAGCATGTAATAGCATTTCTGGTCACATTTATAGTTGTAGTTACTAAAGTTACATAATATCATTTGATCATTTGTATAAAAAACAGATGATGAGTCAAATTCCTCATGAAACATCCGATTCATAGTGCTGAAACAACGATATTTGAAGTTCTTGTGCGGTAAATCCTCCAATATATTAAAGACCATACAGATTTGCTGACATGACAAGTTCTCAGTTTTTTTAGCTTCTTTTTGATTTATTTTAATTAAATTCTTTTTCAGTTTCGGGTTGGGACGCGGATCTTCAAGACATTGGGTCGGATATTTTTAATTATTATTGGGCTGAAGTTAGTTTTCTGTTTGTCTATTGGGCTACAAAACAATGACTAATAAGTGGGCTTGCATATCTTAATTTGAATAAGTTGGACGTCCATATCTTTACTCGAATAAGGAAACGAATAACGTGATTGAGTTATATTTCCATGTTTGAACACATCGTCTTGCGTTTTCTTCACGTTTTCCTTTTCCGGAGATAGGGAGAATCTTTGTGTCAACAATTTGATATGCAAATAAAATCTGCAGTAAATGCTTTCAATTTACCAAAGAAAAAAGGAATAAAAAATGTCTATAAAAATAAAGAGAATCCTAGGTATATTTCTTCTATAAATAGGTTCACCTCTTACACATGTTCTCCCCATCATGTCGCTTTCTTTTTGCTTTGTCATATATGTTTTTTACATTTTCGTTTTGATTTTCCCATTTTCTAATTTTGTTTTGATCTTCTGTTTCATGGTTTGCTGTATGTATAGCGGCTCTATTTTCAAATCCGTAAAGGTGCTGTGATCAAAGGTAAGAAAATCCTCTTTTCATCGTTTGCTCATATGTATGGTAGCTCTATTCTTATTGTTACTATGAGATCTAAGTGTTGTTATTTTAGCTTACAGGATTTAATGAAGACGTTATAAGAATGCAAATCGGAGAGGTTGCTCGCTTGAGGGTAACATCTAGGTAGTGTTTGTTTATATTGAGTGTATATGTATAGTTGATTTTGTTCTAAACTCTCAGTTTTATACAGTTGAAGACGTAATGTTCCTAATCGTAAACAATTTTTTGCATTTTTTTTGGTTGGAAGGTTACATACAACATGGAAACTGACCAGAGTCGTGGGTTTAGATTTGTTACAATGAGTACGGTGGAGGAAGCTGAGTTGGCTCATGTAGATCATTTTGGATAAACTGATTATTTAATCCAACCAAAGTTTTCTGGTTGTAGAACATCAGTTCTTTCTTTTTTTTTTTATCATAAATCGCATTGTTTGTTGGTCTTAACCCTAAATCAAGAACTCAACTACCTCTCATCGTTCGTTTGAATGTTCTTGATGTCTTTGTTTCTGTTTGTTTGTGCTATTTTAAAATTTATCATGAAACTGATCTTTGTTTCAATTTTGTAGGTATTTGAAAAAAGTTTTCCAAATAGAGCAAACAAGTACGGTGAAAAGCTAAACATATGAATAACCAACAAACAACATTCGATAAAGAAAAACACGTGTGGAACATCTTCTCTGATACTTTTAAATGTTCCACGAAAGTATCGATATGTGCTGTTTGTTTCTTGGATTCACATGATTGAGCTTTTTTTATTATTATTCATATATTTAGCTTTCAATGCATATGTAGAAAATTGTAGAGATCAACGAGAACTAACGGTTTCTCGGCGGGGTCCTAGAAGTGCACCTGAGCAATTACCAAGCTCAGCCGATGAAACCAGTTCGGAGAGAGTTTAAGACATACATGGAAGTTTCAACCTCCGAAGAAGTTGAAGAAGAACTTGATGCTCGCTGTTCAAAACGAAGCTATTGATGTGAAGCCAATTGAAAAAAAGACGTGTAGACATGTACCATAGAGATAGAAACAAAAAAAAAGTGTCCAATCTTTGGCTGATTACCATATGTTTTTTTAAAATGGATATTTTATTTTAGTGTGGTCTGTGAATATGTAAATCACGAAGGAAATAAATAAAAGCCTTTTGCCACGTGACCCCATAAGGATTCCTGAGTGTATGCTAAAGAGAAACAAAAGCATAAACTATTCAAATACCATTGTTTGTATAAGAGTCTATAACTTACATTTTCTTGATGTAAAAACTGTCCCTCCATAAGTTCTTCATATGTAATGATTCTCTTTGCCAAATCAACTATTTTCTCCTTTTTCCGACTTATACTTATGGATATTGCCTTTAACAAAAAAAAAAGACTAATGGAGATTGCATTTGAATGACACTAATACACGAGAATTGCGAATCAATCGTTCTTTATTTAGATTTGAGTTTTCTATTTCTGATTATAAGGAGAAGAATATCTAAGGTTTGACATGGATGATTATGAATGGATACTACAAGAAAACCTGTGATTTGTCAAACCTTGGCAAAAGAGAATATTCTTATAATCAGTCTACCATAAGATTTTATAGTTATACAATATTTGTCAAATCTTAAATATCAGACGTTAAAAACAGAAATAACCTTGCCAAGAATATTAGTATATATATGTAGATGCATTATCCATGAAGAAATATTACCCCAAACAAAAATTAGGTTTTGATCATATCGAAGATTAAACAAAATTGTCTGAGCTTTCATGTATACATATATTTTTGGTTTCTTACATTTTGATTTTGATTTATATATATATGCAAATAATATTCTATTGCATTGCTTATACCCTGAAACCAACGATAATTCGGTTCCTCTTTTCTTAACCGGAACTTCGATCAACAGACCACTTGGCACTACCGCTCCTATAAATCCTAGATACGCTCATTCTCATTCTCGCTCTTCATGGTTGATTTGAATAGAAGAAGAAATCGCTGCGGAAAATAAGAGAAATCAAGAGCAACCGAATGTACTTTTCAATTAAAAAACGCTTTTCTTCTAGAGGAATTAAAAGGTTTGCTTTTTTTCTATTCTCATTCCGTCCATGGATTGATAAAAAAACAAAATAAATATTAATAAAAAAAATGACATATCCAATCAATAACAATTTATTTTAAATATGAAAAATTTTAAAGTTAATTTAGTCTCACGCATTAGCGTGGGTAATTCCCTAGTTTGTAGTCATGGAAGAAGTAGAGGGGTGTGTTTGATATATGACCTGGCCCGTCTTGAATTGGGCTTTGAGGCCCAATTTGAGTTTTCGTCTGTCGGATGGAACTTTTGAAAGTTCTTCTCTTCAAAGCGACGTCTGTGTGAGGTTGAATCGCGTCGCGTTTTGATTCTACAGTTTTTTTTTTCTTTCCCCTTTCACTTTCAAACGAACAGAACACACCAGCTAAAGGCCATTTGCGTTAGATCTAAGGAGAGAGCGACGCATACGTTTCCAAGCAAATTGTCTACGGGCAACGAGATTAACGACGCGACGAGCAAATTCGATTTCAGTCTCCCTTGGAGTTCTCTGTTCGACCAATCGAGGGTATGGTTTAGCTCAGTTTCGGAAATTTTTAGCGTATTCTCGATTTTCTCTGTGAAATTTGATCTCTTATTGCGGGATTTTTTGGATACGGGTTTGGATTTAGCTTCTGTGTGTATTTCTATTGAATCTGGAGATTGATTTCCGTTTAGTTGCCGCACGATCTGTTCTTACTTATTATTGGATTTTGATTTGTGCTGTTTAAAATGAATTACAAATTTCTATGCCAAGTAATGTGTCGGTGGCTTGTGATATCATCATACAAGTTTGTGAATTTAGCTTCGTTTTTGTTGTTGTTGCTGCATTCTGCGTCATCAGGAAGTAGGATCTATGGTGATACAGAAAACTTGGTGTTGATCCACAAATATTCATTTGTGGGAAGAAGAATAGAGTGAATCGAATGGACAAGAAAAAGAACCGTTCCGATCCGCTCGCTGCTGGGCGCCAGAAGGTTTGTTTCACTTTCCTTAAGCCTACCTCTTTATCGTCTAAAGATTATAGTTTAGAAGGAACAATTGATAGCTTAGTTCTTGATAACAAAATAAGTTGGAAAGATAGTTCGCACCTAAAGTTATCCAACTTTGATTGCTTGTTTTGCCTTGTTTAATTGCTGAGTTTCTTAACTGTATTTCAGCTTCAACAATTTCGTCAAAAGAAGGCTGACAAAAGCACTGATAATAAAAAGGACCCCAAGGCCAGTACAAGCCAAGGAAAGTCCTCTAAAAAATCTGGTAAATCTGAGAAGCATGAGCGTAAACCTGACACAAGTGCTGTCAGTGACGAGGCAGAAGCTCCGTCTAATGTGGCTGCAGGAGGAGCTACATCTCATGTGAATATTGGCGAGGAGGTTGTTGATTCTCCACGAACTTATGCAAATGCATTAGCTCAAGAGTATGTTCCAGTCCATGGTTCGTCATCAGAACCTGATACCCTTCAGCCAGAAAACACAACATCAACTTCTGATAGCGGAGCTGAACTGAGAAAAGAAGTAGTGGATTCTGAAAATGATATCAGCATACCATTATCCACTGAAGAAGAGAATACGAAGAGCGTTGACAGTGGAGCGGCTGGGACAGTAGATTCTTTGACATCTGGCCCTGCAGATTCTGAGAAGGGAATTACACATGACGATGCATCTATCAGTGTTGACGGAATCAGTGCTGCTTCTGGAAACCTAGCGGATGGTGAAGGAGTTGAAGTTGCAAGTGGGTCCGGGAATGTGGAAAACCCGCATCAGCCATCCTCTCCGCATGCATTTATTCCTGATGTTTCCTTGATTCGTGCAAGGGGAGATCAGGTAACTGATGTAGGTTGTTCTCTCCTTCTCTTCATGCATCTCTCTTCAATTTTTTTCTTTATTTCTTTTTCCGTGATAGGGGTAAAGAAGTTATGTCAATTGCATGCGTTCTTTCGATGTATAATTTTATTCTCATTTGTTCATGGGTAGGGGAAATGCAGGAAGACGATGGTTCACACAAGGAGCAGTTTTCTGAATCATCTACAATGGCAGATGTGGATAGGAATGGATCAGAAGAAAGGCCAAAAAGCTATGCAGCCGCTGTGGTTTCATCTGCTTCTGATTCTCACTTTTCAGAGGGATCCTCAGTTACAAATGAAGAGAAACCAGAGTCATCATCTATTGGTTTTCCTGATAACAGAGATCACGTGCTTTCAGTTGAACCTGAGGAATTCTCTGTTGCAAAAGATCCTGAGAGCGTCAGTATCTCTGGAGTTTTGAGCCATGAGAAGCCTCGTAAAATTGACACAGATCCATCTGGAGAAGTTTCTGCTGCTCCTGTTCATGAAGGCCCGTCAGTCAGCTTCTTGCAGCTTATGGATATTGTACAGGGTCTTGGACAAGATGAATTTCAAGTGTTGTGCAACGCAAGAGAGGCTGCTTCCAGTACTGAGCCAGGAACAAGTTCACTGGAGAGATTAAGAGAAGAACTGTTTGTTTCGAGTACAATGGAAGATATACTCCATGTGCAACTCACAGAACAATCTCATCTACAAAATGAGTTTGATCACCAACATAACCAATTGGTAGCTGAAATATCCAAGCTGCGTGCATCATATAATGCAGTGACGGAGAGGAATGATTCTCTTGTGGAGGAACTATCGGAGTGCCAGTCTAATCTCTATGCTGCTACAAGCTCAAATGAGAAGCTCGAAAATCAGCTTCTCGCTACAGAAGCACGGGTGGAGGATTTCACTGCTAAGATGAATGAGTTGCAGCATAGCCTAGAAAAGTCCCTATTGGATCTATCTGAGGCTAAAGAAAATTTCATCAATCTTCAGGTGGAGAATGATACGTTGGTTGCAAATATTTCTTCTTGGAATGATGAGAAAAAGGAACTTCTTGAAGAAAAAGAATCCAAGAACTATGAGATTAAGCATCTTACCGAGGAAAGATATACTGTATTGGGGGAGGCAGAGAAGTTACAGGAAGAATTGGCAAATTGTAAGACTTTGGTCACCTTGCAAGAGGTGGAAAATTCAAACACAAGGGGGACGCTTTCTCTACTGACAGGCCAGCAGACTAAACTTGAAGAGGATAACCTGCATCTCAGAGAAGAAAATGAGAAAGCACATCTAGAACTGAGTGCACATCTGATCTCGGAGACTTATCTATTGTCTGAGTATTCCAATCTAAAGGAAGGGTATTCTTTGCTGAATAATAAACTCTTGAAGTTTCAAGCGGAGAACGAACATTTGGTTGAGGACAATGATAAACTTTCGTATGAGCTTCTTACTCTTCAAGAGCGTATGTCTACTGTACAAGAAGAGCGGACTCATCTAGCAGTTGAGTTGGGAGAAGCAATAGCGCGCCTTGATAAACTGGCTGAAGAGAATACATCTCTGAAAAGTAGCATCGAGGTAGAAAAAGCTAGAATGGTAGACATTGGTAAAGAGGATGCTTCAGGATTGATCAGTCAGGATTTATCTGAAACATCGAGTAGAAGTCTTGAAGTTGAGGTTACAAGTAAACAGAATGTACCTTTCTTGGAAAATACCTGCCAAAGTCCCGGGACACAGCATGCAAATTTGGAGGAGGTAATGGACGATTCTTCTGGGTTTTCTGCCTTAAACAAGAATCTGGAGACGGGAGAGAAAATGGTTCAGAACCTTGAAGAGGCAATTAAGCAGCTGCTCATCGATTCTTCATCAAGTAAGTCTAGCAATAAAGGAGTATCACAATTGATTCAGGCTTTTGAGCCAAAGCGGCAACAGGAAGAACATGAATCTGAAAATGCACAGTTAACTGGTGAGCAGTCAGAAGCATTTGTGTCTGTGAATGTGCATATTAGGAATTTGAGAGGCTTGCTTGAACAGTTAGTGTTGAATGCTAGGAAGGCTGGTGTACAATTCAATCAATTAAATGATGTCAGGACAGAGACAAATCAACGGCTCGAGGAGTTTAATGTCAAGTTTGCATCTCACCAGGATCACATTAATCTTCTGGAGGCAGATACAATTGAGAATAAAATTTCTTTTGAAGCTCTAAAGAATTACTCCTATGAGCTGCAACACAAAAACCACGAATTTGAACTTCTCTGTGAATCATTAAAGCTGAGAAATGATAGCATCGGTCTAGAAAACACGGAGCTCAACGAGAAGCTCAGTTCTTGCTTATCGAGAATTCATGAGCTTGAAATTCAGCTGGAAAGCTTACAGAGTAATTTAAGTAGCATGTCCTCCTCAATGGAAGAACAGTTAGTGGCATTGCAGGATGAATCTGAAAAGGCAAGGATGCTAGAACATGAATTGACATCATCAGTGTCTGAATTTGGTGATGCAGTTGCCAGACTTGATGATTGTTTGCTCAGATCTGGCACTGCTGAAGCTCAGGTTGGCTTAGATATAACCAAGCGTATGTCTCGTTCTGTTGACATGGCTGTAAAGGTGATTGGCGACCTGGAGGAAAAACTAGAAGTTGCTTACGCGAAGCATGAGTCCTCCTCAAACAAATATGAGGAGTTGAATCATAGTTTCAACGCTCAGCTTGAGAAAAATGAATTTGTAACGGCTACAATGCACAAGGTCTATGCTGATCTGACGAAACTGATTACTGAATCACGCGGGTCTGTGGAGATGGACAATCTGAAAGTTGAAAATCTAGTTGTCTCTGATCCTGTTAATGATGGTAATTGTGAGAATCTGGTTGAGGCTGTGCGGCACATTATTTTTGAGAGGCTTGAACTTCAGTCTGCGATTGACAAGCTACAGTTGGACTTGTCGAGTAAAACAAATGATATGGAGGTACTGATGCAACGGAGCCTTGATCCCACTTCACTTCGAGAGTTAGTTGAGAAAGTTGAGGGTGTTCTTGAACTTGAAAATAGTGAAATTAGTTTTGAATCTCCTAGTTCATATGTGGAGTTTCTGGTTTCCCAACTTGTTCAGAAGTTTATAGAAGCTGAGGACTTGGCTAGTCTTTTCAGAAAACAGTCAGAGGCGAAGGAGAATGAGCTGATAGAGATCCAGGAGAGTTTACTGCACCACAAAACTGAAATGGGTGGTCTCAGGGAAAATTTAAGCCAGGCAGAAGAGTCCCTTGTGGCTGTACGATCTGAGTTACAAGAGAAATCAAATGATTTTGAACAATCAGAGCAGAGGTTATTATCTACTAGAGAGAAGCTTAGCATAGCTGTTGCAAAAGGAAAAGGTTTGATTGTTCAGCGTGACAATCTTAAGCAATCGTTGGCCGAAACCTCTGCTGAACTGCAGAGGTGCTCAGAGGAAGTGCAATTGAAGGACACAAGGCTTCAGGAAGTAGAAGCAAAACTTAAGACGTATACAGAGGCAGGTGAACGTGTGGAGGCATTAGAATCTGAGCTTTCTTACATCCGAAACTCAGCTACTGCACTTCGAGAATCGTTTCTTCTCAAAGACTCTCTACTTCACAGAATTGAAGAAATTTTGGATGATTTGGATCTCCCAGAGCATTTTCATGCTCGGGATATACTCGACAAGGTGGAGTGGTTAGCAAGATCAGCTAACGGAAACTCTTTGCGTCCCTCTGATTGGGATCAGAAGAGTTCTGATGGAGGTGCGGGATACGTTCTCTCGGAACCCTGGAGGGAGGATGGTCAAACTGGCACAAGTACTGAGGATGACTTAAGGATCAAATTCGAGGAGCTCCAGGGGAAGTTTTATGGGTTGGCTGAACAGAATGAAATGCTGGAGCAGTCCTTGATGCACAGGAATAATTTGGTTCAGAGATGGGAAGCGCTCATAGGGAATCTTGATATGCCTCCGCAGCTAAAGTCCATGGAAGTGGAAAACAAGATTGAGTGGCTTGCAAGTACAGTATCAGAGGCTACACATGAAAAGGATACTCTCCAACAGAAGATTGATAACCTTGAAGTCCATTGCCAATCACTAAGTGCTGATTTGGAAGTCTCACAAAAGCAAGTGGGTGATATCGAGGCAAATCTTCAGTCGGTTGATAATGAGAGAGTGAATCTTTCTGAACAACTGGAAACTCTAAATGGTGATCACGAAAATCTTTCTGCCAGGGTCATTCACCTTGAAGCTGAGAATGAGGAACTGCAGAATCAAGTGAAAGATCTGCATGGAAAATTGGTTGAGAAACTTGGGAATGAAGAACAACTTGAGACTATCGAAGGAAACCTTTTGAGTTTGAGGCACATGATTAATGATGTTATACAGGAAGATGGCTTGCAGGATTTGGCTTTGGCAAGTAATTCTGAGACCTTGGATGGGCTTCTGAGAAAGCTGATAGACTATTATAAGAATTTGGTGAAATCTAGTTTGCCACGTGAAAGAGATGACAACCTCTGTGAAACTCGTCCTCTAAATGCTGATGTTAGAAGCGGAGAGTCATTGGGTACACATGAAGCAACTTCTCATGGACACAATCCTGAATTGACCGATTCTAATATAGTGGAAGCAACAAGCAGAGACATCGCAGTAGTAGAGACACCTGATGTAGCTTCCCTAACAAAAGATCTGGATGAGGCATTGCATGTTCAAAAGCTGACAAGGGAAGAAAGAGATTTGTACTTGGAAAAGCAGCAATCCTTGGTTGCTGAAAATGAGGCACTTGATAAGAAAATAATAGAATTGCAGGAGTTTCTTAAGCAAGAAGAGCAGAAGTCAGCTTCTGTAAGAGAGAAGTTAAACGTAGCTGTCAGGAAAGGGAAAGCTTTGGTCCAACAAAGGGATAGCTTGAAGCAAACTATTGAGGAGATGAGCGCTGAGCATGGTCGCCTAAAATCAGAGATTGTCAACCGAGACGAAATGCTCCTGGAAAATGAAAAGAAACTTCGGGAGTTGGAATCTTACACTATGAGGATAGAAGCCCTAGAGTCTGAGTGCCAATTACTGAAAAATCATTTGCAAGAAACAGAAAATATTTTGCAGGAAAGAAGTGGTACATTGAGCACGACACTGAATGCGTTGAATAGCATTGATATTGGTGATGAAGGTGATAGATATGACCCAGTTCTGAAGCTTCAACGGATCCAACAACTGTTTCAGAATATGAGTACAGCTGTGTCTTCTGCTGAGCAGGAGTCGAGAAAGTCTAGAAGAGCGGCTGAGTTGCTACTTGCTGAACTGAATGAGGTTCAAGAGAGAAACGATAGTCTGCAAGAGAAGCTATCAAAGTTTACATATGAAATTGAGCAGCTTTCTAGACAGAAGGATGCAGCGGAGGCTGCAAAAGTTGAAGCCGTGTCACATTGTGAAAATTTATCAGTGCTCAACAACGAAGAAAAGAAGAAGCTGTATGCTCAACTGCTGTCCTTCGCAACTAGTGTGAACGCTCTGGGGAAAACACTCGCAGGTACCAACAGCTGTCTAGCTGATATTTTCACCGTGGATATGGAGTTTCTGCATCATTTGAAGGCAAATATGGAATCATGTGCGAAGCAAACTGGTACTAATTTGTCTGGCTGGCCTCAATTGAGTACAGGGAATTTTGTAGACAAGGTAGATCCTTTCAACAGCTTACTATGGTATATTTTCAAGGTTTTAGTGCCATTGACTGTTTCTGAATATTATTTTCCCTTTTTTTCTTAGGAAATCTTTTCACGCTTGAGTGCTGCCTTGCCTAACGTCAACTTGCATGAGATTTCAAGTGGTGGAAACATAACCGAAATTTGTGGTTCTCTCTCACGCAACCTTGATCAGTTTGTGGCCGTTAGTAACCATCTCGAAGAGAATGTAAGCAAGCACTTGGGAGCATGGCACGAACAGGTCAACATTGTATCCAACAGTGTGGACACCTTTTTCAAGTCAATAGGAACGGGAACAGATTCAGAAGTTGCCGCTTTGGGTGAAAGAATTGCCTTGCTTCATGGAGCATGTTCGAGCATGTTGGCAGAAATTGAAAGCCGTAAGGCTGAACTGGTTGGAAATGACAATTTCAATATAAGTCCCCATCAAGTAGAAGGGGATGTCTCGTCCATGGAATCAGTCAGGTCAATGGTAAATAGGCTATCGTCAGCTGTTAGAGAGCTTGTTGTAGCAAATGCTGAGACTGTGGAGAGAAATGAAAAGGAGATGAAGGTGATCATCGCCAATTTACAAAGGGAGTTACACGAAAAGGACATCCAAAATGATAGGATGTGCAATGAACTTGTGGGTCAAGTTAAGGAAGCCCAGGCTGGTGCTAAGATCTTTGCGGAAGATCTTCAATCTGCAAGTGCCCGGATGCGTGATATGCAAGGCCAGCTGGAAATTTTGGTGCGGGAGCGGGATTCTATGAAGGAGAGAGTAAAAGAGCTGCAAGAAGGACAGGCCTCACACTCAGAATCAGAGGAGAAGGTCACATCGCTTAGTAAACTACTAGCTGCAAAAGACCAAGGTAAATTTTTAATCTAAATATTTACGTTTTCCATCGTCACACATAGATAGTGCCTAATACATAATTGATTGCGACAGAAATCGAGGCCTTAATGCAAGCGCTCGATGAGGAAGAGTCTCAGATGGAGGATCTGAAACAAAGGGTTACAGAATTAGAACAGGAAGTGCAACAGAAGAACCTAGATTTGCAGAAAGCTGAAGCTTCTCGTGGGAAGATTTCCAAAAAGCTATCAATTACTGTGGATAAGTTCGATGAGCTTCATCATCTCTCTGAAAATCTCCTTGCTGAAATCGAGAAACTTCAACAACAAGTGCAAGATCGGGATACCGAGGTTTCTTTCTTAAGACAAGAAGTCACCAGGTGCACCAATGACGCTCTTGTTGCTTCTCAAATGGACACTAAGAGAGGCTCAGAAGAGATCCAAACTGTAATGTCTTGGTTCGACGCAATAGCTTCACTACTTGGTCTAGAAGATTCACCTTCGACTGATGCTCACAGTAATGTAAACCGCTACATGGAGACACTTGAGAAAAGGATTGCATCGATAGTAACTGAAACAGAAGAATTACGGTTGGTGGGACAAAGCAAGGATTCGTTGCTGGAAGCTGAGAGGAGTAGAGTGGCTGAGCTCAGACAGAAAGAAGCAACTCTTGAGAAAATATTACATGCGAAGGAATCCCAACCAAATATGTCAACAAGCTCGAATTCAGAGATTGTTGAAGTGGAACCTCTAGTAAACTTTCAGAGCTTCTTTAGATAATTTAACCATTTTAGATGCTGCCTCAAAACGACAACATTTCAAATTGGGTTTCTTTTCTTCTTCTTTTGTATCCCAGATAAACAAGCGGACGATGAGTGGAACATCGACCCCATCTCAAGTCCGGAGTTTGCGCAAGGGAAACAACGATCAAGTCGCCATTAGTATAGACGCAGATCACGCTGGCTTAGACGAAGATGATGATAAAGGTAACTAAACTTGTACGTTAATTACTAAAGTTAATTGGGGATACACGTTCTCTTTGTAACATTCTCTTTTTGCGTTTCTAGCTCATGGATTTAGATCACTCACCACGTCAAGAATCATTCCTAGATTCACAAGACCAGTGACAAACATGATCGATGGTTTATGGTTAGTTGGCTCTTCCTCTCTATATATATTTGATTATCATCTGGTTGGAAATTCTTAATCCCGGTCTAATGAAAACGATATTTCCAGGGTCTCTTGTGACAGGACGCTAATGAGACAACCTGCCTTACGGTTATGCATAATGATTTACTGGGCGATATTGCATGGTCTTTTGGCTACATTCGTGGTCTAACCAAAACTTCTTCTGATTTCGTAAGCTCATTGCTGACTTCTTCCCAAATCAAAATGCCAAACAGTAGCTTCTTCATTTACTAAGCTTTGATAATGTCTTCCGCAGCTGGTTTGACGTTTTGGCGCGGGCTCAAGTGGTGTGTTGTTTTCACTATATGTACTTGTTGGATTTTTTTTTTTATATTCATTGTTTAGCTATTATTCACCAAGCAAGATGTGGTTTCGCCAGTTTTATTGATTCGAATCACAAACTGCTTGGCTTTACACCCGAATAATAAAAGAAGAAAGTTTATGTAGTACTGTTGAAAAGCACTAAACAATCGAAATGACCATAAGTTTGTTTTTCTTTTCCCTTTCATACTTATCAAGTATACAAGGCAAAAATGGACGAAAGAACATAAGATTTATCACCGAGAGTGGGAAGATATTTTTCCAAGTATAATTCTTCTAAACGCTAATACTGAGTTGAGCTCAACTAATAGGCCCATATTTGAGCCCAAGTTATATCTATGATTAATTTTGGGCTTTTATCTGTTTGTGTGAAGAAGTTACACGCTCCTACAAATCCTGTTTCTTCAATTTCAGAATCAGAAGCCCTAATTTCACCGCGAAACAAAAAGATTTTTGCTCCTTCTCCTCTCTCGCGGAGCCGCTTGAGTACTTTCGGCTCTCTCGTTGGTAGGTGACGCCATGTTCCTCTATCTCTATTTTGCTCTTAATTTACTTGTGGGAATGTTAATCCGATCTGTCAAATTTGAACTGCTGCTTTTTTTTTTTCTTTCCTCACTCTCGGTTGAATTTTCTTTTGTTGGTTTCAATAGTGATCAATCTTCTCTTTAACACTAGTTTATGCCATTGACAGGTTTGTAGAGGATAATGTCACGCGTGTACGTTGGAAATTTGGACCCGCGAGTGACTGAGCGTGAGCTCGAGGATGAGTTTCGCGTGTATGGAGTTATCAGGAGGTAAGAATCGATCAGTTCGATACTTAGATTATTGTTTTTCGACTTTTTGATGTTATAGTATCTGATTTGCATTTTCTCTAATGTTCTTCTATTGTATTTGCAGTGTTTGGGTTGCTCGTAGACCACCTGGCTACGCTTTTCTAGATTTCGAGGATCCTAGGGATGCTCGTGATGCCATTCGTGATTTAGATGGTAATTCATCGTTTTGCTTTGTTCTCTAAGAAGTTTGATCAATTGACATTAACATTGTGGAAATGGATAGGCAAGAATGGCTGGAGAGTGGAACAGTCTCACAACCGAGGTGGAGCTGGTGGAGGTGGCCGTGGTGGTGACCGTGGTGGAGGCGGCGATCGTGGTGGCCGTGGGGGGCGTGGCGGTGGTTCTGATTTGAAGTGCTATGAGTGTGGTGAGCCAGGTCACTTTGCACGTGAATGCCGTAACCGTGGTGGCACAGGAAGGCGTCGCAGCAGGAGCCGTAGTCGCAGTCCAAGATACAGGAGAAGCCCAAGCTATGGACGGAGGTAAATTTTTCTGCTGATTTTAATTTACATTTGGTCCCTTTGTCTTCCTAGCTTTCTCTTGAACGGATTTGTCAATCTCGTATTTTGCTGTCTTCAGGAGTTACAGCCCTCGCGGCGCAAGGTCCCCTCCTCCTCCAAGACGCCGTAGTCCTTCTCCTCCTCCTGCTCGTGGTCGCAGCTACAGCAGATCACCACCTCCGTACAGAGGACGTGAGGAACTTCCATATGCTAATGGGTAAAAACTTCTTCTGCTTACTCTCTCTCGTAATACATTAAGTTGATGGTTGACACGATAATTGAATTCTTGATGTTTGTTCATTGTTCTTGATTGGGGATTACAACGTTTTAGTGAATCAATGTGGCTAATTCAACGTTTGATCTTGTTTCTGCAGAAATGGGCTGAAAGATAGGCGCAGAAGCCGGAGCTGAGAGTTTATGCTTGGATGATGACGAAGTACTACTTAAGGGCAATTACTATCATCTATGAAATTTTCAGTAAGAGAACATGTGTAAGGTGGGCTGGATTTGGATATGAAGCGTATGTAGTTGTTATCTTCCCCTAGGTAAAACTACTTTCTAATTCGTACCCTAGTTTCTTAAAGACGCAAAAACATAATGTTTCGTTTGGAAATTCTGCTAAATGCCTATGCGTTTCTGTTTTTTTTCTTGTGTTTTCACTGCGTCGAGGTTTCTTCTACTACTACTACTGCTTATCTACTTGCTTCTCTACTCTTCTCCTATGAAGCATCATTTAGTTGCTCCGCCTGCTATGGGAAAGTTAAACCACTATTGTGGATCCTTTCATGTCTTGCTTCTGCTTCATCTTCATTGTCTTGCTTCTGCTTCATCTTCACTGTCTGCTTCTGCTTCGCTTCACCTTCTGCTTCTGCTTGATTTGTCTTCGTCATCATGGCTTATCTTGCATGGCATATCTTTTCATGAACCATCGCTGGATGTTGTGATAATGCCAAGTCCTTAAGTAGATTAGTTGTTATAGGCAGGTCAAGATTCGAAAAGTTCTTTTTATGATTTAGGAGCCTAATCAAACGGGTGTCGATTTGGGGTTTTGATCTAGTGTTAACTAAACTAAAAAGATGTGAAACTTTACGCCTTGTAAAGTGTTATTCTTCCAACATTTAATCAAGTGGAATTTGCCTAAGCTGGAGATTTGATTGTATAATAATGTGGTTGCTCTTTAATGAAGTTAATGTGGATCCGTTTCCGCAACTAAAAATCCCAAACAAAAACCACTGGCCACGTTTTCAAGTTTGTAGTTGACAAGTAGAAGAACTAATTACTACTAATTATTTGAATAACAAAGTGTGCATTGTTTTGGCATAGCCACAAATAATGAAAGCCTAGAAAAGCAAAAGAGACAAGATCATGATCCTAGTTCGGTCCCAAATCATCAACAAACCCACCAAATTAAAATCTGTTTGGTCCCATTCTTTCACTTCCACATCATTCAATTGATTGTTATGTATGACCTAAACCTCTCTGTTTTTTTCTGACACACACACTTTATGCGTCGTCTCATTCCACTTTCTCCTGCCGACACTTTTTTGCCTCCACGTTTCTTCACTTTTCACCGACACTAAGATGAGAAATTCCTAAGATCAGAAACCAATAAATGGTCTCTCTTTCTAGTCATCAGAAACTGGTTCTTGTTCGTTATTTACAGTTACAGTCTCTTTCTTAAACTACAAAATTCTCTGCAATTGATTTGACATGGAATCTTGTATTAATTCAAGACAAAAACTCTTTTTTTTTTTTAAACTGCCAACATGTTCCAACTTTACAGATATTGTATACATGTATGAATCTCTGGCTCACACTCTATCACCTAACAATGGAGGAATCAAACGAACATAAACAAACAAACAAAGAAACAAACCGGTAAATTAAATTAATGCCTATCACTATGGTTCCAACAAATCTCATTACAGAGGATACCATTGAACATAAGAGCAAATGTGGGAATCAAACTCACTGATTTATTGACCCGAGTGACGTAATCTATGAAGCTTCCTCTGTTCTTTTCTCTTCTCTTCTCAGCTCATCTGTTCGCCTATGAGATCAAGACCCACGAGAAGAAAGGTGACACCTTGGAATAGCAAGAAGTAGAAATGCACTCCTTGAGCTGCCAAGAGACTCCTAACCGCTGCAGTGAGCAAGAGAAAGGCTAACGCGAGCTCTTTGTGGTATATCTTGTTCGTTTTCTTGACGGCTTTCTTTGAGACAGCTTGTTTCTGTTCCTCGAGTTGGCTCAGCTCCAAGAGCTCGCTGTCGGAGACTCCCCTTAGCAACTGGCTTTTCTGGTTTGGTGTCTCTTTCTCGGCGAATGATAAAAGATCCGACTCTGATGATCTTCCAGCTTTCTTTGTGACAATCCACTCGTAAGAGCTCCCCAGCTGGAATAATCCGGACACCATCGCGTTGAACTTGGTGACAGACATTGTGTTCTCGAACAAGAGGTAAGGGACGATGAAAGGGAAGGACTTTGGAGATGGAAGAAGGTTGAGGAAAGACATGAAAACTGGTATGTAGCAGATGACCCAAACAGGGAGCTCAGCTTCTGGAACAAACATGGTGAGTGGAAGGATAATGCAGAACAATGTGAAGGAGTAGAAAGGAAGTATGAGTTTCCTTAGAAGGAAGAAGATAAGTATCATATTCGCCTTCTTCCATATCGCTATCTGCAAGAAGCAAGAAGAAGAATCTCATTAGATCAAAAAACTTAAAACTTTGAAGAAGAAGAAAAGAGTTAGTAAGCTGTAACACTACCTTAGAGGTCAAGATTGCACCAAGGCACAATCGAAAAAGCTGCATAGGTCCTGAATGCCAACGGTGTTGCTGCTTCTTATATGCTTCATAAGACTCTGGAACTTCACAAAGGACCTATATATATTGTTCTCACTCCAGTTTAGTAAAATGGTTACATGAATATGGTTATGGTTGATAAAACAGTAGTGTACCTTGACATCGTTCAGATAGATGAACTTCCATCCATGGAGATGTGCACGGACTGCAATATCCATATCCTCAACAGTTGTTCTTTCAAGCCAGCCACCAGATTCCTCAAGGGCTTTGATTCTCCAAACTCCAGCTGTTCCATTGAAACCAAAGAAGTTGAAGAACACGCCGCTCACCTGCTGCTCAACCTCAAAGTGAAAACACAGATTGATGTTCTGAAGACGAGTCAGCAAGTTCTCATCTTTGTTCACAAATGTCCACCTAGCTTGAACCAGACCCAGCTCTGGATTATCCTGAAAGATCAACCACATTGTTAACGAGTCAAAAATCTCCCCACACATGTCCATTGTAGAAAATGAAACCGATGTCTATACTAACCTTGAAATGTGGAACTGTTAGTTTGAGGAAATCTGGATTAGGTTGGAAGTCCGCATCAAATATTGCTACAAACTCATATGCTTCCACGTAGTCACAACCCATAGCAGATTTGAGGTTACCAGCTTTATATCCAGTTCTAACCAAACGATGCCTGTAGATTATGTTCACTCCCTTTTGGCTCCATTTGGCCACCTCAGCTTTGATCAAGTGTTGGATGCTTTCATCATTCGAATCATCCAGAACCTGAACCAGTATTCGATCTTTTGGCCAGTCAAGTTGACACACAGCAGATATAGATTGTTCATACACCTAAAACAAGAAGAAGACCAAACAAAGATCATTACATTAAGATATCAAAGTTGATGCCAAAGATTGATGCTTTTTTTAATGAATGAGCATACCTCTCTCTCATTGCACATTGGAATCTGAACAAGAACCATTGGATAAGCAAATCCAGATCCCTCGGCATCATCATTACGGAACGGCTCCTCGTCGAATCTCGGCTTGATTTTCTTAAACTTGATCCAAAAGCAGCCCAAGCAAAGAATCAAACGATCTACTGACTGTATAATGAACAGGACAATACAAAACTTGGAGAGAGCTTTGATTGGAGGAGCAATATAATCAGCTCTTAAGCTCAACCAACCAACATAGACTAGATGAAGCAAGCTCTGGATCTCAAGTGTGCTAGTGGGGATGTGAAGACTAGGGTTTTGAAAGTAATGCCATCCACTGAAATAAGCAACAATCTCGAACCCGAGAATCAGTAAAGAAACAGCTATGAAGATCTTAATGGTCGAGAAAAGCCATCTGTCTCTGCCGAGTTTCTCAGAGCCGAGTGGGTGAGTGAAGCTAAGCCGTCTCTTGATGGCGCCGAGGAGTGACCAGAAGACAGTGGCGAGCCAAGTGAGACAACCAACGGCTCTGTGAGCTTTGAGAAGCAAAACCCAAGTCACTTGCTTTGCGTTCTTGCCTCTGCTCTTCTCCACTGGTCTAAACGCTGAATCTGGACCCTCGATTTCGACTACAGAGTAATTTGGGTTCTCCATCTTCACCACAACTGGTGTTCCTTTCCTCGTATCTTTCGCCCACCAATCTGAAAAATCCAACCTTGGAGCCATTTTCTTCCCTCAGACTCTAAATCTCCCTGAGAAGTGTGAGAAACCCAGAAGAAAGGAGCAGAAAAGTCGTTGAATTTCTTAATGTGGTAAGGATCCCAGAAAACACCCAAATCTCAAAGTAGGAGAAAGTTTAAGCAAAACCCATTTCAGGAAAACTAAAAAAGGAGGGATTTTGATTATTTGAGTGAGTAAATCTTCGAGAAAGGAGCCAGCTTTCTACTAATAATGGAAGAAATATCAACACCCAGATCCCAGAAACCGGAAATCTAGAGACCCCATTTTTATTTTATTTATAAACCAGACAAAGAAGCATCCACAGCTCAAGGCTCATTTATAGTGGACCTTTTTTAGAGAATGACAGAGAGAGAGATGGGTTGGTGAGAGAGTGGAGTGACTCAGAGAGAGAGAGAGAGAGAGAGAGTATTAATACTTGGCTTTAAGAGAGAGAAGCAAAAGAGAGGAAGAAGAAAGGTATCTGTGAAGATTGTAAGATCTGTCCTTACACTTTCATGTGTGTGTGTTACTTGTTCAGCTACTTCTTTGATGGCTTCAGCATGCAAAATTCATCCCCTTTTTATCACACTCCTGTAACTTTCGCCAGCACTTGTCATGTCATGGATCCTCCTAGAGAAATAAATTTTATTTTTTTCAAAAACCAAATAAAAACATTTTTCTTAGGGAAAATCCATTTGATGGATGATGGACCATACCGTTGTTTGGCAATTTGAAGTGAGGACAAATTCCAATTTGAGAGAGAAACTCCTTAAATTGGCACAAGTTTATAAGATACCAAATTGGATTCAAAGTGAATCACTATCATGTTCTCACCGCTTTGCCTGTGTGCTCCCCATGTCACTCTCCATGTGTTTCATCAGATTCAGTTTTTTATATTTTATACATGTAGTAAAAATCTCTGTTTTGGTAGTCCATTCATCAACTTATAATCTTTTGTTACCAAGTGTCACAACTTCAGAATTTTGACGGGAATGTTGTAAAGAGTAAAGACAATACATGTGGCTGTGTCACTAAAACTTTAACCTTTTTTTTTCACAGACAAATCCATAATTTAATGAGTCAGAGCCTTGATATTCAGAAAAATGGATGCACCGAATATACTCAAATTATATATCATACATGGTAATTAGTATGTAAGAAAACATTGAGTTGATGATATTGTTTTCCTTTGACAAAGTATACCAACGAACAAAACAGAGGGTCAAGTGTTGACTAATACTTGTCGGAAACTCTTAAAATACTGCCGCTAATTATGGCCCTTTTGTAAAACAAAGAATAATTTAGTGGTGTCTTTGAGAAGAAGAAGTATACGAGAATATTACACTCAAGTGGACTTTTTCACTTTACAATTACACTATGAGTGACTTCTTGAAAGTGGTATACTTTGGAGAAGTGAGTTTACACAGATGCCCTTCGTTCTTTTGTTTTCACCTTACGACTAGATTTTACTCACTCTTTTTTATCTCCGACCAAAAGAAAACTCCGATTTCAGATCCCTTTTCTTCCTACGGCGATACTCAGAAACTCATTTTCACATCCCTTCCCGATTTGGCATTCTCTTCGTCTTAAGTAAAACCTTCATTTTTCTGTCTTTATATTTCTCTCTTTTCCCCTTTTTCTCCGCCGTGAAGCAATTGTGATGGCTTTTGGCTTCTTTAGATTAAGTTCAATTTTTACTTTGCTACTCAACTTGGACCTTTCGTAAAGCTCTATAATTTATTCTTCTACTTAGTTTTGTTGAATATTTTCTGTGTGGATGCTTTTATTGGAAAAATCGTGTTCTTAATTTGGGTCATCCTTACCATCTTTACCATATTTTGTGTGTGAATTCTTGGAAAAGGTCTTTTAGCCGTCGATGCTTTTTATACATCTACCTGGAAATTTTCTTCCTGGATACTTTGAAAACACAATAGGATGCTTTACTTGTGGATGCTTTTTAGACTTTTTCTGTTGTTCTTAAGAACTCTGTGTAAAGGCGATCTGAATTTTTACATTAAATATGCTCCAAACTGGTTTCCAGATATATTGTCATGTAGAGTGCGTTTGTGTCATTGTTCCATTTCTCATGAAGTTTTGCTTCTCAACAGGTCATCTTTGGGTACAAGTCTTTGGCGTGGTTCCAGACAAGCCTCTGGATTCTGCTGTTCTGAGCCGTATGAAGCAATTCTCTGAAATGAACAAGTTCAAGAAAATGGCTCTTAGAGTAAGCGGATTTCCTCTTCTTCTTGTTATGTTGAAAGAAAGAAAGAAAGTTGCAGATTAAGTTTATCTCTTTATACCTTGTTGTAGGTCATTGCTGAGAGCTTGTCTGAAGAAGAAATAGCCGGCTTGAAAGAAATGTTTAATATTGGTAGATGCCGACAAGAGTGGTCAGATAACTTTGGAAGAAATGAAAGCAGGACTAAAACGAATTGGGGCGAATCTCAAAGAATCTGAATTCTCGACTTGATGCAAGCTGTAAGTTTCGGTCCCTTTCTTCTTTACTATCTCTGGACTTTACAAATCTTTCTTCGTCCAGTGTTGTCCTTAACTATGATTAAGAACTGGGTTTCTTGTAGATCCTAAACTATTCACCTGATTCTGGTTATCGGATTTGCAATTAATCTGTGTATGTTATTCAGGCTGATGTGGACAACAGTGGAACAATAGACTACAAAGAGTTCATAGCCGCAACATTGCACCTAAACAAGATAGAGAGAGAGGACCATTTGTTTGCAGCTTTTACATACTTTGACAAAGATCGTAGCTGCTGGTGTTTATCACAGTCTCGCTGTCTCAGGTGCTTATCACAACCTGCAAAATCCTTCACCTCTGATGAAGAAAGGCCAGTACATCACAGAAGTCCACCTCTGATCAAAAGTCCCTCTTTTTGTAAACAAAACTCAAAAAGTCACCCAAAATGTAAATCACTCATAAGTATATATTTATCGATTCAGTAGAAGGATAAACACATTTTGGTTCAATTTGAAAATTTCCAAAAGTTTCAACCAACTATTAGGTTACGCGAGTTATTTGTCGGTGGCGATATTAACACATGCAGAGCTTTAGAAGATAAGAATATTCGTTGGCATTTTTAAGGTTTATTCTACGATACAATACCTAACGTTTGCAAAAGTATTAGTATAAGAAAACTAAGAGAAAAGGGAAGGCCGAAAGAGAAAAGAATTATATTATTACTTACGTGTAATTAGTTTTGTCAAAGTATACTTGTTCTAGTACTTTTATTTTGTTTTGTTTGGGATGCCTACAAATCCATACACGAACCAATCGTGATGAATGATGATGCAGTAATTAAAAGTTTGTTATGTAGATCGAAGTGACAGTTTGAATCTTTCAACTACAATGTCAATATAATTGGTCATTATGAAATATAATAGATGACAAATATCAGTTTTTCAATAAACTACGGAAGTATTATGCTTTTTGGGTTGATTCCCCGGTTACAAACAAAATTCATACACAATCTTGCCCCAAAAATATTTTGTACTATGAGTATAACTACGATGATTATAAGGGAAACAATAATTCACAAATTATTGGACGTAGTATATTTAGTGAGCCAGGTGTGTTTTAAAACGTATCAGGATTAATCATGTATATGTTAAGATGATGGATTATGTCATGGTGAATGATTATTAATTATCACTTATCAATTATGATATTCTTTGAACTATGATATAATTTCATTCCACGTACAGTGCTTTACACTCTCCACTTTATCGGTATTTATTCAAATAAATGTAATTAGTGGATACAATCATTCAATATTCATTTTTCTGAATAAAGTTTTGATATATTTTTTTGAAAGTGGCTTCTTAGAGTTTTGATATTGTAATGTAAGGTTTTTTGTTTATCAACAATTCCAAAGTAACATCCTGCTTTTCTGAATTTGAATTTTATAAGCAATATATAAACTCTGTCTTTGGTAATCAGACTTCTTAAAATATGTAGGTTTATATACCGATATTTTCATCAACCTAAGAAATTAGATTATGTAACAGTGAGATCTAAGAGATATACACCCGGTTTCAAAGTTTTGTTACATAAGACTTTCAAACAAATGATTGATCTGGTTGAATTTTTATATATAAACAAGTTTCATATCGTTATTCCGTTTAGTTAATTAGTTGAGATACGTTATTTAACTCATTTATCAACAGTTCAACACTGCTTCAGTTTCATCACCGAAGAAAATAATTATGATAAAACAAAGCCGTTTGAAGCAGTGTTGAACTGCTGATAAATGAGTTAAAGACTCAAAGAAGTCGTTGTAATTGACTTATCAACCGTCGCTTTTCTAGAGTTTTTTTTTGTTTGCTAAGATAATTTATTGATTTCGGACATTATGTTGTAGTATGTCTAAATACGTGGAAGATCATAGGCATATACAGCCTTTTTAGCTTTTTTTTGTTTGTTTTCTCTCTGGTATCTATTTTATAACAATTTAAGTGGCCACGGGATCTTAATTTAAAACATTAATTGATATCAATTTCATTAGGTCACAATCACACTTTACTGATCGATTATACGTTGTATCAATATGTAGTGACCACTATCATTGTTATGTTGCTTTATGCTATTTGTATCTAATGAATATATTTTTCAAAGTTATACATGAAAATAGCATGATCAACGGCCATATATCAACTGGTAAGGTTTATAAACTTTAGATCTCAAAATTAATTGATAATGGCTTTTCAGTCTCACTCTAGTAGATGACAGGTCAATTGAGAAGAACAAGATCCGAAGCTGTCGTCTTTATTGAAAGATTCTTTGTTAAGCCGGATTTCAACTAAATAATACATCGTTGCGTTCTGATTAACCGGATTATCCTCACAAAAGGAAACCAAACCCAACTTGAATCAGAGGATAACTATTTTTGGACAATGGCATATTTATGAGGAAACCGAGTCAGACCGGAATTTCTCATTTTCTGTGAGCTTCCAAGTCAGAAATTAGCCTAACCGGTTTAGCCTTCTTCTGCCTGTACTTGGCGTACGAGTACCACACACCACCAGCTGTGTTGACCACTAATCCGGACACGTTCAAAGCATGTACTTCAACACCACCCAAGAGAACAAAACCGAGCGTCTGGAAGATCAAACAAAGATAAGTAAGACTCAGAAAAATGATTTGCCTACAAAGACTTGAAAACCAAGAAGAGTGTGTATACTCACGGTGGAACCAACGCCTTTGAGGACACCAACGATGGTTGTTGTTAGTGCAGAGTTCACAATGGTGCAAAGGAACATGGTGAAGTTAAGGACAATGCCCATAACCAGTGAAAGAACAAGAATCACCAAGAACGGCAAATAAGAACACTGCCAAAAGAGAATTTTGCCTTTTTAGTGAATAGTTCATGAGAAAATCCACTAGCTATGAACGATGATGAAGTTTCTAACCTTTGCAAGTAATAAAGATACAGAGTTTGGGAATTCGCCGGTAACTATGATGAGGAATGACAGAAACGGGAGGGAAAGGAAGCTGTTATAGAACATTATCTCGATCGATGAAAGTCCGTCTTCTGCACCAGACTTCTCAACCAGCACAAGGTACATTGTCTGCAAGCGACGAGCCAGGAAACAAATACTTGTTTTATTATCATATGGTTAATGGAGCATTGATGCAAGCGAAGGATAAGAATAAGTGAACCAACCTGGAAAAAGACAGACGTTAAAGCCAAACCATACCCGAAAAGATCAAATGAAAAGTCTCCAAGAGCTGCAATCACACAACCTGCAGCTGTCAATAGTACAGATAGAGCAACCTGAAATTTTAAACAGGAGATTCAGAGCTTGAAACATTATAAAATCACAAATCATTATAGTGTTGTTTATGTACCTGAGTTGTTGGTTTGCCTTTACCACCAAAGAGATAACCGGCAATCAAAACAGCGAGTGGAGTGAGTCTCTTGATGGCGATATACATTGGGATATTAACTCCTTTCAAGCTTGCAAGAGCAAACGCTACATTAGCATTGTAGAAGATGGAAACAGGGAGAAGCTTTTTCGCAGTGGACAATTCAATTCCTTTGGCTCTCGTGTATCCCATTCGTCTCCCAAAGTGTATAAGCAACGAAGTAGCCAATTGCTATATACACACAACCCAAAGAAAAAAAGCAAAAAGGAACGAACTTTACATAACTACCACTTTGAGGAAGTGAGTAATCAAAATGCTGAAGAATCAACGTAATTTTCATGGGTTGAATCAGTTACCTGTAAGGTAAGAACAGTCATTGAGTGTGGATACTGCATAATCACAGCTTTGTTGATGAAAACCATTGCCATTGAAGCAATGCCATATGAAACAGCTGAGACTAAACTGCATCATAGAACAGAGATAAGCCCAAGTAATCAAGCTTACTTAAATATAAACCAAATGCTCTCTATTCATTCTCTGCAAATCTCGAGATCCAGATCTACCCAGATGAAGAACCGCAATCGAAATTTCCAAATTTCATAACTTTAACAAGCAATTTATCCACGATCCCTACGTACTAAATTGATCAAACTCAATCCTAGAAAGTAGAAACTTCCATGATCGAAATGAAAAACCCAGTGATCAAATCAAAAAAAGGAGAGAGTACCTAATGGACGAGCTAGGCTCCATATCGGCTTGAACCTCCATGGAAAGAAGAATGATTCGATATATATAAATAAACCAATGGAAAATTTGAGTGGCTGGTATGCACAGAAATCAAAGAAGGGAAGGAAGAAAAATGGCGAAATGTTTCCCTCAGGGAACACGTTTCTTGGCGGTTTCAACGTGATTCAAACGCATTTCGAAAAGAAAGAGCTTTTCATTTCAGTTTTGAGTTTCGTTCACTCCTGTAATTTTTGTTTCCCTTGGATTGAGGATCTTAAGCGAGCTCGAGCAAGGTTGAAGAAGCTTCCTCGGTTGATTACCGAGAGTGGAACCTGGAGTGAGTCAACACTAAAAAAAGTCAGAGACCTTCTCGTTTAATGGGCCTGAAAGGCCCAACTGAAAATCAGGTCGTAATAGTGAACATTCTTTTTTTTTTTAAATATAAAACATTGCAATAAAAATCTTAATTACATATGGTTCAGTAAAAATATTTCAGACACAGAAATGATTTCTCTCTTCCACGTTTTTTATGGACGAATGAATTTCCAGTTTCTTTTGGCTCTACTGTCTGAGAATCTGTGAGAGGTTATTAAAGAATCGTACAATCAAAAATCTACTTTTTCAGTTTCTAGTGTAGAGTCAATAGACTTTAGATTTAGATTGTAGTCCTCCTTTTTCATAGGGTGATGGCGATAGGAAGTAGATTGAAAGAAAAAAAGATGATGGGTTGTGAAAGATTCACATTAACTTTCAATATTTTCATAGATTCATTTTCTTCTGTAACGTAATTACAAATTAAAAAGAACTCTGTAACGTCATAACTGTAAGGAGTTTGCTTTGCTCTCTTTCTCTCTCTCTACCCTGAAACTTAATCTCTCTCAGAAATTTCCAAGTGTGTTAACAATGGCGAATCCTCCGAGTTCTCTATTTACGCAGAAATTTCATACTGGACATAAACCACTACTTGTAACCTCTGCTTTCTCTTTTAAGATCTGTTTGTTAAATTTACTCTGTTTCTGCATCGTTAAAAACTGCTTCTTTTTTGTTTTGTTCTGTTTTGTTGTTGTCGCAGAAGCTTGATGATGACTTCTTAAGGAACCACACGAAAGTGTTACTAACATCGGAAGCGTCGGACAGAGTTTGGGAAGTGAAATTGGTCGGCGACAGGCTCGCCGGCGGCTGGGAAGAGTTCGCCGCAGCTCATAATTTCAGAGACGGCGACGTTTTGGTTTTCCAACACGGTGGAGACGAGAACTTTCGTGTATCTGTATCTTCCCGATCCAGTTCTGGTGACACAGAGCACGCATCGCTTACCAACGTTGATACTGAGGATGACGAATCTGATGATGATTCTGATGATGAAGAAGACGAATGTGATGATGATAGTGACGAGGATGACGAAGGTAAGGTGTCTTGTGAAACAAGATAACTAATTTCCGTCTGGCTTTAGGGTTTAATCTAAGTGAGAAGATCGTTGATGTGTTTCAGGGAACATTTCTGTGAAGAAGAATAAGAAAGCAGAAGCAAATTCCTCCTCTTACCTGAGGGCACGTGTCACACCTTCTAGCCTCCGTAAAGATCGTTTGGTGATTACTGGACTCCACTTTTACATATTTTGTAACATGGAAGAGTTATGTTACTGTGAGTGATGTGTTTGTTTTACTTTTACCATGGATTGTTATTTCAGGATCTTTCCAGAGATTTCACACCTGTGTCGTTCGGTGAGGAAAACATACCGCCTGAGATAGACCTTGTTAACGAGCAAGGAAGAAGATGGACACTGCTTCTTGCCAAGAACAAGTCAAGTAATGTGTTTTACATCAGACGAGGATGGCTTAACTTCTGCTTCGTTAATGAGCTAAGTGAAGGCGACTCGTGTCGGTTTAGAATCATCGAAAATGGGGAAAGGCCTGTCCTTGTGTTGTGTCCACAGGAGCCTAGCGATAAGAGCTTGTTGGGTGAAGTTTCAAAGGGGAAAGAGAAGATGACCCCATCGCCATTTCTTGAATTTAACTTTACATCTAACCGTTTAACGACAGGACAACTAGTAAGTTACAAGAACATGTCGTTTTTAGTTCAAGAACATAATTAACGAGAGGTTACTGATTGAATCTTGTTTTATATTTTCAGTATATTTCATCACGTTTCACGAGGGAGAATGGGATCAACAAGCCTGGGGAGATAACTCTGCTGAACGAAGATGGAAGAAAGTGGACATCTTATCTGAAGATGACGGGACGTGAAGGAGGCGGAAATGAATGGTTTTACTTGAGAGGAGGTTGGAGAGAGATGTGTAAAGCGAATGGAGTGAAGGTAAATGATTCGTTCGTGCTGAAGCTGATATGGGAAGATGCTAATCCTATGTTCAAGTTCTACTCTAAGGTGAACAGCAACACAGTTTTTTTTGTGGCTTGCTTAGTTATACAGTTAGAGCTAAAGATTTGTATTAAAGAAGGTAAATGTCACTTGAGTGTTCATTTCAGACTGAAAACAAGGGAAAAGGAAACCAGAGAACTCGTAAGAAGAGAGCTTGTGGGACTGTGGAAAAGACTTCAAACACTAAGGCAAGAAAATATCAGCGGTTGGGACCACAATCTTGCTCAGTTTGGGATCAGGTGGCTGCTGCGAAACAGAGCATTGTAGATTCTCTGAACACGGTGAGACAGTGTAGGAGCGAGCTTGAGACAAGGGAACGTAATCTGAAAGCTTCTTTGCAGGCAATTGACGCCTTAGGTGTGTTCTTGAATCAAGATTTAGTTGTTTTTTGTTTGTTTCCTGGAACATTAAATTTTGTTCGACTTAGGTTTTTGTTTTTCTAACGTTTTGATGATGAAACCAGGGGAGAGGATATTGGGAATCAGCAAAATACTCAACAATAATCTGGTTTAAAGTGAAGCGAAGAAACGGAAAAAAAAAATGACAAGCTTTGTTATGACTTGCTTTCTTTGGTTGTATCAGCAATTTGGACTAGTTTGTTATATCGCTGAGTAACTAACGATTAACGTTATGTAATGTATTAGTGGTTGACTGGTTGGTTACTTACTTACTTCCGCACGTACTTAGACATTTTGATTTTTGGTAACGCGATAAAATTTCGCGGCAAAGGGATTGCACATCACCACGTTCGGTCCCTTGTAACAACATACCAAATCTTGAGCCGGTTCACAAATGTTAGTTAGATATAACGAAAGATTAGTTTATAGAAAAAAATGCCTCAATTAGTAGTGATTCACACTCAAAATATCCTTCAATCCTTTTGTTTTCCAGAATTTGTGACGAAAAAAGGTTTAGTTCATTATTTTAGTAGCTGAAAATTGCCAGTAACTTTTTAGACTTGAACGAGACAATGGCACAATGCTACACTAACATCTCAAATATTATCCGGTTAAATACTTAACTCCACGGTCCATTTTTTTCTGATCTTCATCCAGCTTTAGACTTGACTAATGTTGAAGAATTTGCTGATTCCCGTGATCTTTTCCCCTGTTTTTTTCACATTTGTCAAAAAACCTAGAACCAAACTTGAACACACACAAAAATAAATAAAAGAACAGTGATCATCGGTTGTTCAGATCATACCTAGCGCATCAATTTCAAGCAGCGAGGCTTCTAAATTATGTTCCTTAATCTTGAGCTCCGACCGGAACCGTCTTACATCGGTTAAAGTCTCCACAATACACTCTTTCACCTTTGTCACTTGATCAGAAATTGAGCAAGGTTGAATCGGTTGCTTGCCTGGCAAGTTTCCTTGATTAGCAACAGTATCGTTTGATGGTTTCGTGCGGGGACATGATCCTCCTCCTCCTTCTGCAGAAACTCGACCTCTCTTTTGGACCCGAGTCTCTGTTCCTTCTTCAGCACGTAATGCTTGAATCGTCTGTCGGACACTCGTCTCGGGAGTCTTATAACCAACAACTGGTGTTCCTGCTTCCTTTATCTGAATATAACTTGTCTTAACAAAGATTCCTAAAAATGCCAAGAACTTGGAATGTAACTGATTTAATGTTATACCTGGGAGCAGATCTTGAGAATAGGACTAGTTCCTCCTCGAATAAGCTCCAATTTGAAGGAATCACCAACTTTCTTTACCCCATTGGCTAAAAAGCAACCTTTCATACTTCTTATGTAAAACTGTCCGCGTCCCTTGATGTTAACTAGATGTAACTTCCACTCTACGCCGTCGTTGTTCACTACAGTGATCTCTCCAGCTTCCTTGATCCCGTTCTCTCTCGTGAACAATGCAGGAAGACGCTGTACAAGTTTTAAACCCATTTGAGCCAATGAATGACAAAAACAAGATAAAAGACTTACAACACTTGTGAAAAGGTGTTGGAGCTTACAAGTTGACCTGTCCTGAGCATGTGAGGTTTAAGTTCGAACGTCAGAATCTTGTTCTGATTCGTTAAACCAGTCTCTGAGGGATCCTGATCAGTTTCAATCTCATCATCACCTTCACTTTCAGGATCATTCCGCTTTCTGTTTGATTTGGAAGAGCTTCCTTGTGAGGGACACAACTGTAGGGCAGGTTTTGTTCCGGTTTGGACAAACTTAAACCTACAGGAAGATCCGGCTTTGATCTCATTTTCTTTGCAGAAAAGATTCCAGCGACCGGAGATATAAGCCTGACCAGTTGTTTTGTTGTGTCTAAGATCCAGATTCCAAGATTTGCCATCTTCATTGATTAGGTCAATCTCACACTGTCTGCCTTTCAGACCATTTGAGCTCGCAAATTTGCTTACAAGACCCTGCAAAATCTCGACTTAATTAATAATAATTAAAGAAGAGAATGAAAATTTTAGGTAAAGAGACAAGTGAAGTAGTAAACCAGATGATTTCGGGTTAGGTTTGAAGCTGTGACGTGCGCAACAAAATAAGATTCATCTGATGAAGACTCTGTTACTGTTCTTGCTCTCTTCTTCGTCGAAGTTCTCTTCGGATGTATATCCTCCTCTTCCGATGTCCAAACGTCATCATCATCTCCAACATCGGCATTGTGGTGGTGGTCGTCGTCATCGTCATCAAGATCATCATTTTCATCGTCAGAGGTAGAAGAGATGGACTGTATCTGATGAGAGAACCTGCGTCCGAAGGGTGTAACGTGGAAGACCATGTCGCCGTCGTGCCTGAAACTCAAAACGTCGTCGTTACGAACACAGTGGTGGACGGAGAAGTTTTTCCACCCGTCGGCGAATCTCTGACCGTCCAGTTCCACTTCCCATGCTCTGTTCGTAGCGTCAGAGGTCAGTTTCAGTTTCGTAGACTGGATTTTACCCTTTAAGTGATTCCTAATAAACGAATCAGGAATGATCTGCAGCAACAAGATCAACAGTTACGAAAGACAAAACCGATTGTTACATTGTAAGAAAGACAGAGATAACAGAGGAATTAGATGGTGAGGTAGAGTGTGAGAGAAGGTACAGGATTTGAGTTTTGTGCAGACAGATCTACGAAGAAGGAAGATTTGTTAGTTAGGGAAGAAATTACTGGATCCACCATTGTTGAACAACTCTTGAGAAATTCTCAACTCTGGAAATTTGTTTTATCGAATTCTTCTTCGACGGGGCTCTCGCATTATTAGGGAATCGAAACTCCGTTATTCTTTGTCATTAATATTAAATTAATGACAGAGATTGTTTGAATCCTTCTTACTCGAAACGCCTTGACGACTTGTATTCCCTCTTATTAGGAACCAATGGATCATCATTGAATGAGCATTTACATTATTGAGATTTGAGACTCTGTTCCTGTTTTATAAGTTGGATTTTTACCCTGGAAATAAATAACTTAATTAGTAGATAATCTACGCTTGTGTGGAGCTTTGATTTTTTAATTATTTTTTAAATCTCTCTACTCATGGAGATAAACTGATGATACTTGTAGTTCATATACTACTATATATCACATGTATTAATATTACTCTGCCTCCCTGACATGCCACGACCTGAAACTCAACTACATTCTTGTGTTGGCTTCTTTAAGTAAAACAACTTCTATTTCATTTTTACTGTTAATTTTCAAAAAGGAACAAAAGAAGATTACTACAGTAGTACTCATAAATAAGTGTACAGTAATATTATTAAAGAGATTAAAAAGTTAGGTGGAAGCGTGGAGCTACTCTCATAATTACACTAGAAAGAGGATGAAGAAGGAAGAGGAGGATTACAAAAAGACATTTTCTCATAAACTTGAGCCTTGGAGGGTGATTTCTCTCAGCTTTCTAGGGTTTTTTCTTATCGTCAGAGCTCTGTTTTCACATCTATTAAAACAAGGGAGGATCAATCTCTTCAGTCTCCGACAAATCCACATTTCTTCCAGCCTCTTCTTCCCGGTTTCCACTCCCACCTCGTACGTCATCTCTTCTTCTTGCTCTTCTCTCTCTCTCTCTCTCTCTCTCTCTCTCTCTCTCTCTCTCTCTCTCTCAACGTTGTCTTTTTCTTTACGGCTGTGTCAGTTTGTTGCAGACCATTCCGTTGAGGTTCTTTTCAGAACATATAGAAGGAAGAAACAAGATCAATACAGTGAAGCTAAAGTCGGACGCGTGTGAGAAAAGTTGGAAAGTCAAGATGGAAGGACGGAAACTCACCGTCGGCTGGAAAGACTTAGCCGACGCACACGGTTACCGAGTCGGAGATATCATTGTTTTTAGACACGAAGGAGACATGGTGTTCCACGTCACGGGTCTTGGGTCTAGTTGCTGTGAGATTCAATACGGACAGTCTAGCAACGGCGACAATGATAGTGACAGTAATGAGGAGGAGAGCATCAGTAAGTTGTGTTCTGTTTTTCTTCTGATTATTATATTGACATTTTTAGGTTTTGAAGAGAACATTGTAATTTAGGAAACTTGCCAAAGGAGGAGAATCTAAAAACAGAACAAGAGTCTTCATCGGACCAATATTGTTTCGTTGCACATGTAACAGAATCAAACATGCGAGTGGATACACTGGTTGGTACTTCAGTCAGATCTACTGTTGATTCTATTTAATTTTTGAGCCATGCAGGTTTCATAAATCTTTGATACTCATGTTTTAATTTTTTTTTTTTTTTTTATCTTTGCAGTTTCTTCCGCATAATTTTGTTAGTTCCTATGCTAAAGGAAGCAACAAGATTGTTTTAATGAATGAAAGACGAAGAACATGGATGCTTAAGCTTAGGTTTAGGGAATCTAGTAGAACGTTTTACTTGAAGGATGGTTGGAAAAGTTTATGCCATGAGAATGGACTTGAACCTGGAGATTCTGTTGCGTTTAAACTAGAGATAAACAACGCAAAAACGCCTCTTCTCTGTTTCTCTAGTTCGGATACAAAGAGTGTTTCCACAAAAGATAGCAGCAAAGAAAAGAGAAAAAGAAGTGGCGAGAGTAGTCAACAAGTGCCATCATTATCATCTTCGCTAAGTGGTAGCCGATTTGTGACACTAACTGCCACACTAGCCGGTCTAAAACAAAGTAGACTTGTGAGTTAAAACAACTCCCTTGAAAGTTGTTTTGTTCCCTTGTGTTTTGATGTTTGGCGAAGTTAGTAATAAGCTTATTTTTTTCCTTTTTTGTGCAGTATCTTCCAGTGAGCTTCACTAGGTTTAACGGATTGGAAAAGGCAGGAGGGAAGAAGATAACTTTGTTGGACAAGCATGGAGGAGAGTGGCCAGTGAATCTCGGGATGCAAAAGAGGTATACAAGGATGCGTTTGGGTTCAGGGTCGTTAGAATTCCTCAAGGCTGTTGACGTTAAGGCATGTGAATCTTTTGTGTTGGAGTTGGTTTGGGATAACACAACCATTCCTCCTAATCCTATGCTCAAGTTCTGCTCCAAGATCAAGACCTCCCTCTAGTTTGCACTTAAGTTGGGTAGTAAGTATGGCACCTTTTAAGTGAAGTAACCTATGCAAGTGTGAATCTAATGTTCTGGTTAGGTAAGAGTCTGTGTGTCCAAATAAAAGGTTGTTGCTTCACTAACAGAGAATCAATCATATCTGTTAAAGAATACAGTAAGCAAATTGACTCTAGATTGAAATGTTAGAAGAAAATATGCAATTGGGTTATTTTCCTTTGCCTAAACAGAACAAAAAAAATGTGAATTGTCTGAGACCATGTGGCTAAGGTGAAACACAGCGTTGATGATACTTTAACTGGTATCAGAGAGTTTCTTGCAGTACTCGAGAAAATGGAACATAAATTACTCTGACTCAGCCTCATCTAATGATAAGCCATAAAACTAGAGTAGAAAAAGAAGGTCTGATAGACTGATACCTAATTATCAGAGCAAACGAGGCGTTACCACTGCCCAATACAAAGTTTTCTGACAACTGGTTAACTTTAACTTACACGCCAAGTTTCTTTTAAAGCCACGATTCGAATTTGAACCAACTTTTTTCTCTTTCTGATTTCTAAGTAACAACATTCTTATTATGGACTAAACATTTGTGATTTTATTTCTGTTATCTTTGTAAAGTTATAACTACAGTAATTTTAATTCACCAAAAATAACAAAAGAAAACATTTGATGTGGGTTTTTACTTCTTTTTAAAGTTTTGTTTTTAATGAAAGAGAAAAAATTAAGGACTCGTTAAAACTTAAAAAGGCAGCTAGAGCTCTCATAACGAAGAAGGTAGAGAAGAAAAGGATTACGAAAAGACACTCATAAACTAAGGCTTCAGTGAATTTTTTTTCTTTTTCCAAATCGTTTGATCAATGGAGGATCAAGTTCTTCAATCTCCCACAAACCCACATTTCTTCAAGCCTCTTCTTCCCGGCTTCCACTCCCACATCGTACGTAATCTCCCTTCTTTCTCTCTCTCTCTCTCTCTGTATATCTTTGAACGTCTTCGTCTTTATGAATCCCATGTGTCTGTTTGTTGCAGAACATTCCAATGAATTTCTTCTCATTACACATAGAAGGAAGACAGGAGAGAAACACGGTGGAGCTGAGATCCGACGCTTGTGACAAAACATGGAAAGTTAAGATGGAAGGTCATAGACTCACCGTTGGCTGGAAAGAGTTTTCCCGCCAACATAATTTCCAAACCGGAGATATCATCATTTTCAGACACGAAGGAGATTTGGTGTTTCACGTCACCGGTTTTGGACCTAGTTGCTGCGAGATCCAATATGTACAGCCTTGCAACAATGACGATGGTGTTGATGATGATCAGGATAGCATCAGTAAGTTAGTGTTCTGTTTTTAATTATTCCCTTGAAAATTTGCATTTTAGTTTTAGAAATCAGAACGTTTTAATCGTTATGAATCAGGAAACTTGTCTACAATGGACAAAGCAAAAACAGAACCAGTGTCTTCACAAGACGATGATGATAAAGACAACATGGGTAAGTCAATGTATATACGAGTCTTGATTTGTTTAGTGTTTCAAGAACATCTACGAGGTCTAATATGTCAGAAATTTACAAAAAAAAAACAGGAAATATTCCGAGAAAGAAGCATACAAAGAAGAGGAATCTTGCAGAAGCAAAGTATTTTTCATCAGACGAGTCTTGTTTTGTAGCAACCATCACAGATTCGAACCTACGAGAGGATAAAGTGGTTAGCACGTCAGATCTAAAACTGCTGATTCAACTTTTGAGACATGCATGCAAGTTCTTACTTTTTTGATTTTGCAGTTTCTTCCACGGAAGTTTGTTAGGCCCGATGGTCTGAAGAAAAGTAGCAGCAAGATTGTTCTAATGAATGAAAGACAAAGGACATGGACGCTTACTCTGAAGTTTAGGAAATCAACTAAAACATTTTACATGGGGACTGGCTGGAGAAGTTTTTGCCATGAGAATGGTCTTCAAACTGGAGATTGGATCACGTTTAAACTAGAGAGAAACAACACAAGAACGCCTTTTCTCTGTTTTTCCTCTGTAGAATCAAAGAGTGTTTCTACGAAAGAGAGCAGAAAAGAGAAGAGAATCAAAACTGGTGAGAGTAGCCAAAGAGTGTCGTTATCATCATCTCCACAAAGTGAAAACCGACTTGTGACACTAACTGTAAAACCAGCCAGTCTAAAAAAGGGTAGACTTGTAAGTTGAAACAACTCTCTTGGGGAGCTTTGTTACCTTGTCTTTGTGAAGTGCACACAGTATGAGCTTAATTATTGTCTTGTTTTTGTGCAGCATCTTCCAATGAGCTTCACTAGGGTGAACAGAATGGAAACTGCAGGTGGGAAGAAGATAACTATGTTGGACAAGCATGGAGTAGATTGGCCAGTGAATCTAGTGATGGAAAGGAAAAATGGAATGATGCGTTTGGGTTCAGGGATAAAAGATTTCTTAAAAGCTAATGGCGTCAAGGTATTCGAACCTTTTGTGTTGGAGCTGGTTTGGGAAGACAAAACATCTCCTCCTATGCTCAAGTTCTGCTCCAAGATCAAGACCTGACTCTAATTTGCGTCAAAGTTGTTAACACTTGTGACCTGGTTTGTAGCGAACTCATAGCTTATGAACTAGTTATGTAAAAGTCAATATGTCTGTTTAAGTAAACAAAATATATAATCTACTTGATGATTCTCTATCATATGAATTGGCAAACAATTTGGGAATTCACCAGCAAGATCATTTGATTTCTATATATATATAATCAGCATTTAGAACCATAAGTCACAGTGTACACTATTGTAAGCTAAAGGCTCTTTTTATTTTCTAGTTTTGTAACATTCCACATCACTGAGCGTCGATCATCTCGACGACCATGCCTCTCACCGGGAGTTTGGATTTTGAACAAACCGATGGAGTTGAAGCTGAAGTTGTAGGGTCCAAACAAGAATCTACAGCCAGATTTTTCTCCACCGGATCTCTGTTCCCATTTGCTGCATCATCTTGATGATGATCTGTTGCAGAGTCATCACTTGAAGAGTTTGACTCAGAATCCAACGTATCAACACTCTCGACCTCCCTACTACATTCAGAGGTCACTACAGATGGTGATGAAGATGAAGACAATGATGATAATGACGATGATTCTTGTTCGGATTCAGGGTCTTCAATAGCTGTATTGATGATGCTTCCGCTGTCAATAGCTCCCACCATTGGACTCTCAACTAACTCTTGTAGGGAAGCTTTCATGTCCAATGTATCTGTTTTATTCTCGTCTTGAACTTCTGATCTGAGACTCGCACATGATGATGATGATCGAGCTTGAATCCTGCACAGCATCAGAAAAAAGTCTCAATGAAAGGATGGTTAATATTTCATCTAGCCTCAATCTTGTGGTTACAGATTAAAACTTACACAGAGATCTCAACAACAAACTAAGAGGAAGAGAAAAGCTTTACCTAGTGTAGAGGAGCATATAAGCTCTTTGAGAAAGGACATCTTCTAACTCAACACTTTCTATCTGTGAGTAATATCCCATAAGAGTTACAAAATTCATCATGATAATTTCAAGCCGGTATATGAACAAGAAGAGCGAGAAGTAAAAATTTAGTAGTTACCTCGGAATCATCTATTTTATACCAGTTCCCACTAAAATCTTTGACGTAGCATATGTAATGGCCGAAGAATGATGCATTCAACATGTCTAAATGGACAATCACAGCGTAGAGTTTGTATACATCTGATCCTTCTCCGCCTTGGCTCATGTAAGGGTCAAGATCCAATCTCTCAGGAAAACTTATTCTTTTGTTCAGTTTTCCGTAACTTCCTCCCTGCACACAATTTAACAGATACATTATAAAAAAACTTATCCTAGAAAAACTTTAGCTAAAAAGAAAGGAATGCAAAAAATACCTGAAATCTCTTTAAGGCAATCGTAAGAACGTTTGGAGCGCGCCGAATCGTAAGACGCTTACATGCCTTTACATAGTCACTACACCTGGGAGAATGCAACCAAACATATAGTTGATTTCTCAAATAATCAACTAACACTCTCTAATGGCTTTTTGGATTTAATGAAGTACCTATCACATTTGTACATGTTATCTCCATGAAGCCACTCTCTGGCTGTAAACTGATCAAGACATTCCTCCAAAGACACAGCATCCCCATGAATCTCAACGGTTAGATCCATCATATTCTCATATTGATCAGAAACGTTACTGCATACAGTACATTGGACCTGGAAGAAAAAAAAGCTCAAGAAAGAGAGGAAACTTAGAAACTTACTTAAGTTTATCAACTGAAGACAAAGTTCCATATGACTCTACATTCTGATGGTGAGATCAAGAAAGATCACCTGTGATTGGAGGAGACCTCCAAATATATACTGAATCAGTGTTGTTTCTTGAGAGCAAGGAGGCACCATTTTTTCTCCACCGAATTCGTCAAGGCAAACAGATTGCATCGTATCAATCGCATACCTGTAAGTAGTATGTGAAATTCTAAATCCATCAGTTTGGAGATTCACAGACTACACCAGCTATATTCATGAGTAATAGATACAGACCTCATAAACTCATGAGCATCCTCTTGTCTCCCATAACCAAGAGTTCCACCAATATTAGTTAACCGTGAAATGATGTTCATTGGTGAAAAAGGGAACCGACTTTGACTCGCTCTCTCGACATGGGTTTGAAATTCACAGAAGAAGCACCAATCGTTGTAGCGCATACCTATCACTCAAAACACAGATTCAAAGCTTTAGTGAAAACCAAATGAAAGAGAGTTTGAATTTTTTTTTATAACTTTACATTCACTCCTGTGGCCGTTCACGAGAAGGTATGCAACAAGAGGACGAGTCCAGGAAAGGCATTGCAGAATCACATTCGCAAAACAGCTGAAAGAGGATTAAATAAAGTCATTAATCATTCAGTTGATGCTTTAAAGCTACCACTAGAAACCAGATGAGCACAAACCTGTTTCCACAATTCATGAGCCCACATGGAGCCAATTCTTGATTGTCCCACTTAAAATAATCAACAAACTCGTCATATGGGAAAAGAACCTGCAGAAAATGCAAAACAAAAAGTACAAGTTAGAGTTTTCACAATCATTCAATCATAAGAGTGTCAACACAAGAAGAAGAAGAAGAAAACACATTACTTCTCTTGGCTTAAGGCTAATCTTGTCTCGTCTCCACTCCGCTGAGCTGATAGCAAAGACCACAGTGATTAAGGAACTCATTTAGAACATGCACTCAAATCCAACTTAAAAATCACAGCTGATCCAAAACAACTTCGAACCCACAATTCTACAGTCAAAAAGCTCAAGACTTTGACACAGTTACATCTCCCAAACTCACAGCAAACAGTAATATTGCTAATCCAATTCTCCACAGTAAAGCGAAAAACCCCGGTTAAGGATTATCGGAGAGCCATATAGAGATTGAGGGCATACCAGTATCCGAGAAATTTGCAGCGGGAGCATTTCTCGAAGACAGAGCAATCCTCCGCCGCGAATTCCCTGTCGAAACATTCCGAGTCGGCGGCGGTGGCTCCGATGTCGAAGTACTTAGCGAAGGTGTTTCTGAGAAAGTAAAAGACACCGACAAGGAGGAAGAACAGAGTCGGTACCAGGCGAGTGCAGACGGAAATGTCCACCGGAAATCCAACTTCATGCATTTGATTTGTAAATAATCTCCGTTTCCGTAATCATCGATATCCTCTAGCTCTTCTTTCGAGTTTCTTCTGTATATTTTTACTTGAAGAAATCAGTTTTTGTCTTTTTTTGTCTTGTGTTGCCGCTTCGCTGATTTTGTTGCTTAGTAGAGAAGACAGTAGTGTTCTATGTTGGATTGGGCCTCTTCTGTATAACAAGATTGGACCTTTACGCATTTTTTTGTCTTATTATTATTACCAAATCTCGCAATATATTTCTGTTTTTGGCTTTTCTTCTTACAAAGCTAAATTCATATGAATGATGTCCAATTGAAAACCAAATATAAAGTCTCAAGTCTCCCTTAACAAAGGAACGTTTTAACCATCAGCAGATTAACACAACATGTCAGAACGAAAGAGAAAAGAGAAATAGAGAGAAAAACATAATTAAACTCCATCTTCAAACAAAGTCTTAAAGATAAAATGGAGGTTACAAAAGTCCGGATGATCTTCAGTTCCACATTTCAACTTGATTATTACTTGATGTTGAGGTTGTTGTTTTATTCCCATTATACTCTCCTCTCTGTTGTGCCAACATGAAATTGTTAGGAATTGACTAAAGCTAAACTAAAGAACTAAAGATGGATCGATAGAACAATCAAATCACACATTTGTTACCTAAGTTGCCGATTCCAGGCAATGAATCTTCAAGTTTCTTTTCCATTGTCTTGAGCTCGGTCTGAAACCGTCTAATACTAGTTAAAGTATCTACAACACTCTTTTTCACCGTAGACACCTGATCTGAGACAGAGCCAGGTTCCGTGTGCTCCAAGTTTCCTTGATCAGCACTGGATTTGTTAGATGCTCTAGTGCGACGAGAGGACTCTCCTTCTGCAGGTGTCTTAGTCTCCCCACTCCTTTTCTGGAATCGAGATCGCTTGTGTGCCGGAGCCTCTGCTTCAGATGGTGATTGTTCCACCTGCGTACAAATCAAGTTTAGTAACTTCGTTTAAGTAAAACCTATATAACGTGAATTGCAAGTCATATGGTGCTCAACTGACCTTGGAGAAGAACTTGAACAAAGGATTTGCGCCTCCTGGGATCAACTCCAAAGTTAGAGACTCCCCTGGGCCTACTTCATTCGCTGCGCAGAAACTTTTCCAAGTACAGCTCCCAATATACATCGCTCCTCTCTTGTCAACGTTAAGCTTCATCGACCACTCGGTTCCCTTTTTGTCCACCAGAATTGTTTTCGTCGGCTTGTCGAGTCCGTTCACTCTCGTGAAACTTACGGGTAGATGCTGCAAAAGATTCAGAATTAAATAAAACAAAAACCAACGCGTTGTAGAGACCCGAGAGAGAGTTTCCCAAAAAGTTACCTGTTTACCAACCGCAAGGCTGTTCACTGAAGGAGTTAACTTCACAAACCGGGTTTCTCGGGTTTTGTCAGGTTCATTCTCTTCCGGGGACCGAGACTTCTCGTTTTGCCCCTCCTTTGTGGGTCTGGAGAGCCGAAACACAGGCTTTGTGGCGATTTGGAGCAGTGTAAATGGGCAAGATTCTCCAACTTCTAGATTATTTGCGGTGCAGAAACTTTTCCAACCTCGAACTATGAAAAGCTGACCAGAATTCATACTCTTTACTTCGGATTCCCATGACTCCCCTTGTTCGTTCATCAAAAGTATCTCCTGACTTCCTTTGTCCAATCCGTTTTGCTTAGCGAAAGCTATGGGCACAGTCTGCATCAATCATCAAAATGCATATATAGTGGATTATACTTATACATACACTCAAACATACACTAAAACAGATTTATGTAACATAGTAATAATAAAGAAACCGCTAAAATAACTAACCACTCTATTAGCTGATATGTTCGAGGCTGTCACGGATAAGTTGAGATCAGGTGAAGAGTGATTAGATTTTGCGGTCAGATTCTCATTCTCATCATCTTCTTCCTCCTCAGATCTGTCCACACGCTCTTCTTCGTCTTCGACTTTGAGGCGGTCACCAGGCGTTATCTCACAGCCACCGGGTCCTAAAGCAGTGACGTGGAACTTCATGTCCCCTCTGTGTCTGAAGACGACAATGTCACCGATTCGAAGATCATGTGCCTTGACGAACTCTTTCCAACCTTGGGTGAATCTTTGGCCTTCCATCTTCACTTTCCATTTTGTCTCCGACGCATCTGATCTCAAACTTACAGTCTCGCCCTCGTGTTTTCCCTCTATGTGGTCGGAGAAGAATTTCGCAGGAATTTTCTGCAACAGACAAATAGAACCGTGACATGCATGAGACTACAGGTTCAGAGAGATCATATTAATATTAAGACTAAAACAAACTTAAAGTTGAGAGAGATCAGAGACAAAGATAGAGAGATTGCATACGAGGTGGCTTTCAAAACCGGGAAGGAGACGCTCAAAGAAGTGTTTGTTTGCCATTTCCGTTCACTGAAATTTGTTAGTGGAAATATTATGAATAGAGATTAGATAAGAACAATTGTATTTATAGACGGACTCATACTCTTTCTTCCTCTATAAGTTGTTAAAAAAAAAATACATGATATTTTAGTTTATCTCTGCTCCACACAAATAGTAGTGTTTTACTAAATTTTTGGAGATATTTTTAATTAATATTAATAAATTACAAACTTTTGAAATATTATATTTTTGAATTACTGTTAGATTATTTTCAGAGCAGTTGGTGTGGAAAAAATAATGCAATATTAAATATTTTTTAATTAATGTGAAAAAACTGAAACATCATATCATAAAAAACAGAGGAAGTATAAATTTTCACGTTTTATTATAAATTATAAATTAAATGAGCACATTTATCAATATATAACTACACAAAAATTTAAATTAATTCTCTATTAATCTAATTACACATAAAGTTTACAGCTAAATTCTTTTATTTTTATTTTCTTTATAGATGTAAAAAAGAAATTCTTATATTTATCAATCCAACTACATCAAAATAAATTGAGTTCTTACACTTATTAATCTAACTATACATAAATTTTAAATTCAATTATCACATTTTTATCATTCCAACTATAGATATACGGGCAAAAGAATCTATAATTCTAGATTTATTGTATATTATGAACATGATAAAGTAATGTTGATAAATACAGAGGTATAATTATAATTTTACAGTAACAAATATTTGAAAGGACAGTCACGTGGTTCTAGAATCTAGAGTAGAAAATGAAGTAAAAAACAACCTACAGATTTTGAATCCAGACAATATCTTTTGGTGTCGTCATAATTTTTTCAGAACTTTTACAAAGCTTATCCAAGAAGCTTTGTATTTTTTCATTTTTACTCTGTTCTGTAACTGTAATTGTATTTCTTTTCAATCCTATATTCCTATTACTCATGATCGATGACTATAGCATAAGCATCTACACCAATACATAAGCTAATGATCTATCTTCATCTGTGACGAACTCTTTAGTCTTGCCTCGACTTACGCTGTGACGCATAGTGAATTAGTGATGCTTCTCACATGTTAAAATCCTCAATTCATATAGTTTTTAATTTAATCATGATAAAAAGAAGGCAGTCATTTTTAGAGCGTGGTTGTTTAAATTCAGACAAAACAAAACAACTATTGGGGTGAGAGAGGCTCGAACTCTCGACCTCAGGATCACTCAGTAGCTATGAGACCTACGCGCTAGCCAACTGCGCCACCACCCCATTGATGTTCTTACTGTAATTTTTCTATAAAAAAAGCCTTATCCAAATATCACACAATGTACTCAACGAGTAGGTTGTGACCTCTGACTGAAGAGTAAGTTTTCTCGCAGTAATTTGATGAATTTGTGGAAAACAAAATCTAAAGTCCGCCTTAACAAAGAACGTTTTAAGCATCACGATATTTCACAACAAAAGAGAGAAGAAAAACAAAATGAAACTCAATCTTCAAACAAAGTCTTAAGATAAAAGTATCCGGGTGATCTTCAGTTCAACATTTCAACTTGATTGTTACTTGAAGTTGTTGTTTTGTTCCCATTGTCTTCTCCTCTCTGTGCGCCAACATGAAATTGTTAGGAACTTGAATAAAGGAAATATTTTTTTTTTGTAAAACCAGAGACTGGTATCAAAGAACATTCAAGTTACACATCATACCTAAGTTGTCAATCTCCCGCAATGAATCTTCTAGTTTATTATCCATTGTCTCGAGCTCGGTCTGAAACCGTCTGACACAAGTTAAAGCATCTACAACACTCTGTTTCGCCTTAGCCACCTGATCCGAGACAGAGCAAGGTTGCATACGGGGCAAGTTCCCTTGGTTAGATGCTCTAGTGCGACGAGAGGATTCTCCTACCTCAAGCTTCGGTCTAGTCTCCCGACTCCTTTTTTGGACTCGAGCTCGCTTGTGTCCCCGAATCTTAATTGCTTCAAATGGTAAGTGTTCCATCTGCGTACAGTACAAGTCATGTTTGATAACTTCAAATTTGGTAAAACCTAAAACGTGGATTGCAAGTTATATGGTGTTCAACTGACCTTGGAGCAGAACTTGAGCAAAGGACTTGCGCCTCCTCGGACTAACTCCAAAGTTAAAGACTCCCCTGCGCCTACTTCATTAGCGGCACAAAAACGTTTCCAACCATTACCATTACTAATATACATCGACCCCGTTTTATTATCAATCCCAAGCTGCATCGACCACTCAACATTATCTTTGTCTACCAGGATTACTTTCGCCGGCTTGATGAGTCCGTTCAATCTTGTGAAACTTCTCGGTAGATGCTGCAAAAGATTCAGAATTAGAAAAGCAATGTGTTCAAGAGACCCGAGATAGAGCTTCCCAAAAGTCACCTGTTTACCAAGCGCAAGGCTGCTAGGTGAAGGAGTTAATTCCACAAACCGGTTTTCTCCTGTTTTTCCAGCCATATTTTCTTCCTCGGACCAATAATTCTTCTCTTGCTCCGCCTTTGTGCGGCTGGAGAGCCGAAACACAGGCTTTCTGGTGTTTTGGAGTAGTGTAAATGTGCATGAATCTCCAACTTTTAGTTTATTTGCGGTGCAGAAACTTCTCCAACTTCCAACTATGAAAATCCGACTAGTTACTTTTACTTCAGATTCCCAAGACTTTCCTTGTTCGTTCATCAAAAGTATCTCTTGACTTCCTTTGTCCAATCCGTTTCGCTTTGCGAAATCTCTGGGAACACCCTGCATCAATCATCAAAATGCATGGTGGATTATGTATATACTCTCCCACATACTTCACCTATAAAACAGATTTATGGAACACGACAACAACAAAGAAACCACTACCTAGAGCTAACTTACCACTTTATTTATTGATAAGTTTGAGGCAGTGACAGTTGGACTAAAGCAATTGAGATCAGATGAAGACTGGTTAGATTTGGCTGTCAGATTCTCCTCAACTTTCTTTTCTGTATCAGAGAAGGAAACGTTTCAAGAATAGAAAGAGTCTCAAGAACCGAAAATACACAATAAATGATGATTCAGTTATATACCGATTTCATCACTCTCGTCTTCGTCTTCGTCGCGGTTACAAGACATTGGGTATTGGATCTCACAGCAACTGGATCCTAGAGCAGTGACATGAAACTTCATGTCTCCTTCGTGTCTGAAGACGACAAAGTCACCGATTCGAATAGCATGTGCCTCAACGAACTCTCTCCAACCTTGGGTGAGTCTTTTGCCTTCCATCTTCACTTTCCATGTTCTCTCCGACGCATCTGATATCAACTTTGCAGTCTTGCCCTCGTGTTTTCCCTCTATGTGGTCGGAGAAGAATTCCACAGGAATGTACTGCAACAGACAATTAGAACCATGACATGCCACTATAAATTCAGAGAGATTATGAGAGAGAGAGAGAGAGAGACAAAAGATAGAGATAGAGAAATTACTTACGAGGTGGCTCTGAAAATTGGGAAGAAGAGGCTGAAAGAAGTGTTTCTTCTCCGTAAAGGACATTGATGCACTCGCCATTTTCGATCAATTTGACAAATTCAAAGTTGTTTTGGCAATTCAGTGAGAGTTGCAAAATACAAAGAGAAACTTTTTCCTCTTCAGACCACTCCACTTTCTCAAGTCATAAAAAAATAAAAAACGCTTCTGATCTTATTCTTTTCTTTTGCGTAATGAATGACCTGATAGAGACATATGTATGGCGACGTGTTGTCATAATTATTCAGATCTTTTTCAAAGCTTATCAAGGAAGTTTTGATTTTTCATTTTGTTTATAAATTATGTAAAACACTAAATATTAATAGAAAAACTAAATTCAAATCATATAAATGTATCTTAGATTCAGTTACAGTCGGTGTTTATACTTTATAAATCACATCAATTCTGATATGCAAAACAGTAGGAACTAAAATAAAACAAAAACTAAAACGCCACACTCTCTGCCTTCTTTTGTTTAAAGTGTTCTTTAGTTCAGTTTTCGTTTTAGTTTAGTTTAGTTTTTTTTTCCAAAATTGGTTGTTTGAATTTATTTCCAAATTTGGTAGACATAATCACATAGTGATGCTTTTCATTGTTCGATAATATGAGATATAAACGGAGTGAAGAAAAAAAAGATTATATATGTACATATCTTAAATATAAGAGAGAGAGAAAAAAACAAAACATATGATGGGGTGAGAGAGGCTCGAACTCTCGACCTCAGGATCACTCGTAGCTATGAGACCTACGCGCTAGCCAACTGCGCCACCACCCCATTGATGTTAGCTCTATATGTTTTGCATAAACAAACCCTTGTCCAGATTTAAGTATTTAACCCACTCTAGTCAATGTGCAGGTCATCTATGACTGAGGAGTGAGTTTTCTCGCAGTAATTTGATGAATTTTGTGGAAAAGAAAATCTAAAGTCCGCCTTAACAAAAGAAGGTTTCAAGAGCCGTCGTATATTGTCCTTACAACTCTGTTGCCGTGTTACCATGTGAGATTTCCGCTCGACCGCCCTTAGGATAAAACCAACTTTTGGTTACCATTCATTGCATTGATTTACAAGTCTAGCTTAACAAAAGAACGTTTTAAGCATCAGCGAATTAACATGATATTTCACAACAAAAGAGGAAAAAAAAAAAAACCCAATCTTCAAACAAAGTTTTAGGATAAAAGTATCCGGATGATCTTCAGTTCCACATTTAAACTTGATTGTTACTTGAGGTTGAGGTTGTTCTTTTATTCCCATTGTCTTCTCCAGTTCTCCTCTCTGTGCGCCAACATGAAACTGTTAGGAACCTGAATAGAGGAATTTATTTTTTTTAAACCAGATTGGTATCAAAGAACATTCAAATGACACATCATACCTAAGTTGTCAATCTCCCGCAATGAATCTTCTAGTTTATTATCCATTGTCTCGAGCTGGGTTTGAAACCGTCTGACACAAGTTAAAGCATCTACAACACTCTGTTTCACCTTAGCCACCTGATCCGAGACAGAGCAAGGTTGCGTATGCGGCAAGTTCCCTTGGTTAGATGCTCTACTGCGACGAGAGGATTCTCCTTCTGCAGTCTCCCTTACCTCAAGCTTCGGTCTAGTCTCCTGACTCCTGTTTTGGACTCGAGCTCTCTTGTGTGACCGAGCCTTTATTGCTTCACATGCTAATTGTTCCATCTGCGTACATTACAAGTCATGTTTGATAACTTCAAAATAGTAAAAACCTAAAACGTGAATCGCAAGTTATATGGTGTTCAAGTGACGACCTTGGAGCAGAACTTGAGCAAAGGTCTTGCGCCTCCTCGGATCAACTCCAAAGTTAGACACTCCCCTGCGCCTACTTCATTCGCGGCACAGAAATTTTTCCAACCATTACCATTACGAATATACATTGATCCACCATTATTACCAACCTTAAGTTTCATAGACCACTCAACACTATTTTTGTCCAGCAGGATTAATTTCCCCGGCTTGTCGAGTCCGTTTACTCTCGTGAAACCTAGCGGTAGACACTGCAAAAGATTCATAATTAAAAGGGCAACGCGTGCGTTCAAGAAAGACCCGAGATAGAGGTTCCCAAAAGTCACCTGTTTACCACTCTCAAGGCTGTTAGGTGAAACAGTCAACTTCACAAACCGGTTATGTCCAGTTTTTTCAGCCACGTTTTCTTCCGCGGACCGAATCTTCTTCTTTGGCTCCGCCTTTGTGCGGCTGGAGAGCCGAAACACAGGCTTTTCGTTCTTCTGGAGCAGTGTGAATGTGCAAGAATCTCCAGCTTTTAGTTCATTTGCGGTGCAGAAACGTTTCCAACCTCGAACTATGGAAACCCGACCAGACACCATGCCCGTTACTTCTGAAGGCCATGACTTTCCTTGTTCGTTCATCAAAAGTATCTTTTGACTTCCTTTGTCCAATCCGTTTTGTTTAATGAAAGCTGTGGGCAAACCCTGCATCAACCATCAAAATGCATAGTGGATCATATATGTTCATACTCACACATACTTCACCTATAAAACAGATAACAAGAAAAGAAACCGCTAAAATAACTAACCACTGAATCTCTTGATATGTTTGAAGCTGTCACAGTTAGACTCAAACATTTGAGATCAGATGAAGACCGATTAGGTTTTGCTGTCAGATCCTCCTCAACTTTCACTTCTGAATCAGAAAATGAAACGTTTCAAGAATAGAAAGAGTCTCAATGCTCAGTGAATGATGATGATTCAATTATATACCAGTTTCATCGCTTTCATCTTCGTCTTCGCCGCGTTTACAAGACATGGGATATTGGATCTCACAGCAACTGGGTCCTAGAGCAGTGACATGGAACTTCATGTCTCCTTCGTGTCTGAAGACGACAAAGTCACCGATTCGAAGATTATGTGCCTCGACGAACTCTCTCCAGCCTTGGGTGAGTCTTTGGCCTTCCATCTTCACTTTCCATTTTCTCTCCGACGCATCTGATATCAACTTTACAGTCTTGCCCTCGTGTTTTCCCTCTATGTGGTCGAAGAAGAATTCCACAGGAATGCTCTGCAACAGAGAAATAGAACCGCGTGACATGCGACTACAAATTCAGAGAGATTGCGAAAGAGATAGAGATATTGCTTACGAGGTGGCTCCGAAAGCCGGGAAGAAGAGGCTGGAAGAAGTGTTGCTTTTCCGGAGAGGACAGTGATGCTCTCGCCATTTCCGATCACTTTAACAAATTCAAAGTTTATATGGGGATTCAAGGAGAGTTGCAAAATACAAAGACCCAACTGTTTCCTATTCAGACCACTCAGTTACTGTAATTAAAAAACAAAAACGACTCTCCAGTCTTTTCTTTTGCGTAATGATTGAATTGACAGTGACTAATTATGGCCACGTGGCTTATAGTGGTGTTGCCAAAGTTTTTCAGATCTTTTCCAAAGCTTAACCAGGAAGCTTTCCAATTTTTCATTTTCATTTTTCTAATGATGTAAAATATGCGTACATGTTTGCATTATCGGAGTGAAGAACATAGAAGGAAAAAACTTTATAAAGATGAATTAAAGAGAGAAAAAAACAAAACAAACGTTGGGGTGAGAGAGGCTCGAACTCTCGACCTCAGGATCACTCAATAGCTATGAGACCTACGCGCTAGCCAACTGCGCCACCACCCCATTGGTGCTCTGTTTTCTGATATACTACTCTTTAATACAGTTTCACTCAAATTTTACCCACAGTGACAAGTCAATGAGATGACCCCTTTGACTGAAGAGAAGTACTTTTCAACTTCAGAATCATTAAGACTTGATTTCCAAAAAAATGATGCAGTAAAGCACCGAAACCGGATCCATTTGCCCATATTATGTGCTCCCTCTTAACTTCAAAAGTTGCAGCTCCAAAATTCCAGGAATGACAGCTAGTGCATTAACATTGTCATCGCCATTTTTTGGTGTTTAGAACATTGTGCCTGGTTTAGTTGAAAGATATGCAAACTCTCCATATATAGCAAGTAATGGCTTGAATCATACGTAAAAAGAGAAGCAAAAATCGAGTCGATAATGGTCTTTTAACTAAAAGAGCATAAATCAAGAAACACAAGGTGGTGTGTACCAATGTCACGGAACAACAACTGAAACTTCTTAAATGCCAGACAAGCAAAAAGAAAACAAAACAAGAAATGTGATTCTCAAAGTTTTTTAAGCAGTAACGGCGGGCTTGGCAGCAGCAGAAGAAAGTCTGGACCTCTTCTTTGCCAAACTCTCACTCCTCCTGTCTCTCTGTTCCTTCAACCTCGAGGCAAGGAGCTTCTGGTACTCGGCAGCATCAGAGGTAGCCTTCGCAATCCTCTTCTTCTTGTCAGCAATTCTAGCTCTCTTCCTCTGAAGAGTCAACGGTGTCACAAGCCTCTGGATCTTAGGGGCTTTGCTCACTTCCTTGCCTGTTACAAACCCCAAAATACAAGAAACAAAGTCTCAGATAACCACAATCATTTCTCAAGTTTGTTTGAGATTTGGTTCTGACTTTTACTCACCCTTCTTGTTTGTGAACTTGCGGCGGTAAGTGTTGACGTAGGTCCTCACATCATCTTCCTTCTTGAGGTTAAACAGCTTGCGGATCTTTGAGGCTCTCTTAGGTCCTCTCATTCTTGGCTTCTCGGTATCGGTAAGTCCCGGAAGCTCGTGCTCACCCTTCTTCACAATCACAAGGTTGAGAACAGAGAGGTCAGGGCTCACAATGCAACCACGGACGGACTTTCTCCTCCTCTCACCGGTTCTCCTTCCATGTCCTCTGAAGCAAGGAGTTCCTGCTCACGCAATAACCAAAATCATGTAAATCAATATCAAATCAAAACACAGCAAAGATACCAAAAACAGAGATGGAAAATTCGTAAGAAAGCAAGTTTGATTAATCACACCTCGGTGAAGCAAAAGGCGAACACGGCCTGGAGTCAGAACTCCCTGCTTCATTGGGAAACCTTGCTTGTCGCAACCACCCATGATCTTGAAAACGTATCCCTTGAACTCCTGCAATGACACACATTTCACAAACACAATGTCACCATTTGATTCCGAAATTGTAAATCTCACAATCATGAGCTTGACTAAATAAGTTAAAGAGTGAAATTGTACCTCGCCCAAAGCATCTCCACTGACTTCCTGGGAGAGCCTCTTATCATAAAACGCACGGCTGCATCAACAAATGTCAAAGCTCAATAACGATTTATACCTCATAAGACAACAAAACTTTAACTAGAATCCGAAATGTAACTCAATTTTCGCATTGAACATGAGAAGAAGATCCAAAAGCGTTTTTAGCTAATAAAGGCAAATTGGGGAATAGTAGACTTAGAATTTTCGAAGCTAGCATCGGCATACATCAATCAGATGAAAAATGGTTCCGAAAATCTATCACGGCAGCTAAAACAAGAGAATGAAGGTGAAAGAGGAGAGTAAGGTCTTACAGTTTCTGATCATCGTCGATCTCGAGCTTCTTCTGGCACCCAGTGGTTGGATTAGCGACGTTAAACTGAAACACGGAGAGGTGAAATGTTAAAGCAAAACGACAAAATCAACGGAAATCTAGACCATCATCGCCGCCGCTACGTACCTTCATCTTCTCAGGTCGACTATAGCCACAAGAGAGAAACGGCTTTCACAATCGCTTAGGGTTTCTTCACTAGAGCATAGCCAGCCATTTATACGGGGAATAAGGTTTATTTGGTTTTTAGTCTAATGGGCCGTTCGGCCCATTTATCATTTTATTTTTTGTTTTCTAAATTTTAAATGAAAATGAAACAGAAAAAAGACGACCGTGTTTTGCATTTCACTTCCGGCGCCGATAAGCGTTTCCGATTGGATCGAGCTTATTCTTCTTCTACTTATCGGAATGCTTCGATTTCGTTTCTTCGGGTAAGTAATTAGCTGTAGATTTGGTTTGTATTAGAGAGGAAATTGAAGATAACGAAATTGGTTTATTCTGTGCTGAATGTTTGACTTGGTGGTTTCGGGAATCCAGTTAAACTAAGTGTAAATTTTCTTCTGCAAAATGTTCTTTGAATTCATCGTTTTCGCTAATTGGCTATCATGGTGTATTGGTGTTAAAGGTTATAACGAGAGCATAGCTAAAACGTTACGTAAATCATAATGGACATTGGACAATTGATCATCAGAATCCTAGGAAATGTCTGTTTTTTTGTTTGGAATTGAAAGATGTAACGAAATTTGCAGGAAAATAGGGAAAACGATATTAAAAAAGTGCTAACTTTGACCGCCATTGTTTGTTTCTTCATGGTTACTATTCTCTGGCGTAACTTGACTTGAGGTGGATTTACTTTTCGTCACTTCGTTTATGTATGAATTTTGATCTGGCTGAAGAAACCTTTTCCACAATTCTCGCAGGTTTCTTTGATCCGGGTCCTCCTTCATGAAGTAAAACACAAATTTCCCCAAAGCTATAGCACAAACGATGGCGGCAGCAAGAAACAAAACCCAAAAGCTATCAATGCCAAGTTGGCGGAAGGACACAGTGGGATTCGGGTCGGGGTTTGTGAGTGGATCTGGGCAACTTGCATCAATGTTCTTGAACCATGCGTTCTCAAGTTGGATCGCCTTGCTCGACTCTTTCACTTTTAGAATGGCCCTTGAAATGTCAGCCACTAGAGGGGATCCAATGGGAAAGACCTGCACAAGAAAACCTATGGTCTTAGCAAGTTAGCATTAGGTGGCAAAAGACTGCAAGAGAGAGTTTGGTGCAGAGCTGTGGACTTACGAAGCCTAATCCATCAACCTTGAATGGTGTTTGAACCATTTTATACTTGTTACAGTATTGTCCGAGAAAGACTCTCACATATGGTACTTCCATGAAAGCTGCAGATATACCTCCCTTTTGGTGTCCTTTGCTCAGTAGCTCGTCACACTCTTCTGCAGACCCATAGGGTACAAGACTGGCCTGTGAGAAACCTGATTCATTGAGTCTTCGCGACATGAAAGAACTTCTTTGATACCCCACAAGCTCTCCTCTTGCCAGCAAGCTGTTTATGTTGGTTATCGTTGGATGAAGCTGCTGTGATGTGAGAAGGGACGCCAAACTTGCGGTGTAACTCTGAGTCAATATAAGCACTAAGAAGTACCAGATGATAACCACGAGCCTCGCCCAGAAGCTGAGCACTCTTTCTCCTGTTACATGCATTGAGATATAAGCAAGATGGTGTTGGAGAGATAAAAGTATGTGAAAAAAACGAGCATTGGCGTTGCAAGGAGAGAGTGAGCATACTCGGCGCAAACACCATGATGGAGAACGCAAACCAGAATATAGTGCTGATTTGGAACTCGCCAGGCCCACCAAAGGCTGGGTTTACCCTATGTTCAAGAATCCATACGACAAGGCCAATGATGAAAAAGAAGAAAAGGGTGATTAACCAAAGTTCCACCGTCAAAGGCATCAGAAAGATGGTACTGCTTCTTTTAACACTGTCTTTAACAGGGACGACCAGACCTATCCCTGATGGTGTGTATGGCAATGAGAAGTCAACATACAGCGACCGATTTGCCGTTATTGTTGTATCTGCCACCACAGCGTCGTATTTCTGCTCAGAGCATAAAGAACAAGGCCGTTTGTTAGACAAACCCAGCTCAGTGAAGGTTAGGGATACAAAGAAGAAATGAGATGTATGCCTCACCCCGAGATTCACTTGGTAGACTAATGTATCATAAGTGACACCTTCTACAGGAATGAAGTCATAGGAAACATCATAGGGCATGGCTTGAATTACAGCCTCAAAGTAGTCGATGCAGAAGCCGGTGAAAGTTGTTGAATTGGTGTTAGAATCCCTTGCAGCCTTCAAAAATTGCTCGAAATCGTTATTAACTGGGACTGCAATCTGCAGCTTTTTCCCATTTGTCGGGATCTCCCATCCTTTGGGTACGGAAGTGGTTTCTCCAGGCCATATAATTGGTCTTAGTCGATCTTGCCAAGTAGAGAAAATGGTAGCTGGATTGTGGTCCACGTTCTTCAAGAGACCGTGTTCTTTCATCCAGAATCCTATGGTTCTTCCTCCATTCTCATTCACGTTAACAATCTCAAACACTGACGGCTGCAGTTCTCCTTTGATAAATTGGAAGTCACCAGCAAGACCTTTGAACCGAACTTTAGATAGTGTTTGGATAAGGTTTTGACCATATTGGGATACACCTAGACCTTGAAGTTCAGACATGTTCCTCATGGCATCTGTCTTGACAAAAGTCAAATCTGATGTCCCAGCTTCTTCGATGGCCAATGCCAGTGCAGTGGTGGCATCATAAGCCCACAATCCATACACGCTCAGGTCAGAGATTGGGAACTGCTTCTTCCATCGAGATCTAAATGTTTGAAGCTCATCGGATCTTGGGACATAAGTCTTTACACCCAATACCCCTTGCATTGTTTCCATTGCCGCCTCGTTAATGGTGCTCAGAACATCGGAAATGGCGTTTGTTAGGATCCAAACATATCCTTGTTTCATCAAACCAAGTTCCTTTGCTTTGGCAAAAACTCTGAAGGCGAGCAATCCAAAAAAATGTACTACAAATACTCTAGTGGGTAGAGTCATCATCCGGAGAAGTTCCAAGGAGATTTCATCATCTGTGGCGATGGGAGAGATCACGGCCCTATAAGGTATATGGACGTTAATCTCTTGTAAAGCATCGGTAAGACGAGGCATGATGCCTTCTCCAAAGGTGTTGTCAACGTAAACAGGAGCAACCTCTCTCCACCCAAAAACTTTGATGATTTCTTTAATGGCTTGCACTTGAGATGAATCATCATACGTAGCCCGAAAGAAGTATGGACTGTGAATGGAAGCAAGGAAGGGACTCGTTGCAGAATATGAAACAATCGGCACCTGAGATTTTTGTCCCACCTCAATCATGAATTGAGCCTGCATCGAAGTCCGTGGCCCTATAATTGCTTTCACTTCCTCATTCGTTATCAGATCAAGAGCTGTGACAAAGCCAAATGCCAAGGAATAAGGAATCTTATGTTATGCACAAAACAAAAGACAAGAAGTGTGTGTAGTCTAGAAATGGGAATCTGTGTACCTGCTGCTGCTGCTGTAATAACGTCGGTTTTGGAGTCAACAATAGTAGTTACGAGCCTTGTCCGGGTTTCTGGATGAGAAGAGTAGAAATCAGAGAGAGACATGTTGATACAGAGCAAACTCATGTTGGTGGTTGCCATTCCGACATCGTACACGATTCCAATTTTAACTTCGGTTGCCGTAATCTGTGCTTCTCTGACTTGCATCAGGAAGAAGAGTAAGATGAGAACGAGGTGGTTTTCTCTCTTCATTTTTCTTTCTTCTTTTTGTAGAACTTGCCGAGAAAGAATGGAACTTGTTGTGTGGTGTATATGGTATGCTCTTTCTTTGAAGTGATTTGAGAGTTTTCTAAGTAGAAAAGTCATGACTCATGGGGGTGTCAAAGATAAATCAAATATACTCTCCAAATACTTGAAAGAGACTATCAGGTCTCAATCCAAAAATTCGTACGTCATACATAAATGCTCATATTGGTCGGATCCGTGTTTCCCTTTCTGTACAGCTTGAAATTTATTTGTAGATAAATAAATAATAATGCTCCTACAGATTCGTAATGACCACCATATCAATTACGAACTTTCCCTTCACTTGCTTGACCCATTGACTCTGATTTCAAGTCTCCTCTCTTTGAACTACAGGACGGTGTGGCTTTGGGGCTAAACACACACAAAACAAAAAGAAGAACAAATCTTTCAAAGATGTTTCATCAAGAAACAGAGTCACATGTAACGATCATGAGAGTGGTTAACTTACCGTTGGGATTGCCTTGCTCATAGAAACATTTGAAAAGAGAGATAGCTTCATCTGCCATTATTCCTCCTTTGCACTTGTACCCTTTTCCTCTTTGAGCTTCTTCACTATCAAAAACAAAGATAACACAAATTCCACTAATAAGACACTGTTTTTCTAAAGATTGTATGTAGTTATCGTAGGGACATACATGTTATCTGACTGCTGAGAACTGCCTAAATGTAGCGGCAAGATTGAGCCACATCCTCCAAATTTATCATTTGGACATCCATAATACACTTCTTTTATACCTTCAATTAAGAGCAGAGTTATCATCAGAAACAGTTTTTTATTTATATAAAACATAGTCTAATTTACCTTAAGGAATCATACCTACAAACGATAAGGCTGATGCACACATGATGCAAGGTTCACATGTTACGTAAAGAACACAGTTGGAGAATTTCTCAGCGACTTGTAAAGGCGAGAGTCCGTTTCTTCGCCATTGTCCAGTAAGTTCATCGATTGCTTCCATCTCTGCGTGTCTTGTGGCCTTTTCAAACAAAACCCTTAATAACAGAGATGAATATATATATATATATATGCATAACTGAAGAAACTAGCTGATGAATATATATATATATATGTGTCGACGTCTCGCAGATTTTGCCGATAATCCGCCTACTCTTGCTGTGTTTATCTTTGGTAATGCAGCCCTTTGATAAATATAGATTTGATCATTTTTTTTGGGTACAAATATAGCTTTGATCTTGTTTGTTTGGTAACTGTAAGTCAAAGTGAATCTGATTTTAAAAGGAATAAAGGTTTCACTACAAAAATGGATTCCATGAGCGCTGATCTGATGAAGGGTTTGGAAACTAGTCTCCCTAAGTTGTAAGTTGTTTTCAACTTTGTGGTTGTTTCTTGTGGATGTATATAAGTTTTTTCTTCTTCTTCTTGTTAATTCCTTTGTGTTGCAGTTTCTACTTCGATAGAGAACACTTTGGTGCATTGCTTGTTAGTGGCGACATGGATGGAGCCCATATTTATCTCTCCAAGTTCACCAACAAAGATTCGAATTATCAGTCAAACCTCATGTTCTACCTTGTTCATAGGCAGAGATACTGCAATTTTCTTATCGAGTAAGGGCAGGCTTTTGTTTTCCTTTGACGTATATACAGGGGCGGATCTAGAGAAAATATATAACAGGGTCAAAATTTGGAAACTTATAACTAATAGGGGTCAAAATCATTAAAAACTAACCAAATAATCATTTTAAATTACAATTATATACCTAAATTCAATAAAATTTAAGAATTAGTGGGGTCATTTGACCACCTAAGTGCCTTATTGGCTCGGCCCCTGCGTATATATATATATATATATATATAATCAAATCATTTTTCTTTTTCTTTTTTTTTTTTTACTGCAGAGGCTACTTCCCAGGTGCAGGATTTTGTATAGCCGTCGGCCCAGATGCGTTGCACAGGTTTGGAACAGCAGAAACGAAGAAGGATTTTATCGCTAATGATCTCCAACGCCTTTACTCTGTACACAGAATGTAAGTCTGAAGACAAACCTAATCTTTTCTTTTAGCGATTAAACTGTTACTATATATTAACACTTGAGAGAGTTTGCCATATGTATAAACAAAGTTGGTGGATGCTCGAAAGAAGGGATACACTTTTGATGTCGCTACGTTTAAAAATGATACCACCAATGAGATGTTTCAGATGCTCACTCACCTTATTGCCACCAACCCTGATCTGCTCCACAAGAAAGACATGACTCTTCTTCATGCTGCTACTTAGCATCTAGGTTCTGTTTTAATGGTCGAAAAATGATATTTTTGTTTTCATGGAGGAAACAAGTGAAACCAAAGCTTACTATGTTTTTAAAAACAAGCAACAACATGTCTCAAGACACATTTGACTAGGCTTTCTTGTGGAACTTAAGCACAGGAGTTGCATGTTTCTCCCGAATGAGTTCCAACACAAAGGACTCTTCTAACTTTACGCCATGAGCTTTACAGAATCCTTTCCACTCACCTCCTAGTCTCATTCTTCCTCGTCTATTCTCTCTCGCATACTTCACCATCCATTTTGCTCCGTCTTGACCCAACAAAGCTATCACCCCTGGCTTCGTGATCCCATTCCCCTCTGTAAAACCTAATGGAAGCCTCTGCAACAAAACAAAACAACATTTGATTGAGGCAAAACCATTGACATCTCAGAAAACATATAGACACAACCTCTGATGACTTACCATTTTATTGCTTTTGACACAGTACGGTGTAATTGTTAATGTCACAAACCGGTTTTTAGCTTCCCCTCTCAAGCAACACTTACATTTCTCTACATTCAAACATTTGTCCTCGATGCTCTCCTCTTCGCTTTCCTCCTCTACACTGATCTCGTCTCTGCTCTTCTCTTCACACTCCTCCTCTGTTTCACTACTCTCTTCTCCGCTGCTATCATCATCTGTGGAGATGGAAGTTACCTCGTTACCTTCTGAACACTCTACTTCCTTTGCGTCACGTTTGGATTCTTCAGAGCACAAACAGAGAACAAGCTTCTCTCCATCTCCAACTAGTTTAAACTTGAAGCTGTCTCCACCTTTGATCTCGTTTGCTTGGCAGAAACTGTTCCAGCCTCGTGTGATAATACTAGATCGTGTGTTGTGCCTCATAACTAAATCCCATCTTTCACCATTTTCATTCATCAGAACCACCTCATTCATTTTTTCCTTCAGACCATTTGACCTCACATACCACTTTGGAAGATGCTGCAACATGAAAGTCATACTAAACATCTCTGTAAGGAAATAATTAATAAAGCGAAATCTTGAGACTCACCAGTGCATCATCACGTATGCTTGAAGGCGTGAGAGATCCAACGAAACAAGAAGTATCTGGTTTGCATGGATTATAATCTGCTTGGCACAAACGGATTACAGGTGTTCCTGAATTTCGGACCAGTTTGAATGTGTAACGACCTCTGGTCATCATCCCATTGTCCCTGCAGAAACTTCTCCAGCCATGTGTGAGAAGAGACCTCATGCCGCTTTTGTGGTGGATCAAACTCAAGTTCCATTGTCTTCCCGTTAAGTTAAGAAGAACAATCTTACAGTTTGTATTGCTCAGGCCGTTTGACCTCACAAAACCAGCTGGAAGATACTGTCACAAGTTGACAAATTTCAAACCATTAGTATGAGATTATTATTGCTCAATATTAAAGATGAGATTTTTCGAGGGATTTTAAGTTTGTTAACCAGTCTATCGTCGCGGATGCCTGAGACAGAGACAGTTGCTACAAAACAAGAATGGTCTGATGAATAATCTTCTTCTTCTTCTCTCTGAGGATTCTTCTTTGTTCTCTTCTTCCTTGGTTCGATTTGTGAAGCTACAAAAAAATCCAAATTTCACAGGCAAAACATCATCAAATTTGCTTCCTTCTCTAGAATTTCATAGAGAAAAAGACGGAGAATTTACCGATGTTGTCCTCATGGTGGTCACCGCTGTCATCATCGATGTTGTGAGCTGGTGTATATTCAATCTCACAGCAGCTGGGTCCCAGTGGAGTGACATGAAACACCGAATCTCCTTCGTGTCTGAAAACAAGGACATCGCCAACACGAAGATCATGAGCTGTGACGAATTCTTTCCAGCCTCCGGTGAGACTCCGGCCGTCTTCGATTTCCACTTCCCAAGTCGTATCTGAAGCGTCTGATCTCAGTTTCGCAGTCTTGTTTTTGTTTCTTCCTTGGAGGTGATCTGTGAAGAAGGCTACAGGAATGTTCTGCAACAACAAGCAAAAGAGTTTTTAGAATAACGAAACCAGTTTAGTTGTAGAAGGACGAGACAGAGAGAGAGAGAGAGAGAGAGAGAGAGAGAGAGAGAGAGAGAGTACGAGGTGGGAGTGGAAGCCGGGAAGAAGAGGCTGAAAGAAATGTGGGTTTGTCGGAGACTGAAGAACTGGATCCGCCATTGTCGTACACCTCAAGGAGACAGAAAGAAAACACTAAAAAAATTGTCTCTAAATAACAAGAATTTTACTTTCTCAATCCGCCATTGGTCAAAACTCCTCACAACAGTTGTATAGGGAGAGAATTGAAGAAGAACAAACTGCTCCAAAAAATAAATAAATAAAGTTTACTTTGTCAGAAACAAGAGGCAAGAATCTCGGGGCGTGATACATTGCAGACAAGTTTTAATAATAGTGACTTCAGGTACGTACCAGTGTATAAAGTATAAACAGCTACCTTTATTTTTAAGATAAATGTTTTTTTGACAATTTTTTAGAGTTTCGAGGGAGAGTTGATGGTAAAAAGGCTAAAGACCGATGTGACTACATGTTCACAAGGCCTGTCTCTGTTCTTTATTATCTATCATCATCATTCCCTCGTTGAATAAAATGAAAGTAAAACAGTGATAAAACTGAAAAAAGTTTCAAGTTGGATCAAAAGAAATTCGGGTTTACTACGGTTGATTGAACAGAAAAACAAGAAAAGAGAAGCAGTTTAACGATGATCTGGCTACCCTCCAAAACGCTGTCGTATTCATGTTTGTCAATGGCCTAGCTAGCACACAACTCGGAACAAATGACTTGTCTTTAGCAGCTTACTTGTTAAACACTTAACCATTAAGGCTGTAACTGAGACATTGTTTAAAACCACAAATACTTATGACATATTTAGAAGCTTGAAACGTACTTAACTTTTGTTTACCAACATTACTGTTTTTTTTCCCTGGGATTACAAATAGTACAAGGAAGTGAAATTAAAGCAGATTCATACAAAGCCGACATAAAAAAAGTGTTCCAGTGAACCAAGCTTAAATGTTTACAACAACAGTCTCACACACAACTTACTTTGTTGCAGAACTTAAGCACAGGACTTGCATCTTCCTCCCAAATGAGTTCCAACACAAAGGACTCACCTATTCTTACGCCATGAACTTCACAGAATCCTCTCCAGTTACTTCCTAATCTCATTCTTCCCCAGTTGCTGTCTTTCACAAGACACCCACACCATTTTACTCCGTCTTGACCCAACAAAGTTACCTCCCCTGCTTTGTTGATACCATTCACCCGCGTGAAACGTAATGGAAGTCTCTGTTGAAAATATTTAATTTAGCCAAAATGATTGACGAGAACACATCTCAAAAAACATATGGAGTAAGTAACAGACGACCTAAAAACTTGCCAGTTTATTGCTTTTAACAGAGTATGGTGTAACAGTTAATGTCACAAACCGGTTTTGACTTTGTGAAGATGAAGCTCCCGGTTCCGAGCAATACTTCCATTTCTCTACTTTCAAACATTCCCTCAAGCTGATGCTCTCCTCTTCATTTTCCTTCTTCACACTGATCTCGTCTCTGCCCTTCTCTTCATTTTCCTTCTTCACAATGATGTCGTCTCTACTCTCCTCTTCTTCAATTTCCTCTGTTTCGCTACTCTCTTCTCCGCTGCTATCATCTGTGGAGATGGATTCTACATCTGTACTGTCTGAACACTCTACTTGCTTGCCTTCACGTTTTGTTTCTGCAGGGCACAAACAAAGAACAGGTGTTTCTTCGGTCCTAACCAGTTTAAACCTAAAGGGATCTCTAGCTTTTAACCCGTTTGCTCGGCAGAAATTTCTCCAGCCTTGTCTGATAACAGTATGGTTGTTTGATTTGTGGTGTCTCATAACTAACTTCCATGTTCCACCATATTCATTCTTCAGAACCATCTCATCACAATATCCTTCCTTCAAACCATTTGATCTCACAAACCCTCTTGGAAGATACTGCAACATCAAAAATAAACACATAAAGTCATAAACTAAACATTTCCTACTACCACTTTAGTTTAAAGCTGTACTCACCAGTGCATCTTTACGTAAGCTTGTAGGCGAGACAGATCCAACGAAACAAGAACTATCTGATGAAGAAGATTCTGCTCTGCATGGTTTATATCTTGCTTGGCACAAACGGATTACAGGCGTTCCAGATTTTTGGACAAGTTTGAATGTAGAGCGACCTTCTTTGATCCCATTGGCACTGCAGAAGCTACTCCAGCCATGTCTGAGATAAGCCCCGCTTTTGTCATGATAGAAAGTTAAGTTCCATGATCTTCCCATTTCGTTAAGAAGAACAATCTTACAGGTTGTTTCCCTCAGAGAGTTTAACCTCACAAAACCAACTGGAACATACTGTGACAAACATGCATGCATGGTTTTAAGTTAAACTAATAGTGTGAGACTTTTGCTTAACTAAAAGATGAAACTTTGGTAGGAAACTAACCAGCTTATCATCGCGCAAGCTCGCGATCGAGACATTTGCTACAAAACAAGAAGCGTCTGTTGAAGAATCTTCTTCTCTCCTTGGATTTTTCTTGGCTCTCTTCTTCATCGGTCTGCTTTCTGAAGCAAAAACAATCCAAATTCCATTTTTTTTTAATTCAAAACAAAAGAAACTTCTTTCTCCAGATTTTGAGTACATTTCATAGAGAAATAAAGACAGAAAAATTACCATGATGATCATCACTATCATAACCAATGTTGTGAGCTGGTGTATAATCAATCTCACAGCAGCTAGGTCCCAATGGAGTGACATGAAACACCAAATCTCCTTCGTGTCTGAAAACAACAACATCACCAATACGAAGATCATGAGCTGTGACGAATTCTTGCCATCCTCTGGTGAGTCTCCGGCCGTCGTCAATCTCCACTTCCCAAGTCATGTCTGAAGCGTCCGATCTCAGTCTTGCAGTCTTGTTTCCGTTTCTTCTTTTCATATGCTTTGAAAAGAAGGTTACAGGAATGATCTGCAACAACATGCAAAAGAGGTTTTAAAATGAAACCATATGCTTTACTCGTTGAAGAGAGACAGAGACAAGCGTACGATGTGGGAGTTGAAGCCAGGAAGAAGAGGCTGGAAGAAATGTGGGTTTGTAGGAGATTGAAGAACTGGATCCGCCATTGTTGAACAACTCAAAAAAGAAAACAGAACAAAAGCTTAAGCTACTACAAAAATGTTATGTTTTGTCAGATAGATACAACCATATTTCAAGACTTGTGTCATGAATCTCCTGGCCAAGAGTTAAGAAAAGTTTCAATGACTTTTATCAGTGACCTCGTAAGCCTCGTCCAGCATTTATTTTACCATTGACTCCACAGACACATATCATTGAATATCAAACTTGTTAAACAAATCCTTAATCTCAGTTTTATCTAATTCAAAGGAGACAATAATTAATTACTCTGCTCATCCAAACACACACAAAAGAAGAAAAACATGAATGGCTTGGTTTGATATAATACTACTAATCTTCAGAGACAGAGATTGGTTCGATCTTGACCTTGGAGCAAAACTTGAGAACAGGAATTGCATCTTCCCAAATCAACTCCAACTCAAAAGGCTCACCAATCTTCAACACGTCATTAGCATGGCAGAAATCTTTCCATCCTTTTCCCAGTCCTCTGCTTTTTCGTCCATTTGTCAACACATTCGTCAACCGCTTCACACCATGTTTATCCATCAGAATTATCTTTTTGTGCTTGTTAATCCCGTTGATTCTAACGAATGCATTCGGAAGAATCTGCACAAGATTTGGATGGAAAGACAGACAGGTCAAAACAGAGAAAAACAAAAACAATATAACATAATCAGAACCAGCTTTAACAAGATCTTGCTTACAAGTTTCGAGTTTTGGATATTGTAACGTGTGAGAATGATTGTGACGAATCGGTTTTGCCTTGAAGATGATGAAGCTACCCAATTAGGACGCTTCTTTGTCTTCTTACTCCCTCTCGTCTCTCTGCTCATTAGTTCCGAACATTCTTCTTTGGGACAGATACAGATCATTGGAATAGTTTTCCCGTCTCCAACCAGGTTAAACATGACTGAATCTCCCACTTTTAGTCTGTTATCGCGGCAGAATCTTCTCCAGCCTCCTCTCATGTAATAACTTTTGTCTAATTCTTCAAAACTCAAATTCAAAGTCCACGACTTTCCATCTTCGTTCACTACTATCATCTTGTGACATCTTCTGTTCAGAGCATTCGACCTCGCAGCTTCCACAGGAAGATTCTGCATTCCCCTAGTTATTATACATTGTGAACATGGATTATATACGTGTGAAAATAAAATGAAGTAAGTACTCACAAGTTTGTCCCATTTCAGATTTGAAGCAGTGACTTGTGCTACAAAACAGTAGTCGTATGATAAATAAGTCTCTGGCTTCTTCTCATTCTCGTCTTCATCATCATTGTTGTCATCCTCTTCCTCGATGATAGGAGATTGTGAATACTGAATCTCACAGCAGCTAGGACCAAAAGGAGTGACATGAAACACCATGTCTCCTTCGTGTTTGAAAACAATAATGTCGCCAACTCGAAGGTCATGTGCTGTGGCGAAGTCTTTCCAGCCTACGGTCAATGTCCGGCCTTCTATCTTAACTTGCCAAGTTTTGTCTGAAGCGTCCGATCTCAGCTTTGCCGTTTTCTGATCGTTGTTTCCTTGTATGTGCTTTGTGAAGAAGGCAACAGATATTGTCTGCAATGAGGCAAAACTTTTTCTTATGAAAAAAAAACAGAGCCGAAACTAACAGAGAGTGACAGAGAGAGAGAGAGAGTGTGTGTACGATGTGAGTGTCGGAACCGGGAAGAAGTGGCTGGAAGAAATGCAGATTGGTTGGAGACTGAAGTGGTGGATTCGTCGCCATTTCAAATGCTTCAGAAGAAAACACTCAAGAAATCTTTGAACTTCTTCTTTCTGGGCAGGAAGAAAAGACTAAACACTTTGCTCTTTGACAAAATGTAGTAGTAGGCTTTTTATAAAAGCATATTTTCGTTCAAAGGTGATTACTTTATTAATGGTATAAAAGCTGTTGAATTTTGGTGCTTTCTTGTTATCTTTTGGGGAAATATAAAAATGACCAAGACAAATTGGGTTCACCAATAAGCTATTGATAATTCCAAAGTTTTCTCTATAATGATTTCCAAGTAAACAACTACTCTACTAATCTGTGCCAAAAGAGACCAACCATTCTAGTTGTTCAATAGTGTACATTACCCAGTTAATCAGAACTCAGAAGGATGCTTATCTTATTATCACGATTTGAAGACTTACAAGAATGAAAGATAAGCGTTGTAGGAAACCAGATATCTCAAGTCAAGAAACAAACAACAAAAGGAATATACATGTAACTGGTGACTAGGAAGAGAATTGAGTTTTTGATTGTTTTAACTGAAACACAGCAGAAAATCAGGGATCTCACATACATGATCATCCTTTCTAGGCAAAGTTGATAAAGACTTCCTCTGGTTTCTATTCGTCCCTTGTCGCAGGATCCATTCCGGTCGAAGGGCTATCCGCAAAATATTCTGGATGCTTCACGTTCACTCCATACTGCCAAACCGAGATTAGTCATTGATTAGCTTTTCACAAGATGAAATAGGAAAACTTAAAATATCTTCCTACACTACTGCAATCGACAATATCAGAACTACTTGAGCATATGGTTCTAAACTTTTTTGTGTCGATTATGTGATACTGATTACTGACTTAGTTCTATGCCATTTGTATATAAAGTAACGGTCAAAGCCTCATTTGCAGCTTTAATTAATAACAAGAAGCATTTACCTCACGCAAAGCTTTTGAAAGGTCTTCCATTGTCAATATCAAACGCTTATCCTTTTGCTGTTTTTTGTCTTTCACAACTGGTGCTGGTCTAGCCTTGCAGTGCCTGTATATAATTCACAATTTTGAATTGCTCATGTCACCAGGTTTATGAGAAAATCTAGCTTATACATCTCATGGGCCGCTTCTCTTTGTCAATTACAAGTCAAATGTGAGAAAGTGTATGCAAAATTTCTGCAGAAGGGAATGAAAACTTACTGAAGGGCGTCGCTTGCAACATCTGCAACAAACTTTTGTGTAGCCACAGCAACTAGTCTTATCCTGTCAAAACAGTACAAACAACAATATCAGCACAATCTGGCAAGAATACATACAGAAAAACATTATGTATAACCAAACTACTTAAAATCCCAGCAATGAATCCGATAATAGCAACTAATCTGGCTCCTATCTCACTGAAAGTATCACATGAACTGGACGGAAATACCTACAATCGAACGTCGGGGCACTGAAACCCACTCTTAGCCAAGTAGTGCTCCACTAGATCATCAGGAATCTGAAGGAAGGTAAAAAATACAGAAACTAATCATTACACTGGAGAGCCTGAAAAAATTCTAAAATAGTAGGAAAAAAAAGGAAACTTACAGTAGGAGTATAATCCATCAGAGAAGCAAGGAACTCTGTAAGAGCAGCATCATCTTCATGCTTTGCCTCGCCAGATTGTTGGCCGTGATTCATCTCTCCCACCACCAAAGTACTCGAGTGAAGGTTCTGGCACAGATACATAAAGTAAAAAGGTTTTCAAAACCAGATACATTAATATAAAACCTCCGAATTTGCTGAAATATCGAACTCAGATATGGAATTGCTAGACTAGAACTAGCATCTACCCCAAAATTAGAAACTTACACGAAACATATAAACATAATGTAATTGCTATCAGCTAATTCTGCTTTTCCTTGATCCTTGTGATGCATAAAAAAAATTAAAAAATTGAAGCATAGCGATAAGAAGGTCTCTGTTTACTCAAAAACAAGAGTGTATATTCCTGATCAAATTTCCTACCACGCAACTGAAAATTTCTACCCGAGAAGACAAAATTGAGCTGAATTCAAAACCAAACTCGACAGAGTGAGCGAAAATGCGAACCTAAACGAAGCCGTCACGTGAAAGGAGTAGAGAATTGAGCTGAGACGAGCCAATCGATGCTAAGGAAGAGGAGCTTCGACGGATTTTCGCCGGGAGAAGAAGGGATCGGAGAGTCGACTACTGAGTCCCCGTCGTAACCCTAAATCTCCGACTGGTTCTCCAACTCGAAGCACAGCTCCACCGGTTGGAATTAACAGGTGAGAAGAATCTTGATATGGGCTAATGGGCTTCTATAGTTAAACTAGGCCCAAACATCTTCTGCTGATTTTTAAAGCTTTAATTGTTTTATTCCCGCGAGGTTATAACTACCCATTTTGTTTTTATTCTTCCCATCAAATCAAGTCCAAAACAATGTATAAGAATATTCCAAAAGAATTTGTCAATCAATAAAATCCTGAGATTGTGACTTAGTGTTCTTCAATCTGTATAATGAACTTCTTTTTTTTGGTTGGGAGACAAAGAATATGACAATGAAAGCACTCCAATCCACCATCTAGACCGAATATATAATGACTAAAGTCCTACAAAAGCACTTTTGTTTCTCTTTTAATTTGTCAACTAATAGTCTTATTAGATAGACGAAAACAAATGAGAACAAAATTATATAGAAAAAGACTTTGATTGAATGTAGTTTTATTCTACGAGAGGCAGGTGTAAATTCAGTCAAGGTTCTAACTACAAAATAAGTGGTGAAAATACAAACGTTTTTACATCTTTTTTTGTTAACATGTAAACACTAAACAAGAATGATGTAGTGTAGGCGTGCGTACGAGTCGCAGAGATCACTATCGCAAGATGCGGATTGGCATTTTGCAGGACACTTGTTTTATGTGAGCTGTTTTGCTATACCTTATAAAAAGTTTTAATTAGCTCTCTGTTAGAATACAGTAACGCCCTGTAACACTTTTAGCTTAAAAAATGATATTAGTTGATCAATATTCAATAGTATCTCCTATTCTGTTCAGACAAAAAAAAAAAAAAAAAAAAACTGATCGACAAATCCACAAAATTATTTAGTGTAGGGCACATATTAGTGTGGTTTTATATATATGCAAGTTTGTCATCTGGACGGATTTATCATTTGTTAGATAACTATGTAGAAGGATTATAGAATTTCAAACATTACACTAAGATAAAACCAAGTAACCTTTGTATAATAATAGCAGTTAATTAACAAGTCGTCGTGACTCATGTGTTGTTGTAGGGCTACTACTTTAGACTTCCTCTTTCTTTAATCGGTCTATTAAAAATTGTAGTGCATAGTTTAGAAAATTTGTAGTGCATAGTTCCTTATCTAGAAGAAGAGAAATTTGGACGTCACCAAACACCACCAAAACTCAAGTTGGGAATATGTTCATTTGCTTTTTAAAATACTATTTTGTGTCCCTAATCCTCAATTAACTAACTTATAATAAAGTCCGAATACTAACAGCAACGCTATAGTAATTATTATTTATGTGGATGTAATCTGACACGAGCTTTCTTTGTTTATTGGTCGCATTTCGCCAACAATTTCTATCATCGTTAGAAAAAAATGAATGAAAGCCACTAATACGAAAGAAATGGCCGTTCAAGTACAAAAGTGGAATCCAGTTATCCACAGAAATTACAGTTAAATATTGGAGATTTGTTAGGAAAAAAGGTAGGCATGCTGTATTTTATATGATTATTTGCAGCGAATAAAAGTTTGTGGAGTATTTCGAATCCAAGTGGCCTTGCCTCATACGAAACTTGCCCTTTAGTAAAGCAAATAAACATACGAAATGGATATTGCTTAAATATTTGAAGTCTGATAACTTCAAATGATTTGTAACAGCTCAAGCATCATAGTTTAACATCTTTTGTTACAACTGGCTCAGACGCTTAGTAATATTTGTTACAAATACCTTGAGATTTGATTGGAGCTATGGCAACAAACAAAACAAAAACAAAAAGATGAAAGTATCAAACAACAGAAACGAAATATATTAAATTAGTCGGATATTTTATTTTTCGGCTATCATCTAACATTTTTTTCAATTTTGTTCATAAGAATCATATCGTTGGGATTGGGAACGTTCATATTTCTTATACAATGAACGAAAGTAGTGAAGATAAGTACTAAACGATGAGCGGTGATTGTCCGTGCAGACAAAACTTGTACTCTCTACTCTGCTAAAAGGTGCGAGTGGAAGCTGACGAAACGTGGGACACAAAGAAATAATACAAATATTATTTTCTTCCCTTATAATAATCAGTAGTGGAATGCCAAATTACCAATGAACAATATGTCCCTCTTAATTTTATTTTAATATATCTAGGCGAAGAGTTAGTTAAAGATAAACCAATGAAGAAAAAAATGCATGTACGTTTTTCCTTTTAACCGTGGATATTGGGTAACTATACAGTAAAATAAACTAATAATCATATGATAACCTGAATAAACATATCAATTCTACATCTGCAATAGAAAATTTACTAAAATTTGAGCTACAACTATTTTGAATCAGACATCAAATTACACAAAAATCTATACGAATATGATCATAATTCATAAGAATGGGTGTTTCACCACATAATAAACAACATGAGATCTTTTTTTGGACGAAAACAACATGAGATCTTAAATAAACATATCTTATCCATATCTCATAATGCAAAAAATGGAATCATCACATAGCCTGGCTAGAGAAACTAATCTATATATTTGTCAAATCAAAACCCCAAAAGCCAAATGAAATTTTGGAAATGAGGAAGAAGAACAAAATGAGATTGTTGGCACTTTAACCCACCACAATCTCTCTCTTTCTCTCAAATCATATTTTGTTCGCTCTTATTATCGTGCAAACATTGTCATATTCCACTACACCCCAATCTAATATGCTCTTTCACTATTTCCTGATTAACTACATTATAATATTGGAATGTCAATGTGAGCAGATGGATAATACATCAATTTCAAAATATGCCTATATCTGTACGGACTATGTATTTCTCAACTCTTAAATCACTGTATTATAATGAAACTGAAAAGAAAAAAAATGGATAACGTTGATACATGAAATGAAACTATGAACCATAAGTTAACAACCCTTTCCCTTTTTAACACTGTACGTTATATAATTAACACTCCCAACGAGAGATTTGGTATATAAACATCTAAAACCGTACTTTTACCACATATTTCTTTCTTAACTAAATCTCAACATGTGAAAATCTTGTTCGTTATTACTGATCAAAATCATAGTCAACCGTCCTTTTTTACCATGACATAAATCACTAGATTACGTGTTATAGACTTATAGTACAAGTTTTTCTATCAACTTATTCTTATAATGCAATATAATTTTACCGTTCCAGTTAAAATAAGGTTACCAAAATAGATAAACAAACTCTTGTAAAACTTAAGATAATTTAATGGTGATGGCGTCTAGAGGCATGTAAACGTATTGATTGTTGTAACCCTTCGTAAACTAACCCATGCAAGGTAAAAAAGACTAATGAACTATATCTTTTAGGATGTTAAGAAATAAAGCTAGCACTAAAGTTTCAAAAGAGAGTTGATTTCACAATTTCACCAGTAAATTCTATTAATTAAATATAATTAATCGTTCACTTTAATTTGTGCCCAAGTTGCTTATACGGCTAGACCTATAAATAACTCTCATTGCCTTCCACATTGGATCATACTCAGCTTTTCCACATTAAGTGAGAATATTAAGAAGAAGAAAAAGTTGAGAGAAAATTATCTCCAAACAACAAACCAGAGAAACACAAAAGAGACTGAAAACAAAAAATGAGACCGTTGAGCGTTCAATCGAAGTTGGAAGATTTGGCGACGCACGCATCCTCAGGACCGTCGTCATCCTTCGTGAATAACCACCGAGTGGCGCCGCAATCGCCGTGGCACTCACCGGTCCCTTACCTCTTCGGCGGTTTAGCGGCGATGCTTGGACTCATCGCGTTTGCTCTTCTCATCCTCGCCTGTTCTTACTGGCGCTTGTCTTCCTCCGGCGAAGAAGACGGCCAAAACGAAGGAGGAGTCGACGAAGAGAAAGGGAGTCAGTCTGGGAATAAGGCGGCGAACGGAGCGTACGAGGAGAAGTTTCTTGTCATAATGGCCGGAGATGATTTGCCGAGGTTTCTCGCGACGCCGGCGATGAAAAAGTGTACGTGTGGTGGTCATGAGGGTAAAATGGTAGTTTCTCAGGAGGATAGTGTTGTTGCCAAAGAGGAAGAGAAGATGAGAGAAGGTGAAGAAGAGAAAGTTAAAGACACCGGAGAACCAACAACAAGCCACTGAGCTTTTTTTTGTTTCACTTTCCTTTTCTTTCTTAATTAATATCTTTTTCTTCTTCTTCTTTTTTGAGATTTTTCTGGCGAATTTTTCCTTCTCATGATTCCCCAGGAATGTAAATTTTACTAGAGAGCAAAATTTTGGGTTTTAATATTTTGTAATGCTTTATCTTTTCTTATACTACTATTACATCCTTATAACTTTGATGAAACATGTGATCACTTCACCCACAAGGCCACAAACTATTTTTTTGGTAAATGTAGTTTCGTACGTGTACATCCGTGCATTTAGAAGTCGATTGTTTCAACTATTTCCTACATCTGGGTTAATATCTAAAAAATACAAAGACCCCCAAAAAACTTGCAATTTAAAGAATTTTGGAAAATGTTATTTTAGAGTTTAAATGCTTGGAAAGATACGTATTATCAAACGTAAAAACGAACGCCAACCCAAACGAATCACTAAACCTTACAAGCTTTAAGAAAATGTGTTTATGAGATGATAAGGTAGGATCATTTTTCCTCTTTTCTAAAGTTAATTGCTCGTTTTATGTTTTTTCCTTTGAATTGGTAATCTATTGCCGCCTTCCATTTCATTACAACCTCTGAAGTCTGATATATTTATTACATTTCTTTAATCCTCTCAAGTGAAGTACCAGCTAAATCAGGAAATTCATCCGGTGGTTGAAATTTGAATAACAGTCACCAAAAACTATGTCCAATGGAAGTTTTATATCCAGTGGAGATTAATTTTCAGCATCGATCAACATGGTAAATCATTACAACCATTTACAATGATTATATTAGATAACGTTATGACATGACATTAGCATAAGTATAGTTAAGTACTCTTTCAAAGCTTGAATTACTATTTGACTTGGAATTAAAGATGGTGATTAAAGAAAATACAATTTGACTTATCTCATGAACATATTCAATTATTGAATATACAAAAATACTGTATTCACTTGATGGATTCGTGGAGTTGTTTATAATTAAAGTTTAGCAAATCTTATACGGAAACTGGTATCCTCCATTTCTTTTCAGCCAAATTGAAATTCTTCACTTTCTATTATTTCTTTTTAAAAAGACTAATATTCTCCATCAATAATTCAATAAGAACAACTAGCTAGTTAACAAAATTATAAACTAGCAAATCATTTTCTGTTGCGTATCTAGTTTAGCTATTCTGTGTGTCAAAGAGTTAGCAGATATATCGACACGTGTCGAATAGGGTATCGGTTAAGTTATTTATAGCAAAAAGAATAGATTCTGTTTTGACATTTTGACACCGTCGGTCCTTCGAGGCGCCGAGTAGCCGCGTCCCCTTTCCTAAAGAAACTTCCAAACTCCAAACTCCAAACTATTCTCTTCCATTTAATTATCTTTCTTTCGCTGCTTTATTTTTATTTGATTTTACAAATTTACATTTCCGTACGTATACTTTTCTTCTTCTTCTCAACCTTGTATTAGATTTAAGCAAAAAAATTGTACTAGTAATTAGCTATACGGTTTAGATGCAGAGACGTTTATATATTAATGATGTGATTTGGAAAAAAGTGCTATAAATTAATTAATGAGCGATAGAGTTGTTAGAACTTAGAACAACTACATCGACTTTCTCAGTGGAGCCACAGAGATCCTTTCTGGAACCGAGCTCGTCGAACAGCTTGCACTGTTGGGACAGAACATGGGGGACTCAGAGAGACAAGACAAGAGATGTAGTACGGTTTGGTCTTAGTCAGGTGGATTTGGTTAGTCTGGATTTTAATAAGCTAATCTAATATCATAGAGAACAACAATATTTGATACAATCCTGTAAACCATGTGTATTAGTATGCATAAGACTACAAATACTCAAGCCAAAGGAAGAATGAATCAGAACTTGTACCATTCGGGGATGAAACTCAAATCCACAGACCTGTTTTATGTTTCTCTACATGCCCAAGAAACAACGGTATAACAACAACAAAAGAGACACGAGACATAAAAAACGTTCGTGTGAGAGACTTTTCTGAGTTGTGTCTATATATGCATGTAAAACCTTCGACCCTTAATTTAAACAAATATATAATCCTCCAAGATTCATTTTGGTATTTTGTTTGGGTGATATCTGAGATCCAAAGAGCCGTTTTACCCAAATGTTAAAACTAGGTTGATGAGTCACCGGAGCTTCTGTCCGGTATAATACCATGATCGATGGGGACACTATTGCTGCTGGAACCTACTCCTTGGTCATAAAAGAAACGTACAACGACACAAGTTATGTTGTCTGCACTTCCTCGTTGGTAAGCTTCCATCATCAGCCTCTTTGCACCTTCCTCAGGATCTTCTATCGTCTTGATCATGCCTACGGCTTCCTGAGAATAATATCAAATTTGAACAGGGATTGGCTTTTCAAGTCTGAAAGCAAAGTTTTGAGATTAAACGATACTTCCTAGTTAGTTCCTACCTCGTTAGATACAACGTCCCAGAGACCATCACTTGCAAGTATGAGAAACTCGAGAGAGCTATCCACTTTCTCCTCCTGAAATTTCCATATATGTTCATTAGTGAAGTCATTCTAGAAACTACAGTCCATGTACAATGGTGCAAAGCCCATACCTGTATCTCCGGATCAGCAACAACGTACTGCTTCAACAACCTATCGCCAAATGCACGAGAAACAGCAAGAACTCCTCCAACTCTCCATGTTCCTTTTAGCAATATACCAAAATAAAGTAAATGACATAAACACATTAAAAAGAAAGGTTTCCACTAAACACTTTCTTACCAGCCCACATGACAAATCCTCCGGCATCCTCAATCCTTTGGCGCTCATCACTTTGATCAGGCTTGTGATCTCGGGATACAGCAATAGCTTCAAAAGAATAAATATATTAGTACCAGACAATACAGAACGACTAACATTCACAATCACAATGTTCTTTCAAGAGCTCTAATTTCCTTTCAAACACCAAAAAGATATAAATAAAAAAATTGAACAAGCATTACCATTGCCACCTCTGCATATAACAGCTCTAGAGTCCCCTACATTTGCAACAAGTAAACGGTCACCAACTAAGATGGCTGTTGACGCCGTCGAACCAGCATCTCTGTTCTGGCTATTTTCTGATTTAAGAAACTCCTCGTCTGTTTGGTTGTATGCATCAGCTGAATTCAGAAGCAAGCAAATCACAAGGTTAAACTAGGCATAGGCACCTTGCTGCGTCTATATAATGAATCATCATCTAGCTAACAAGATCAAAAGTGAAAACAAACCTATTGCAGCTGTGGTATCAGAGATAAACTTTGGATGCCTGATAAGATTACTGAACAGATTCTGCTTCACATATTCAGCTGCACGTGCCCCTCCATGTCCTGTAAATAGACATTAGCTACATCACTACATGAAAGATATAGTCACCAATACATTAGTTGTTGTATATTAGTGAGAAATGTATACCATCAAAGACTCCAAATAGACCAACTATTTCCCCTTCAACACCATCGATTCTAGTCTCATAAAAGTCCTCCATTGAAGATCTTTTACCGGGAGAGCTTGCATATCCATAGCTGAACTTCCCGTTCTGACTGTACATATTTAAGTATATGAAAGTTGTCAAATTATAATACTTATTTACATTAACAGCAGCACAGCATCTACAATCAAAGCTTATGTAGACTCATAGCTCTTTTGTATAAAACCAAAGGTAAATTTTAAGTACTGTAAAATGTCAGTTTGTGAACGGTGCCAATGCCTTAGCGTATATATAATCACACATCTAAACTGCAGAGTTATATATTATTTATTTATTATCAATCTAGATCGAAAACACAGCTACAAAGCTAAGAAAGATACTATGATTCTAAGTAATTTATAATTTCCTTTCGCATTATTTAATCATAGAGCTTTTGCAACAAATCCAGAACAGCACAGAAATGATAAAACTGGGGAAAAGGAAGAAAGTCAACCTGAGACCGCCGCCGCTAACAGGTCCGTCGTCGGAGTGAACCTGGCTCGAAGATGACAACACAGAATTCAGATATCCCATAGCTCCAAGCCTCTTGTCTTCCAATCGGAACAAAATCAAAGATCGAATTCGATTTTGAAGCTGATCAAGCTTCGTTTTCCGCCAATCAAACCCCTGAAACAACGTCGAAAACATGTAAATTTGTCACGAATCACCAAATAAATGCTCACCAGACAACATAACAAATGATGAGATCGAATCTACTATAGTCATAAAGCGAAATTTGACTATGTACGTTAATGTATCAATGACCAGATAATCGGAAATTGCAATGGATCGAGCATGAACAGAGGCGCGCGAAATCGACCAGATCGGAAAATGAGGAGAAAGAGTAGTTGGGGCGTACCAGAAGAAGAAGAAGAAATGGTGGATGGAGAAATATTCAGATTTGACGATAATCACTGGAAGATATGTAGATTAAAAGCCCGACAAGATTGACGGATCCTCCAATCGCTCCGGTCTTCGTTTTGACAATCTGGAGAGAAAATGAAGAAATAAATGACGAAGAAACAAAGTAGCTTTTGAAATCTGGCATCAATTAGCAAAGACAATTATTATCTACTTTACATTTTCCTATATTCACTGTAATAAACAAATAATGATGATTGGATCAAAGTAATTAACGATAAGCTAATAAGAGAAATAAATATACTTATTTCCATAAGCAAAGGAGAAATCTCGTGGGGCCTCTATTATTTGGCTGTTTTTGTTTTATCTCGAGTTATATCGAATTTTTGGAGAAACCAAGATATCTGTAGGATAGTGACACGTGGTATGGATCAAACGTATATCTCTGTAGGATTATGACACGTGGCTTTCATGCAGCGGAGGGTCTACGGTTGATTTTTCTCACTACTTTAACGTGTCCTTACCGCTTAACGACGCAACAATAACCCTTACAGATAGCCAAAAGTCAGTGTAATTAACAAATGGAAAGACATTTGCATCTTACACGCTGATCATGAATTTCATGGTGGAAAACAAAGTCTAATGCAAAGAAAAGCAACCAAAACGAGTAACTGAATATAAACTGGGACAAATGTGTATAATTACGGTTACAAATATGTGTTTCTTAATTAACGGAAGAACAAGAGCGTCTTATTTCACCATCTTCACCAACTTTGACACCAACCATACTCAGCTTCACAAACGACTCTCTCCATCTCTGGGAAAAGCTTTCCTCATCACTCGCAAGATCCTCCACCAACTTCCTCGTACGATCATCCTCCATTAGAGCAGAATCCGTCTGAAACAAACCCTTGCGCGCTTCAAGATTCCTATAGTACTGATTATCGAACATCGATGACGTCTCTGGATCGTTGCTCACCGTCAATGAGGACGATGAAGCACACTGTTTCATTAGCGTCTCTGCGTAGGAGTTGTCTAGAGACGCGTCGATTAGCTCGAGATTTCCTTTTGAGTCTTGTTTAAACCTTCCATTGAATGCATTACAGTGCGAAGCCCCAATCGTGTGTGCTCCTGATGAAATTAATTCCTCTAGTGTTTATCAAAACATTTTGGTAAATATTTTATTAACAAAATTTCAAGAAACATATTGGTACCAGAGAGGACGACAAGATCTTGAATGGACAAGCCTTTAGAGGAGAAAGCATCGATCATCTTATCGAGACTGAAATCTGTATCAATTATGTTCGGTCTGACGTCATCAGCCACCGATACTTTCCCGTCTCTCCTCCCGGTTGGAATCTCAACCACCGGTCCTCCAGCCTTTTCCCACAAAAAGAAAAAAACAATTTCTTAAATCTTTTAGGCCAACCGGTTTACTATTGGTTTAATATATTTTTCAAGCCTTTTGTATGAGTGGTTTCGGTACAATTGAGGTTGGTTAAGCCGGATTAGATATATCCCTAACTCCTAGTTTTCAATAGTGAAGTGAGAGTGGTGAACGTTACAGCTTCGACGGCGTCTCTAGCAGCAAGAGCAACGATGTCAGCGCATGAAACAGTGGCCGGACAGAAAACCTCGATGGCATTCTTGGCTCTCTCTATGACTGAGAATCCTCCCAGAGACGCGTTTCCAGGATCGCTTCTCTCCGTGGTATTCCCTTGTATCAACACTGACGCATCACAACCCTTCGCCAACAACAACAAACAAATAGTATCAACGTAAATTGTTTGAGTTTCTCTGTAATGAGTAGTGAGTGCGTCATTGTACCTGGACAAAACAGTCGTGGAAGAGGAGTCGGAGGAGTTTTCCAGGGATAGTTGGATCGGAGGAGGAGGCAGATCTAACGGTGTTTCTGACGAGAACCTCGGCTAAAGGACAAGAACCGGCGTAGAAGTTAAAAGAGAGATTGGCAGAGCAAGTGAGAAGACTAGAAAGTAACACAAGGATGTTTAGTAACACAAACGTTGATGCCATATTTTTGTGTCTCTTGGTTTGGCTCAAGAAGGAAAGTAACAATGATGATAGTATACGATAGAGAGAGAAGGATATTGGTAGTTGTCGTGATAAATTTATTACTGTTCATAGCATTTGATGTTCGTGTGTTTTGTCAGAGAGAGAGAAAGATGGTTGAGGTGATAGGAATTGAGTCAACGCATTAATGAAGATTCGTTGGTGGTCGTGTAATAGTTGAATCCCATTTCTCGCTATCATTTCATGGCGATCATCTCAATCTTCGGAAAACCGGATTTGTGTTTGCGCATAAAAAGTCAAAGGTTTTAAGTGATTCCGACATCTCTCTATGGCTTTGTCGGAGTGTTACTTCCAAAGCCAAATAGCCAATGCATGCCGGAGAACTCCAGGAGAAAGAAAACAAAGTGTACAGCTTTCAAGAAAAATGAATGAACATAGTAAGAAGTACATATATTCCCAACTTTTCATTTCTAAAAACAACATTTTTCTATAACATCACAAATTAAAAACTTATGATAAAAAAAAGGAAGAAAAAACCTGATTTTCCTATTCACAAAATCTCCACTAGTGTGGTTGTTTTCCAGCTTGACAATTAAGCAGTCAAAATTTAGCAAGAGAACAAAGATTCCGACCACTGGAATTAGAGAGATTCATCATTCATGCCTCCTCTCTCGTATGCTCATCTGCTTTTGCTTCTGCCATCTCTTCTATTTCATCAATATCATCAATGTCATCAATCGGGATTTCTTCGCTATCAAATGTCGGAAGATCTGCAATACGCAAAACATGTTTTCAGTCTTAACACGGCACTAAGCATCTCTGCCAAGGCAGATATAACTAAGAAAGCCATGGTCATACCTGATGGAGCCTGCGAAGCAGGGATCTTGGTTCTTTCTCCTGTTATCGGTGATGAATCAAGGAGATATGGGAGGCCAAGGAGCTCTAACAAAGACAGTGTCTGAGGATTCTGCGGGATCTCTACATAATTCCACGAGAATAACAACATTTTAAACTGATTATCTATGTAAACTTTACATAATCCTCTGTATCCAGTAGATTAACTAACCAGGTATGGGATCAAAGCTACGTTGTGAAGGGTTATATACAGGGACCGTCCTCACAAACTCAAAAGGTTTAAATTGCCTTTCTTCTAGCTTCTTCCTCACCCACTCACGGCTCTCTTGTATATTCATTTCAGCAGACCTATTTTATATTATCAAAGCAATACCTGTATGTGAGTAGAAAAACGAATGGATAAAAAAAGCATAAACAGGACTAAGCAAAGTAGCTTGGTCAAGATAGTGTTTACCTGAAATCTGCGTTTCTCCCTGTTAGAGGGAAGACAGAGTTAAACTTCCGTGTTATAGCTAACCACTCTTCATCGTATAGGACCTCAAACGGACCAGGCTCTGATTCGATGTCAATAATCTAATGAACACTCCAAGAAATTAATAAGATATCCTTTTTGTTTCGAAAAAGAACAAAGGTAGACAGAAAGGAAGGAAGAAGAAGAAGAACCTGTAGAAACTTTTTCCCTCGAATGCATTTATCAAGGGCAAGAAACTTCGTCACAGGGCCATCGTCTCCGTGTTGAACAGCAGCAGCAAATTTGCAGTGTAAGTGAGCTGAAAACCAGTACCGAGGCTTCAGTTTCTCTAGCAGAAGAGCCGCTGGTTTACTTCCAAGAGTTCTCGTCTCAATCTGTAAACAAATTCGGTTCCAAATTCATTGCAATCATCCCAAGAAGATGTAGAAACATTTTCCAATTTTTTTTACCTCTTGAACAAAGTGCGGTTTTTGTCTCATCAGTGCTTGTGAGTCTCCGTAATCAGTGATCCCAACAGGCCAATCGTGTGAGAGAAATATATCAAGCGGCTCTTCAAGCTGCATCAGCTTCTGTACATCATACTCACGAACATGATACACCGATCTGATTGTATTCGCGTTATATGGCGGCCGCTCGTAGTGTCCTGCTCACAAGAAATGACAGATTTCGCTTAATTTGGCACTTGAACAGAGAGATGAAGAAGCAACAAAGAGAACAAACCTGAGCGGTAATCTTGCTTTTTGTAAATACCAGAAAGGCCTCCAATTCGCAGATTACCAAACTTGACAACTCCGGCACAGCCGAGAAAGTAGATATTGGTGGCAGCCCAGCCTCCATAGTACCTAGAGAAGCATCCAGAAACCATCAAAAACACATTTTTTTGTTTTTATAACAAGGAAGAGTGGAACAGTAGAAGGAAGCTTACAATTCCCATAAGTAGTTTGAGGCCTCGTGATTCCCACCGATGAAGATTGTGGGAATTGGGGCAACTTCTTGGCCGGAGTAGTACTTCCAGAAGGATTTCATCTCTTTGTACCTGTTGGGTACGCTAAGGCTATCCATGTCTTTCTCATTTCTCACAGCCTATATAGCAAAACGAATTTTTTATCACACTGAAGGAAGCAGAATCGAATTGGAATTTTTTTTTCCTGGAAAACTGATATTCAATAAGGTTGTTTACCTGGAAATCGCCGCAGCAGAGGAGGAGATCGATTTTGGTGTTGTGAATCTGTTCATGATGTTGAATTGTTTTGTAAACAATGTCGAGGTCTCCATGCATACACCCTTCAATTGCAATCTTCATCTCTCGCGCGGATTTGAATCTATGGATCCTGGGGTTTTGCGAATTGGGATTCTTCAGTGCTTGAAGAGCTGTAATTCTGTTTTTCAAAATTTCAGTTAGGGTTCTTCAGTGCCAGAGGATCGAATTGGGAGTTTGTGAATAATCAAAACGCGACGTTTTATTGAGGTTTTAGAAACGAGGTCGTTTTAAAAAGGAAAAATCCGCGGTAAATGTTTGTATACTACTGCGAGTAAGCCCGTTTCATTTAAATCCACTGGCTATAAGCTATTATCCATCTTCTTACCAAAGCCTTATTAACATGTAGGGGATGCAATAACTTTGTTCTTGACCATGATTCATTGTATGATCCTCAAAGTAAACACGACGAGTACCTTAATTAGACTTTTGTTCCTTCTAATCTAAAACCTTTTTATTACTACTAATAATATTTATTTCTAGCGTCTCGGAAGTCAGAACTATAGTAGAGAAACGAGCGGAAATTTGGAAGCATGAAAAACATGTGAAGCGAGCAGCAGGAAGCCAACGTTGATTCTTCTTATGCTTTTAATGGTGTTTTAAAATGAGAAGAGTCGTTGACTAGTGAATCACTTTATAGTACATGAGTTTCGCAGAGGTTTTTTTTTAATTTAAAACCGCAAGTGTGTTTATAGTAGGTACACAATGTTTCTTCAAAAAGCAAAATGGCATCTTATTAGTTTTGAGTCCTAGGTTCATAGTCTTCTTGTATCGGTGACTTTTAGTTTTATGTAATTGAGTCAAGAAACATGATAATTGAGGCAGACTATATTATACAAAAGACATACTACAATTCTTTAATCATCATCAAGTTTTGAATAATTCATAATTTTTTCGCTTGTTATCACAACGTGGATAGGAACACCTCGGAGAACTAGCACACAAGGAGAAATGGTAATCTAGATTCTTAATGGTGATTGATAACAGATAAGAACCAAAAATATGCTTTTATGCTAAAGAAATGGGCTCTGATAAAATGCACTACAGTTTTGGTCATAATTTTGTCCATTACGCCGACCATCCGGGTTCTTTTTGCTCCGACGCCGACCATCCGTTGGTGCTGTAATTTTGACCACGCAGAGATGACATACAAATTACAATCTACTTATTTTATATTTGATTTATTTCATTTTGGAACTATATTATTTGTGCACACGATATTTACATTTACATAAACTGGTTGATTGGTTGTCTGGATTTTGGTAGAATTGCCAATAGAATATTCGGATAAGTTTCGGTTTAGCGAAAGCAATCTTCTTCTTCCTATATAAAAAACAACAAACTCAATCTTCATTTCATCCTCCAAAAATCCCATCTCTCCGTGGCTGCAATCTCTCCATTTCCCTCCGTTGATCGACGCGCTTGATCATCCATGGCGCTAAATCACTCCACGAATTGAATCTCTCTCTCCCACTATAGCACACAGACTCTTCTAATCATCCATCAACTATGCAAAACCCTTCAACAGTAACACAGGAATCAGCAGCACCCGCTTTTGATTTCTTCACACGGCTGACCGGTTTAGCCTCCAGAAACCGATCTCCGTTTTCGAATTCTGATGGGTTTGCTCTCTCAACCTCCAATGTCTTGTACTTCAACGGCTCCCGGACTTTACACGCCCAACGGAGGCGAAAAACCCTAGCTTCCCTGAGCTTGAACACTAAGAGCGGTGCCGGTTCGTGCCTGCGTAAGTTTATCAGCGATTTCAACAGCTTTATTAGGTTTCACTGCAATAAGGTGGTTCCGGAGACCTTCGACACCGTCGGAGGAGTCGGGTTGTCGAGCGACGAGAACGTGGTTAGGGAAGATGGGTCCGGTGGGGTTTTGGGTGAGGAGGGCTTGCCATTGAATGTCGTCGAAACCGATCGGCCGAAGAAAGTTTTGATTTTGATGAGTGATACTGGTGGTGGTCACAGAGCCTCTGCGGAAGCCATTAAAGCTGCTTTCTTTCAGGAGTATGGTGATGAGTACCAGGTTCGTCTTGAAAATCTCCTTCCATTTTATTTGGTAAATTGATTTCACTTTGAGACTCTTACAATTTGACATTGCGGCTACATTCAATTGAGTTAATCGATCAAATGCGTTGAAAGTCTGAATTTTTAAGCAGTGTGAACAGTTGTTGATTGGTTCTGTACATCAAGAGTGATTGCGCAGGTGTCTATTACGGATTTGTGGACAGATCATACGCCCTGGCCGTTTAACCAGCTTCCCAGGAGCTATAATTTTCTGGTGAAACATGGAACTCTGTGGAAAATGACTTACTATGGTACGGCTCCACGCGTTATCCACCAGTCTAATTTTGCAGCTACTTCGACTTTTATTGCCAGGTGAGGCTCTTAAGGTCTATGGTTTGGTTACTCCTTAAGGTCTATGGTTTTCTTGTCTAGTCTGATACTGTTTTGTTAATACTTACAGGGAAATAGCGCAAGGGTTGATGAAGTATCAACCAGACATTATAATAAGTGTTCATCCATTGATGCAACACGTCCCACTTCGTGTGTTAAGATCAAAGGGGTTGCTTGAGAAGATCGTCTTCACCACGGTTATTACAGACTTGAGCACTTGCCATCCCACGTGGTTAGTTTGTTTGTTTACCAAAAATGAGTCATGCTTTTAGAGATTTTTGTGGGGTCTTTTGTGGTTACATGACGCTTGTTTTTGGTTGTTTAGGTTTCATAAGCTTGTGACAAGATGTTATTGCCCATCAACAGAAGTGGCGAAAAGGGCACAAAAGGCCGGACTTGACACGTCGCAAATCAAAGTTTACGGCCTTCCTGTTCGACCTTCCTTTGTCAAACCAGTTCGCCCAAAGGTCAGTTTTTTTTAGAAAGTTTTCTTTCTTGGCTGTTTCAAACACATTAATATTCAATAGTGTCTATTTGGGTAAATCACAGGTTGAGCTAAAAAGGGAACTAGGGATGGATGAGAATCTTCCAGCTGTTTTGTTAATGGGCGGAGGAGAAGGAATGGGTCCAATCGAGGCAACAGCAAGAGCTCTTGGAGATGCTTTGTATGATGAGAGCCTCGGTGAAGCAGTTGGTCAGGTTCTTATTATATGTGGACGCAACAAGAAACTCCAAAACAGATTAAGCTCCTTAGACTGGAAAGTCCCGGTCCAGGTACTACTCTCTATGCTTCTTTACCTTTCAAACCAAATCAGCAAACTTTAGGCATTCGATTCAAGTCAATGAAACGGTGTTTCTTATTTTCACAGGTTAAAGGATTTATAACGAAAATGGAGGAATGTATGGGTGCTTGTGACTGCATCATAACAAAGGTAAACTAAACATAACCAAAAACAACAACCATATATAAGTAAAATAATTGTTTATTTTATTTATGTGTTGTTGCTTGGTCTTGTGCAGGCTGGTCCGGGAACAATAGCTGAAGCTATGATAAGAGGGCTACCGATAATATTAAACGGCTACATCGCTGGTCAAGTAAGTTTAACGATAAACCTCACATTTTTTATTTCCGGTTCAGGTTTTTGATTTTGTTGGGGTTTGATTGTGAGCGCAGGAGGCAGGGAATGTGCCGTATGTGGTGAACAACGGATGTGGGAAGTTCTCGAAATCACCAAAAGAGATATCGAAGATTGTAGCGGATTGGTTCGGACCGGGGTCGAAACAGTTGGAGATCATGTCACAGAATGCGTTGCGGCTGGCTAGACCGGAAGCAGTTTTCAAGATAGTGCAAGATATGCACGAGCTTGTCCGACAGAGACATTGTCTTCCTCAGCTATCTTGCACTGCCTAATTATTATACTCTTGTAGTAACTCTCATTCATTCGACCAAAATGTTCCTTCTTTTGGTTCTTACACAAACAAGAGTGTAATAATAATATCATAGTTTTCATTTTTGCCCTTAAATGCGAATTACTTAGGGCCGAATGTTCACTTTTTAAACTCCCAATTAGACACGTTTATTTTCTGGCATGATCAACTTCTTGCGTGTGTTGAAGACTTGAAGCTCAAGTGCTCAACCCTGGTCAAGTTAATGTCAACTCCAAAACGACGTAGTTTCATTGGATTTAAAAATTAACAGAAGCCAGAAGGCAAGTGACAATTAAATAAAAAAAGTAAAAAATTAACACCAAAGGGTTTTGACTTTTGACTTTCTTCTTCTCCTTCTCCTTCCTCTCCTATCGGCCATTCGCTGAGATTTATCGAGTGAGCTCTCTCTTTTCCGGATTTTCTACGCACTTTATCAGGTAAACTCCGAATTTCAGGGAATTTGAACCTGAAACTGTATGGATATATTGAAATATTTCGATTTACTCGTCAGCTATAGATCTTCTTTGTCTTTAGATCTAAGTTCATCAACTGTTCGTTGTTCCTCTGCCTCTAATTTTTCATGTGACTATCTGAATTGAGTGATTAGCTTATGTTTAACGGGTTTGGTTTTTGTGTTTAGCAGATATGTTGTACATTATAGGATTAGGTTTAGGAGATGAAAAGGACATAACCCTGAGAGGACTCGAGGCTGTGAAGAAATCTCAGAAAGTATACATGGAAGCTTACACTTCTCTCTTATCCTTCGGTCTCTCTCCTAATGGCCTTTCCAATCTCGTAAGTCTCTCAATTGGATTCACTAGCTCCTTCCCAAATTTCCAATCTCATCTTCTCTTTTCCGTGATTCGTTTGTCTCAGGAAAAGTTCTATGGGAAACCAATCATACTTGCTGATAGAGAAATGGTCGAAGAAAAAGCTGGCGATATGATTGCAGAAGCCATTGACAACGATGTCGCTTTTCTCGTTGTTGGTGATCCTTTCGGGTATGATTCTGTTATACAAAATTCGAGCTTTTAATCAGATTTCGGAGTTATGTATGAAATGTCTGAAATGGTTTTGTTTGCAGAGCAACAACGCACAGTGACCTTGTCGTGCGAGCTAAGAAGCTCGGTGTGAAAGTAGAGGTAGTGCACAACGCGTCTGTCATGAACGCGGTTGGGATCTGCGGTCTGCAGCTTTACCATTACGGAGAGACGGTTTCGATCCCGTTCTTCACCGAGACGTGGAGACCCGACAGCTTCTACGAGAAGATCAAGAAGAACCGCTCTCTCGGGCTTCACACGCTCTGTTTGCTGGATATCAGAGTGAAGGAGCCGACTTTTGAGTCTCTCTGCAGAGGAGGGAAGAAACAGTATGAGCCGCCGAGGTATATGACTGTTAATACTGCGATCGAGCAGCTGCTTGAAGTTGAGCGGAAGCGTGGTGGTTCTGTTTATGGTGAGGAGACGGAGTGTGTGGGGTTTGCGAGGCTTGGCGCTGAGGATCAGAAGATAGTCACGGGGACGATGAAGCAGCTCGAGGGTGTTGATTTTGGAGCGCCGTTGCATTGTCTTGTGATTGTGGGCGAGACTCACCCTGTGGAGGAAGAGATGTTGGAGTTTTACAAGTACGAAACTGCGAATTGAAAGACCAAAGATCACTGAAGAAGGGATTGAAACTAGGAACCGATAGATGTTCTTTGTTTCTATTTACTATTTTTCGTTTTGATGTTACATAAGCTATATGTGATGTGTCTTCGAATATGAGAGGTGGTGGATTTTGAAATATTTATTTGGCTCTGGTTTGAGTAGGACATGTTTTAGAGCTTTGTTTCAGAGAGTTTCAACTTTGGTGAGAGGAGAACATGTTTCAGTTTGTTGTTGTTGGGTCGATTACAAGGTTATTCATCACTCTAAATCATACATCAGTATTCATCAAATTCATTGTCATCATCAAATGTGGATATAAAAGATGAAACTCATGTGTATAACAGAGAAAAGATGTCAGTGCAAATCTATAAGTTAAAGTTTTAAGAACAGAAGAACTATCTTAATGGTATTGTTACTTGAATCACCAAACTTAAATCCATTTTGCGCGGATAAATTGTTACTTTTCTAGTTTTCTGTATGTTGGGCAAAAACGATTGTTGCTCAAAATATCTTGGAGTATACTGTATGTTTTTGTAATCATGTGCACCAATATTATAGATGTAGACTTGAATTATTGGGTTTGCCTGAAATTTCATGAGCATTGAAATCATTTTATAAATATATTAAAATACAGAAAAACACAAGTAAGCAAATACATAAATACATCTTAAGCGTAAACATGCAATTAATTAATCATCCTATAATTTAGACTTTGGCTAGCAAAGTTGACATGGAAAACCTATCCCACACGATCTTAAGTTTGAAACCCAAATATTCTTGAAGTTAAGATTCTAAATCATGAATCTTGTTTTTTTTTTTTTTTCAAAAGTCGTTTAATTTCTCACCGCTCTTTCTCCCATTTGGGACCCACCACTGTAGTTCGTGAGTAAAAGTTTTAAATGAAAAGTTATGTGGTTGATCAAAAAAAAAAAAAGAGATTTTAAATCATGAATCTTGTTTTTTTTTTTTTCTCAAGGTTGGGTCGAGTTTTGGAACTAATTAACTGGAGAGAAACAACAATTTAAAAAGTTGTTAGCAATTTTGTTTTTGGATTAGTGTCCGGGTAAAAGTGAGCAGATTTTTTTGACAGGAGTCTCCGGAAATCCACTTCAGATAAAACACCAGGACCAAAACTCAAAAGTCTAGATGGCTACACACGTTTCAAGTTTGGTCAGCGTAAAATATCGAACCCAAAGCATTAAACGAGTTTACGTGTTAAAACACGAATCCGCCACCAAAATGCGGTTACTTTTGTAACAATTCCACATCAAATTCATTTTAAAGTTTGACAAATACGCCCTTTGACAAAGCAAAGAAACAAACAAGACTAGGATAAGCTGTATCCATACGTGATGCATAGACGATGACGTAGGCCTACTTACGTAACGATGCTGTTGAATCATGAATGCATCACCCACTATTCAGAAAAAGACACAAGCAAATGATAATGAAGGATGGAATATTATTTTGGCTGAAAGCTCTCGTGACTTGACCAAACTATAGTCTGGGATTTATACTTACAAACACTTCGATTTGGTCCATTTTTAATCTTCTTTTAATGAAATGCACATGCGATTTCAAGAAATCAGAAACAGATTATATTATGCCATTTTGTTTTAACTTTTAGTTAGCTTGACCCATCATCAGCTTGAGTCTTTTTTAAAGATAGCACATAATATATTTCTCTGTATATTATATAGATATATAATGGTCGTTAGTCGTTACGCTGTGAAAAATGTTGGTATATAGTTAAGCATTAGCTTGTTTCGTATACACTAGCTAATTTAATAGCATCTTCCTTTGTCATAATATTTGTTTTTTTAATAAATAATTCCATACTGTTCTGAGAATGTGTGCACTACTAGTCTACTACTCTCCTGGTTGAAGCCATTTACTCAAATTCACGTAAACATTTGACATAAATCTATCATAAGAGTTAGGTAACAATTATCCAAAATATTATTCTGTTTATGAAATTGACTCTAAAACTCGGATCAGCAAATTATGATTTCAGGAGGTGTGAAGTCAGTCGATTTTTCTTTCTCTGTTTTTGGCATGTTTCTTTTCTCGTTGAAATATTCAAGATGGGATGTAGACGAACGTGGTTTGGTCGAGGAACAAGCGTAATTCACACATGCTTAGAGGTGCTGATCAGTGATGACTAATGAGTAATGACGTAATCATGTTGACGTCGTCATTTTGATAATATTTTTTTCTTGGGTCAATCAATAATTAAGCTGATTAATTTTTTGTTTGTTTTACGAAATTGGAATTAGGATTACATCAGCGTTTAGTTATCTTTTGTGTCAAAAAATTAATCTCAAGATCATTTTTTCTTGTGTGTTATATAGAATTCTGAAATTGGAGAATACTAATCAAGATTAGCAAGACATGGAAGGTTTAGAAGATGCTTCAGCAATTGTAGAACCTCCTGACCCAGACATTCTTGAAATCGACCCAACTTGTCGATATATTCGGGTAAAAAAACAAACTAATAATCTTTGTCTCTTGCATGATTGTTTCAATTTTTTTCGTAAGATATTTACATAACATTAGGCTCGATCCACCAAACTTTTGTTTGTTTCTCCTTTTTTTTTTTTTTTTTTCCTTAACCAATTAATGTGTAACATTTTCAGTACAAAGAAGTGATAGGAAAAGGCGCATTCAAGACAGTGTATGCCTTTTTTTCTGCGGTTTTACATAATCTCTGTTTTTTTTTTGGGATCTTTTATGCATGAGAAGATCTTAAAATTCACCATTTCATTAACACTCTTACACAAAATAATCAGATATAAAGGATTCGATGAAGTAGATGGGATTGAAGTTGCGTGGAACCAAGTAAAGATCGATGAGCTTTTGCAATCACCAGACTGCCTAGAGAGGCTATATTCAGAAGTGCGGCTTCTGAAATCATTGAAGCACCACAACATTCTAAGGTTTTACAACTCGTGGATCGATGACAAGAACAAAACCGTTAACATAATCACCGAACTGTTCACTTCAGGAAGTCTCCGCCAGTACGTATTAACCACTCACTCTTTTGCTTCCTTTTGCTATATTTGTCACGTTGAAAACTTTTGTTTTTGGTTTCTTGTTGAAGGTACCGTAAGAAACATAGAAAAGTGAACATGAAGGCTGTGAAATGTTGGGCGAGACAGATTCTAACGGGGTTGAAATATCTTCACAGTCAAGAACCGCCGATAATTCACCGAGACATTAAATGCGATAACATTTTCATCAACGGTAATCATGGAGAGGTGAAGATAGGAGATCTTGGTTTAGCTACTGTCATGGAGCAAGCTAACGCCACAAGTGTGATTGGTATGATTTTTGTATTTTTTTTTTATTAATTTACTCTTCTTTTTTCTTTCGGTATTAAAATGATTGAAATTGTTATAACCAAACAGGAACTCCAGAGTTTATGGCACCAGAGCTTTACGATGAGAACTACAACGAGCTCGCTGATATATACTCGTTTGGGATGTGTATGTTGGAAATGGTTACATTTGATTATCCTTATTGTGAATGTACAAACTCCGCTCAGATCTTCAAGAAAGTTTTATCCGTAAGTTCAATATTTTCTTTTGTGATTTTATTTGATTACCAAATTTTTTTTAACTAACTTTGGAGTCTTTTTTTGTAACTTAGGGTATAAAACCAGCTTCACTATGTAAGGTTAAAGATCCAGAAGTAATGCAATTCATCGATAAATGTCTATTGCCAGCTTCGGAAAGATTATCAGCAAAGGAGCTTCTGATGGATTCTTTTCTCCAAGTGAACGGTTTAACTCCTTTACCGCTTCCGGACATTGTAATGCCGAAAGAAGGTGCGTTCGGAGAACGTTGTCTAATGTCCGAAGGACCGGCTACTGCTCGAAACCGACCATTGTCGACCGATCTTGATGAGGACGATAACCTTCCTATTGTTACTTCAAGCAGCAACGATTCAGGATCAAAGTGTGTTGAGGTGAGACGTGCAAAGCGGGGCAACTTCTTTGTCCTTAAAGGTGAAGAGAACGACGAAAACTCTGTTTCGATAATTCTTCGTATAGTCGACGAAAACGGACGTGTGAGGAACATTCATTTCTTGTTCTATCAAGAAGGCGACACAGCTTCCAAGGTGTCGAGCGAAATGGTCGAACAGCTCGAGCTGACGGATCAGAACGTTACCTTTATAGCGGAACTGATCGACATGTTGCTCGTCAATCTGATACCGAGTTGGAAAACTGATGTATCTATCGATCATCTTATTCATCCGCAGCAACGGAGCCAGATCTCTAAGGATCATCATCATCAAAATGGTGACTGTGTTCCTCAGTCTTTGTCCTCGGATTATTTCCAACGATCCGATGATGAGGCAAACATAGCTGGTGCAACAACAGGAGATCAAGAAGCAGAGAAAGCAGGAAGCTTGGAGGAAGAAGAAGATGAGGGGTTAAGAGTGGAGTTAGAGGAGATAGAAGAACGGTTTAGAGAAGAGATGAAAGAGATAACGAAGAAAAGAGAAGAGGCAAAATCCGAGACGAGAAAGAGACATTTTGAGAAGAAGAATGTGCTTCAAGTTGAGTGATGTAAACATACTAACACAAGCATCGTCTCTGTTTTTGGCATCCTCTGTTTTGCTTCTCTGTTCGTTTTTAGTTTGGTCAAAGAAGAAAAAAAAAATACTGTTTTTGTTTGAAGCACTATAATCAATATGTAAGTAATTTATCTTAATATTTATTTTTTACATTGAGACATCACGATCTCAACTAAGAATGATAAATGTCATAATGTGCTTATCAAGCTAGAAAAAAGTTGATCTTTTAGTTTGTTTTGGTTTTGTCTCTCTTGTTTTTGTAACGTATTGGCTTTTGTTGCAAGTTAGAGAAGTTGCAATCGTGGCACTAAGTCCTCTTTAATATGACAAAACTTGTTTTATCAGTGTTTTTTAATACGACGAATCTTTCGGATCATACTCATATAGTGTCGATAGGGTTAAATCAAGGAAGATAATCGGATAGAAGTTTTCGTATCGCTACTTTTTAGTTTCTTATCAGTTTTCATATACACTTTCAGTTCAGTTTGGCTAACTTCTAGTTCAAAAAAGTTATACATATATATAAACTTCGTAAATTGAAAGTGTATTATTAACTCTCTAATCTCTATAGTTTATATATGTTTTATCTTTCTTTCGTTGTGGTCTTGGACATAGTCCTAAGAACACGATTTCAAAGTAACAATATGGAAACAGGCTTTCGAATGATTTGGAGCCGATTTTTAACTTTCTACACAAATGTTTTCCTTTTTTCCCCCTTTTCTCTGAGAAATGTTTGCTCCCAACCATGTCACCTCTTCTTTGGAAATTAGGTTGTTGGGTTTGACAATTTATCCACAACATATATGACAAATTTACGGAAAACCAACAACTCCGGAGAAGCATCAACGCAAATAAGAAATATGTATGCCCAATATTTCTTTGCACTTACCTTTCACCATTTATCGTTTTTCACTTACACATGCTTCATATCTCTTCGCAGTTATCTTTCTTAACATTTATTCACAATCTATCTAAGTTATACTCGTTTATATTAATTATATAAAATCTATCTAAGCTCAATATTCGTTTAAATCAAATTTATATAAGATTTAACTATTCATTGGGTTTTCTCCAACCACTCATCATTTGATGTAGATTGTAGCGTATTTGCTATTGTTGCAAGACCATTTTTTCCCCAAAAGAATACCGACAGTGCGTCTATCTGGTTTTATAATTTTTTTTTTAATAAAATGAGAGAAAAATATATAGATATGTACCGGTAAAATCTTCAGAGAATTTTGTTTCTCATAAATCTGAACTTACTTTTTTCTCACAATTGGAATATTTTCATATATCCCGAGTCGGAGAAAGACTAATCTCCCGATTTCTTTACTATATTTTCAAAATACTTTACTTTCCAGAATATATCTAAAGAGGAATAAATTACAAATAATGAAGAAGAAAGGAACAGCAAGTTGGTCGTCCTTACCATTTATATACCACCCAAAGAAAAAAAAATAGGGAAGCTCCTTTTAAAACTCTCTTCAACAACACAAGTTCGATTCAAATCATTCCTCCTTTAATTTTACGAAATTAATAATACAGATCATCATAAGGTACGATGATGAATAATAACTACGTTTTCTGTTCAAATTATTTTCCAATGTTTCTCGATACAGAGGTTTTTTTCTTTCTCAGGCTCTATCACGAAATCAAAACTCGATCAGTTTTGTGTTTTTATATTTGAATACATTTTTTATTTTACCGTTGTCTCTATCACAAACTAAAAATTCGATGAGCTTTAATATTTTATTTTTATTTTTTTGTAAGATTTATTTGCAAAGAAGAGAAACAATGATCAATGGCAAAGAAGAAGAGAAACACACAGAGAAAATCGATATCAGCTCGATGAAATCAGTCCGTGTAGTCTGTAATGATCCATACGCCACCGAATCCTCTAGCGAAGATGAAGCGATCTCCGGAAACAATCCTCGCCGTCCGATCAAACCAAAACGAACAAAACCGAAGAAGCGTTACGTCTCAAAGATCTGTGTCCCGACGCTGATCGAGAGGCACGGGAAAGGAAACGAAAGTCGGAAATCTTCGTCGGGATTCAAAGGTGTACGGAAGCGACCGTGGGGCAGATACGCGGCGGAGATAAGAGATCCGTTCCAGAAAAAGAGAGAGTGGCTTGGAACGTTTCCTACTGTTGAAGCAGCAGCAGAGGCTTACAAGAAAAGAAAACAAGAGTTTGATGAGCAATTAGGTCTTGTAAATCAAACCGATTCGGTTAAACTGGAAGAGGAGGAAGATTTAACCAAACCATGTGTTTCAAGGAAACCGAAAGAGAAGGAAGTAGAATTAGTTGTGCCGTGTAATTCAAGTAAACATGAAGAGAAGGAGGTAGGTTTAACCAAGCCGTGGGTTTCAAGCAAACCTAAAGAGAAGGTAGTAGAGTCAACCAAACCATCGGTTTTACGTCCGTCGACTGCGTATAATGTTGTGGAGAAAACCTTCGGTTTTGGTTGTGATGATCGTGATGAAGAAGAAGGAACAATTGGTAGAATGTTGGAAGATCCGTTAATGACATCGTCGATTTCAGATATTTTTGGAGCTACGGCTATTGAAGCAAATGATTTGTGGGTGGATTTTAATACAGCGGAATTTAAATCGATTTTTGATGATTTTAACTACGATTTTGTGGTGAAGGATAACCAAATTGAGAGTAGTATTAAAACGAGTAAGAAGAATGGCAAAAGAGCAGTCCAAAACTTGGAAATCGAATCAAGGGTTGCAAATATTGTCGATGGATCGAATGATTTTCAGTTGGAACTTGAGTTTGATCCGATGGTGGATGATTTTCAGCTGAAGGATTTTTCTGTGGACGATATAGGAGAGGCTGATGAAGATGATTGTAATTGGTTTAACAGTAGCATGGATTGGATCGATGTGAGTTTTTGAATCTTGTATTTTTATTTTTTTGTCACGGTGATGGCTATACACTATACCAATACAAATCATTACATCAAAATGAGCAAAAATCTTTCTCTGCTAAAATAGGTCGAAATTGGACATAGAAGAACCAACTCCTTGCTCTAACTACCATTTCAACGTACATTTAGTAAAATTCTTCACACTGACTTT